>JARGSG010000199.1:0-500296 GCA_030374805.1 Gracilaria gracilis
GTGATCCCCGGTCTTACACCCGGCTAGCGCGATCACCCTGAGAGGGGCTCTATTGCTGTGACTACCTCAGTTGAGGGAAGGCTTGAACACCCTTTGTGTGTCTTCTTCCTCCGCAGGGGTTGCACCACAATTGGTCTCCCGACTTAGAAGTCGTGTTGTATCCAGCAAACTGGTTTGGTGCACCTTCCGGTTTGCCGGTTCGTTTCGTGGTCGTGGAGGACATTTCGCAGTTTAATCTGGGATTCGCTACCGACTCTACGTCGTGTCGGTTTCGTTTTCCCAATTTGAGTTGTTGTTTGGACACGGTTCTTTACCGGTGGCACTACCTATTTCCGTAGTGTGAGATTCCCGTCGGTACGGTTGTTGTCACCCCGTTTGGGTTTTTGAACTCGTCCCAGCAATCTGGTGAAGCAACGTTGTCGCATCGTGACGTTCCCGTGGACACGGTTGTCTTTACCGCATTCGGTTTTTTCGTCACTCGTGTGAGGATACTAAACTCATTCGAGGTTAATTTGCTGTTCGCTTGATTGTTCCCAGTTCTCTGGTCTCTTTTCGTCGTGGACGATGGTTTCTGGCAAGCGAGCGAGCCCCTCGAAGGCTCGCTCAGTTGGTTCAGAATTGCCCCCGCGTCCGCGGTCTGTTCCCGAGCCTCCGTCTGGAGCGGAGAAGAAACCCGGAAACCGGAAGCAATCTATAAAGTCGTCTGACTCCCCAGTGGCTGGACCCTCATCTGCTCCTTTGGAGGGTTCCACTCCCGCTGCTGCGGTGAAGGACGCGCTCGTCGTCGAGCTGGAGACTCAAGTGCGCACACTTGAGGCCCAGACGGGAGTCATGAGAAGCTCTCATGCTGCCCTCGCGACTGAAGTCGATACACTTCGTATGAAGGTAGACGCTGCCCTCATCGGAGGTGTATCTGACGATCTACGTATATTACGGAAAGATGTCAACACTCTCTTAGAGGTTTTTCAAGGTTACCCCGGTTTTACCGAGGAGGTCAACACGAAGATATTTCGGATTCTGGGCCGTCTTGAGACGTTGGAAGCTACTATCCGTGCTGACAACGGCGCTTTTGACACACCCGCGGTGGACTCTCATCGCGCCAGAAACCGAAATCCGGGAAGAATCGCTCTAAGAAGAGGTTAGTCGACGAGTATGATTCGGATTCGTCCAGGTCTTCTGGTATCTCAAACCGCTCTGCGGGTTCTTCTTCGTCGGACTCATCAAATGATGGTGAACGTCGTGGTCGCACTGCGCGCTCTCGTCGTTCTAGTTCCACCTCCGGTGTTGTTCGCACCCGTGAGAAGGGAGGAAGCACTCAGGTTTGAGGGAGCTGAAGCCTACTAATCCCTTGTACAAAAGGTTGTTGTCTTACCGGTACTACCGTTTGGAAGATTCCAGTCTGGACCGTACGCCCCGTGGGACGGGAAAGATCAAGGACTGCATCAAGCGCATGTCCTTGACGTTTCGTAACCAGTTCTTTACTGGGGAGGATCCCATCTTGGTGTTGGATTTTCTTTCACGCTTTGTCGCGGAAGCTGACATCCTCGGCATGAGTGAAGGGCAAGCTTATGTCGCATTACCGTATTTTCTACGTGGACTCGCTGAAGACCAATTCAACTCTGTAAGAGGTTCATCTCGAGCCTCCGAAGGAGGGGTTACCTGCTGGCCTGAGGCCGTGCAGTATCTACTTCGCTCGTACGCGACTGGTACCTCTATTGAGGAAGCAATCACCACGTTGCGGGAAACGAAGCAACGCCCGAAGGAATCGGAAACCGAGTTTTCAGTCCGACTGAACAAGGCTTTCCACCCTTGTGGCAATGTTTGTTCCGCTAATGAGCGTTGTACACTGTTTATCAACGGATTGAATTCGGCTATTCGCACGCTAGTCTCCCAGCGACGGGAAGACAAGCGGAAGACCACTTATCTCGAGTTGGTTCAATACGCGAAAGCGGAAGGAGACGCACTGCGTGCACGCTCCGGACACCGGGGTTCATCCAGGGCGCTTCACCTCGAAGGGGCGCCCTCATCGATCTCACTGCTACCGCAGGATTTTTTTGGCCACGAAGTGGATAATTTGCATCTGGCACAGGTGAACCTGGATTCTATTCCGACTACGGAGTTGCCTTCAACTACTGAAGCCTCGTCGATGACGGATGATCCGCTGCTTTACGCAGATCGCCACCGCGTTCGCGGACCGCAAGTACCCTATTCAGGGAGTCGTTACCAGCAACCTGGTTGGGTAGACCCGCGGACGGTGAGAGCAAAGGACCCACGAAGTGCCGGAAGACCCCGGTTGATTTGTTTTCTATGCTAAGAACACGGGCATGTGGCACCGGATTGCCACCTCACCATGAGGGATATGCCCACGGTCGTGGTGAATTTCGAAGCTCTGACCCCAGAAGAACAGGCGTCAGTGCCGATAACCGCGTATTTGCGTGCGAAGGACAGACTTTTCCGAAACGGATTTTCTCCCGCAGATATCGCTGCGTTGCGACACTCTGGTTCTTCCCAGGTCAATGCTTCACCGGCTCAAGCCGCGTGGCGGCAACCGCTGCTGCGGGTAGTTCTGTTCCACAGGAGTCTGTGGAGATCCCTACCGCGCAGGACGCCGTTCCCGTTAGAACGGATGATACTCAGTTAAACTGAGTACGGGAGTCTCCCAATGGAGAGGCGCCCCAGTCGAGGTCTACGGCGCCCGAGGCGTCACCGCCTCGCTCCCAGGTCAAAATCCCCTCGAGGAAGCCGACCGTCCTAGACGTGGACTCTACCACCGTTGGTGTAATGCGTCGCCCGTGGATACGGTTCAGGAACAACCGGATCCCGGATCGAGTCATGGTAATGGCCAAGCGAAACTACAAGATATTCGCTGACCTTGGCCTTTCTACCCAGTATATGGTGCGTCATTTGTCTATCCTGGATACAGGCGCTGGTCCCAATTTTATTGTGGAGTCGCTCTTACCGCCGGAAATCCGTTGTCGAGTTCGTCAAGGACCCGTCATGGACGTGGCAGATGCAAATAATAACCCGTTGAGTACGGCTGGAATGGTTTCCCTGATCGTCAGGATTGGCAACTGCATTGAGCAGGTTGAATTCATCGTCTGCAAGACGCTTGCTGCCCCTGTCATCTTAGGGTGTGACTTCTCTGTGACAGATATGTCGAGTCAATCAGACCGCGTGCGCGTGAAGGGGTGGAAATGGAAGATGGTTCGGTTGTACCGATTGTTCGTCGTTCTTTGAGGAGAACCTCAGCTAACCTGGTACCGCTACCTACTCCTTTACAGGATTCTAACCCTCCAAAGGAGTCTCCGAAACTCCGTGTTGCACGTGCTATTTCTATTCCGCCAGAATCCCAGGTATGGGTTGATGTTACTGCTGCTCCGCGTGGTTTGCGGGTTGTTTCAACCATCTACCTCGTTATACGAGAAATATAAGCTCGCATTAGCGAATGGCGTTGTGCAGATCTCGAATGGTCTCCCCTTTCGGGTTTTGTTAGCCAACTTTGGCAAGAAGTCCCAGTTTCTGGTGAAGAACCAAGTTATTGGTACTGTCCTACCGCACCCTACGGCGCCTTATCCCTGCTAAGTATGTGTGACTGCCGCCGAGATGCTCGGGATTGTCGAAGAAACCGCTGATGCGTCTCTCTCTCAGGAGGGGGAGGGGTATTCGTCGCGTGCGCAAGCGTCGAACCCGTCTCAGACGGTTAACAACACGGGAGACCCGGAAAAGAAGACCGTGCCTACGAGTTTATGACAGGATTGACACTATTAAGGAGTTAGAAGAATTGAATCTCGGTCATGTACCGGATTCACACCGCGAGAAGTTGCGTGATATGTTGCGCGAATTTACACCAATGTGGGATGGTTCCCTCGGAGAGGTTACAGCTACGGAACACCGGATTGATCTGTTGCCAGACGTTAAGCCTATTGCTCAACACCCTTACAGGGCAGGTCCGAAAGCTCGGGAGGAAGAACAGTTTTCAAATCAACAAGATGCTCCGAGCCGGAGTTATAGAACCGGCACAGTCGCCGTGGCATCTCCAGTTGTACTGGCTCCGAAACCCGATGGGTCCTGGCGTTTTTTGTATCGAATATCGTTCGCCTCAATGATGTTACCGTCAAAGACGTGTATCCCATACCTCGTATGGACGAGTACATTGACTCGCTTGGCGATGCAACCGTCTTCTCCACTTTGGATGCGAATTGGGGGTACTGGCAAGTACCCGTGCGACCGGAAGACCGTGATAAGACTGCGTTTACCTGTCATTTAGGGCTGTACCGCTTTAAGCGTATGCCTTTTGGACTTACGAACGCTCCCGCTACTTTTCAGCGTGCTTTGGATATCCTCCTTGACCGTTTCAAATGGCGGAGTTGCCTCGTCTATCTCGACGATATCATCGTCTTCTCCAATAATTTGGATGACCATTTGGATCACGTTCGTGAGATAATCACAACACTGCGTGACGCAGGAGTAACACTCAAGCTGAGGAAATGTGAATTCTTTACTGACTCGGTCAAGTATTTTGGACACGTAATCCGTCCGGGACGGCTACTGATCGAGCAGGCTCGCGTGAAGTCACTCAAGGAGGCTAAACTACCTACGACTCAGACTGAGCTGCGTTCCTTCCTAGGATTATGCAACGTCTATCGACGGTTTATTCTTCGCTTCGCGAAGATCGCGGGACCACTCAACGAGCTCCTGAAGAAGAGACAACCACCAAAACTGGGCCCCCTTGCTCCCACGCAAGTGGAAGCATTCAACTCTCTTATAGAGGCAGTTACAACAGCACCCGTGCTGTCATTACCGAAGAACGGGTTGCCATTTACCGTGGATACGGATGCGAGCGACTACCAGATCGGCTGTGCACTGTTTCAGACTACACCCGACGGGGAACGCCGACCAATTGGATTTTGGTCTCGCACGCTCAACGTTCATGAACGGAACTATTCGGTATCCGAAAAGGAGTGTCTCGCCATGGTATGGGCTTCACAGACGTTAAGACCATATCTTATGGGTGTGCATTTTACCGTTAACACGGATCATTCCGCGTTACGCTGGTTAATGTCAATCACGGAACCTTCCGGGCGTTTAATGCGCTGGCGTCTTCGGCTAGCCGAGTTTGATTATGAAGTCACCTACAAGAAGGGAAGTCTCAACGCGCAAGCGGATGCTCTTTCACGTTTGGGAACGGAAGGCGAAGCGTTACGCGTCGACGACGATGATGAAGATATCCACTGTTTCCTCATGGAGGAGGGTGAAGAAGACTACGAACTGATTTCGGACGACATCTGTGATGACTTACTCGTCGCAGATGGTGAAGACCCGGAACCCGGTGCGTTTGTCCCAATCACTCCTGAGGAGATGATCAGAGAACAGCAGGGAGACCCGTTCTGTACGAGGATACGCGCCCAAATTAATGGCGGTGCGAACATCCCTTTTGGGGTTAACACTCAGGGTTACCTCGTTAGAGTGGTTCGTTCATCCCCACAGATCGTGGTTCCTCACTCCTTGCAGTCCAGGGTTCTTCACCTATCACACTTTTCTAAGGTTGCTTCCCATCCTGGGGCTAGAAGGCTGTACACGACACTACGTCGGGATTTCTACTGGCCCGCGTTAGCGTTGGATTGCTATACCACCGTCAAGGCGTGTACGCACTGTGCTCGTGAACGAGTTAAATTACGTCGCCATGCGAAGAAGCTAACTCTGTTCCCCGCACGACCGCCTCTTGAGTTTGTTGCCATCGATATACTCGGTGAGGTTTTAAGGACATCCCGAGGTAATCGGTTTCTACTCGTCATTACGGACAGATTCTCGAAGTTAGTCCGGACAATTCCGTTGAGGAAGATTACATCGCGCACTGTTGCGGAAGCTTTCGTTAAGCATTGGGTCCTAGTCTACGGTCCCCCGGTTAATCTCCTTTCGGATAATGGTCCGCAATTTACTGCGCGTTTCTTCCAGGACGTCTGTCGGATACTCGACGTGAAGAATCTCTTCACGACGACGTATCATCCCCAATGTAATGGGCAAGTCGAGCGGTTTAATCGAACGCTGCTCTCCGCATTGCGGGCTTATACTGTTGAACATCCAAAGACTTGGGATCTCTACACGGATACCGTGACGTACGCGTACAATACGCAAGTTCACAGAGTTACTGGTTTATCTCCTTTCGAGCTTGTGCTGTCGCGAACGCCCCCGCCAGTTGCGGTTGAACCTCAGCCAAAGCTGGATACGTTCCCGTCGACTGTTGATCACTACCTGCGTTGGAAGCAGTGGCTTTCATTTATGGTACCTGTTGCCAGGTCGGCAATGGCTAAAGCACAACACGCTTATAAGCGGAACTTTGATGCCCGTATTCGGAGACCACTTCCACCGCTGGAACCGGGACAAACCGCCTTTGTAAGGAAAGAATATTACAATCCTGAAAAGGAGAGGCGACACAAGCTTTCTCCCATCGCTGATGGTCCGTACCGCGTTATTAGCGTGAATAAGGACACAGTTGTACTGGAAGTTGGTGGCGCTCATGAGCGTTTTTCTCGAGATCGAGTTGTACAAGGACCTACCCGTCATACGGAAGTTGTTTTGGATACTCAGCAGGAGGCTGGACAGGCGAAGAACCGATCGCTTCAGTCTACAGAAGCTACACCACATGTGGGACTTCGTCACCCATCGAGGGGATTGTCGGAGTTACCGATGTTATCGTCGCGAACCGAATCTTCGGATTCTACACCGCTTGTGAAGTCGCGCTTCACAGCGTCTATCGAACCGTCAACTGACGTGATGACTGCTCCCCGTATCGCTCCACCTCAGGAGGGGGAGGGGAATTCACGCGTTGTTGCGGAAGAACAGGAATCACCGGTGTCGCAACCGTCGCAGACATCCCGTGATTCACGGAGAGAAGAATTGGAGACTGAGTTGTCTCAGGACACCGTCGAGGACGTGATTGCTAAGGATACCACTGTTAGTGGACAGGCAAACCCGCTACAGCGTGCTGATATTGCCAAGGGCGCGCAACGCTCTACAGCGGATCGCAGCCCTATCAGCAAGGGACACGCGCAATCTACGAACTCCCGTACTGTCCAGGATACTGGAATTGCTCACCCGCACGGGTAATCGCCGCATGATCAACCTCCTGTTGTCGAGGAGACACAGGAGGGACCACCTGATCGCGCTCGCGAAAGTTCCTCGGCACCGCCGGAAGTCGACGCTGATCACCCGATTTCTCGGAAGAGCACGGCTACAGCACCGCTGGATACTGCTACACGGAGTATTCCGGACGCGCGCAAGCCGTAAACCGTCGCTGACGTTCGTCGCGCACCGTCTACGCAGGCGCGAAGTAAGAAAATCACGGCAGATCCCGGTATCGCAAGACCTGTTAGTCAGGAAAGAGAGAAGACGCTCGCAGAAGCGAAGTTAGAGCACCCCGGAACGGGTACGGAGGACGCACCACCGCATCCATCCGTGGGGAAGTCGTTAAGCGCTCGTCATGACGTTTTGAACCGTCATGACAGTGCACGCACCGTTGGAGATACGGAATACCGCCCTGATTTAGGGAAAATACAAGCTGCCAGTGCAGGAGTGCGCGCGCGCCACACGTCGCGTGGCACACGCCGTGCACCACACAGTGGGCCTACACTGTCGACCGGCAGCGCCGTAGCCACGAACCGTCGCACGGAGTCACGTGAACCGGCACGTGCCGTGGTAGGTAATCCGCCTTCCCGTCCGAAACCACCGTCAACACGGGAAACTACTCGTAATCGAGACGTTGAGGAGACCGTCGAAACCGAAGAACTGCTCGAGAACTCCCGGAATCCGGTAAGGAAGACTCAGCAGAGGACGACAGAACCGCCGAAGGCGTCAGAGGCACACAGCAACGCAGCTGGTATCCCTATTACAGTACCGCTACGAAGCGTGGACGACCCTTCTAAAGGTGGTGAAGAACGTGAAGTTTACTCGAAAGAGTTCGTGGTCGACCACATCGTGGGACACAGTTGGCACCCGAAGGGGTATAGGCGGTACCAGGTGCGCTGGTATGGCTATCCGCCATCAGCAGACACGGATGAACCGGTTGAGCACCTGCCACGATCGAAAATCGTGCAGTATCACCGCCGTACTAACACGGATGTTCCGGCTAACCTACACCGCGCCCTAGTGGGGTAGACCGCCACCGTCTGTGACGGAACGTTCTCTCGTGTCCGGCGTAGCCGTGTCAACGACAACGAACCTCACTCGAGGAAGCGTAACGACCTCCAGCGGAGTACAGTGCCGGAGTTACTTCGTGAAGGCACCCTCTAAACGAGGAGAGTTGAAGAATAAGCTAAGCTGCCCTCAGGAAGAGGAGAAGAAGAAAGAAGACTCTACGAAGAGGAATTGAAGCTCAGAAGAGAATTTGAAGCACTCATGAAGAGGAATGAAGACTCTATGAAGAGGAAGAAGAACTCTAAGACAGAGGAAAGTGCACTCAATCATGAGGAAGATTTGAAGACCCCGTGAGGGTGTAACCAAGGAGCCCGTACGAACGGTAATGGATTCGACCGTGGATCCACGTCTTCTAACTCGTCATACGAGGCCCACGCACCGACAGTCGGGTTAAGCACCGGCGCTGCCGGAGGTATTGCCGCAATGCCGTTGCCCACTTGATTGGGGAAGATGTACGGAGCCGGTTGTGCACCCGTTTGGGGAAGAGGCGCCGTATGGAAGCCGGGATTCATCACCGATGAGGGGTTGGAGGACGACGGCTGGCCCGGTTGAGGATGACCAAAGCCCCCGAAATAGGGTTGGGGAGGCCCGCCAGGCGGTTGGTTGTTGCCCTGATTGGGAGTACTCATCGCTGTTGTAGCGCAAGGAAAGGAAGCCGAAGTGTTCGGAACAGAAGGAGCAAGAAAAAGCCGAGGAATCGGAGGCGATACCGCTGCAGAGCGTGTAGAAGTTGGTGATTCGCTTGGGTCGCGTGGCGAAGCGACAGGAGAAGGAGAAGGACCCGCTATCGGGGAGGTACTTATACACTCCGAAGGAGAAAGATGCACGCGCTCGCGGGTCGTCGTCGCGCCTCAGGAGGGGGAGATGTAGTGCAACGCTATTGCGGATGAAGCTTCGCTATTGCGATTCATAGACAAGGGGGTGCTCTCTAAGGAGGTGGTGATGAATGCCGTGCGTGGCACACCCCATTCTTGGGTAGATTCGTACAACATATAGGATAGTTGTGAGGTGCACAGCATTGCTGGTCAGTCACACACGTGTGGGGAGTTTGCACCCATTGTTGGGGATTCTAGATATTAATATTGGATATTTAGTTACCACTGACAGTGGGCGGCTACACTACATAGTCGGTTGAGCTCAACCCAACTTTGGAGAAGTAAACGACTCAACCGAGTGTTCGGCTCTGATGTTTCACCCTTGGTGAGCAATATCCTCCTCGCGGAGAGTTGCCACTACTGTGTAGGTACCATCATCCGCCTCGCGGCATCTACAGCACCCTTACCGCATTCCGCGTGTTATTCTGTGTGTTTCCTTTATTTGTTTTCGCACTGTTATACAGGTATCGCTACACTGCATACCGGTGTTGACCGTTCTTTGTTTCGCCCACTCGCGTGGTTCGCTACCGCTCTCCGCGTCTCGTGCCACTCTCGTGTGTGTGTTGGTTGTCCCGTCTGTGACGTCATCCCCGACTCTGTCGTGTTCCCCACCACTGTGCGGCTTCTTTGCCTTTACCGCTCTCTACGCGTGTCGTGACGGTGATCCCCGGTCTTACACCCGGCTAGCGCGATCACCCTGAGAGGGGCTCTATTGCTGTGACTACCTCAGTTGAGGGAAGGCTTGAACACCCTTTGTGTGTCTTCTTCCTCCGCAGGGGTTGCACCACAGAACTTCCTACTATTATGAAGTCTATTTGCCTATTTGGCCCGGATTAGGGATCCGCCTATGAAGGGTAGGATTGGCGCGACACGTGTGTGCCCGCGCCCGATTACCGGATGCGCCGTTGCAAGTGTGCCACGGAGGTACACATGGGTAGTGTTGGCCGGCGTGCCGGGTACTTAGATATTTTAGTGATATTTGTCAGCCGTATATAAGTGGCGGCACTTGCCGCCACTGTACGGGGAAGTAAACCTCAACGAGGCCTTGGCTCTAGCTTGAGTTCCGCTTGCGCACGGTCTTTCGCCCCATTCCCGGGGAATACCGCCGCTTATCCGGACAAGTTATCCACCTCCGTCACCGAGAAGCACCGATCCGTCGTTACGGCCTCTTATTGATCATTCTTCCATACACTCTTTCTGTTTTCTCGTCTTACGGCTTTGTTACACTTCGCCCTGTTGTACAGGTTTGCCCCTTTTTGTCTCGGGATTATTCCCAGCTCTCACGAGTCTGTACTCCGCAGTGCGGCTCATTTTGCTACCTTCTATCTCGTCCCTTTTGCTACGGGATACGCCACACCCAGTTAAATCCATCCTGTTGGCAACCCGATTGCCACCCCCAACCTCCGTCTGTAAGTCAGGAAGAGGCTGCCTGGAGTTACGCCCGGCACGTGTCGGCCTCATTGGAGGGTTCTGCCACTGCTCTGCCCCAATAGGGAGCAAGGCTGAACACCTTGGGTGCGTAGCCGCTGGCGCGGTTTGTGTTCTTTCCTTCCGTTCCCGGCTTTGCCCCACAAGTGGTCTCCCGACCTAGAAAAGGCTTTCTGGCCAACTTTTGTTGTAGTGGAAACTGGTGCTGTATCCCTCTGCGTGGGGAGAATCCACTTTGCGTTATTGCTGGAAGCGGTAATCGTTCGTTTAAAACTCCCGATTGCTTCGGCGGACAATGGCATCTCGCCGTAACAACGGTCGCTCGAGGGCTGGGTCTGCACCTGGCACAATTGCCGGACCACTGGAATCATCTGGACTGGCTCAGAGCCTCCCGCCGTTACCAACGGATGTACTGAACGTCCCGGGTGATAACGCTCAAGCACCGGCTTCCCGGGGTCCCCGTACCAACGATGGGGCCCCACCAGCTCAAGGACCGGCTAATTCCGCGCAAGCGGCTGAAGCCATGTCGTCGAGGTCCGACGAGTATACCCTCCGTGAATTAGAGGCACAAGTGCGCGTGATGCAGAACTCTCACGTGGCTCTGATTCACGACATTACGAAACTCCGGCAACGGCTGTACGAAGCCGATGTTCGGGATGTTTCGCAAGACGTCCGTGTCTTACGGTCTGATGTCAACCAGATCATGGAAGACCGAAAGGAATCGGCTGTCCTGCATGAGAAGGCAGCTGATCGTTTAAACCGCTTAGCGGCCCGTCTGGAAACGGTCGAGCACACCATCATCCACGATGCGGTGGCGCCCGGCGTGCCGGTTTCCGAAGGTTCTCGGAAGTCGCACCGCTCCAAGGACCGCCATGCGGGAAAGAAGAGAAAGGTTAAATTGGAACCTGATTCGTCCTCTTCTTCATCCTCTGAGTCTAATGCCCAAGTCAGGGATTCGTCAACCGATTCTTCGGAAAGTGAGGACGAGCCCCCACGCTCTCGTGCTACCCGTTCCCGGGCCACCGAGGCCACGCAAGGCGTTGCCCGGAGCCGTTCTAAAGAACGAAAGCACCTTGGACTCAAGGAACTGAAGCCGACGAATTTATTGTATCGGAAGTTGCTGTCGTACCGATATTATCGGCTTGAAGACTCCAGTGGAGAAAGGACCCCTCGCGGGACTGGACGAGTGAAAGACCACATTAAGAGGCTGGAGCTCACACTGAAGCCCAATAAGTTCTCTGGGCAGGATCCAATCCTAGTGTTGGACTTTCTCGCCCGATATGTTGGGGAAGCCGATGTACTTCGGATGTCTGAGGCGCAAGCCTACATCGCACTGCCTTACTTTTTAAAAGGGATGGCCGAGGACCAGTACAACTCTGTCCGCGGATCGTCTCGTGCCTCCGAGGGAGGAGTGACCTGTTGGCCAGAGACTGTACAGTACCTCCTGCGATCCTAAGCTACAGGGAACGCAATTCAAGAGGCCATACTCGCATTGCGCGACGCGAAGCAAGGACCGGAAGAGACGGAGACCGTTTATTCTACACGGTTGAATAAGGCCTTTCACCGCTGTGGGAACGTCTACTCCGCGGCCGAGCGATGTACCATGTTTGTGGATGGCTTGGTTCCCTCGATTAGGACTTTGGTAGCCCGTTATCGGGAGAACAAGCGCAAGATCTCCTACTTGGAGCTGGTTCAATTTGCCCAAGCTGAGGGTGATGCGGCACGGGCACGTGCCGGCATTAAGTCTCGCACACGCCGTCTATTCCATCTGGAAGAGAGGAATTTATCACAGCATCAATCGAGAGGTACACCCCCTGAAGTACTGCATTTGCTTGGGCGGTTTCGTCGCACTGTGTCAAAAGCCGCCATCAACGCCTGCGGCGTAATTTTGTCAACCATGGCGCCGACCGTGTTGCCGGCAAGGTATGTTGCGTGTCCCCACGCGACCAGCGCGGGTGTGGCCCACGAATTGACACCGCACGCCGCAGGCGCCGGTAGACTTGCGTCCAAACCGTCCGCGTCCACACTGACTGGGACGACGGACACGCTCTAGTAGTAGCCGTACACGTCTCTGGCAGTGCCTTCCCGTGTCCTGGCTTATTGGCATTCCGGCTCGCGTCTGGGGGAGTTGCCGATGAGGAACACAACCTGCCGCTGAGCTCTTGCGCGCAGATCGGATTGACGTAGATTATAGAGCGCAGTCAACATCGTGCGCGGGCCGATGGCGAATTCGGGTATGCGGTCCAGTGCTTGAATGGCTTTGGTCAATTCTCCGTCAACCGCGGCCACAGCATAGATGCCAGTACAGTCAAACGAGCCTTCAGGCCCGTAAATGGCGACACCCACTTTCGTGGCCCAGGACGTTTCGAGGCTGTTCAAGAACGAAACCAGTTTAGCTTTGATTGCTTCGAGATGAGCTTTCATGGATGCCGATGCATCGATGAGTAGAACCACATCAACGGTTGGAGGCGTTGGATTGAGTCTAAGATTAATTGAAACTGGTTGTTCAAGAGTTAGTTTCACATCGCTTGCGGCGACCTCTCCATGGGCACAGGAGCTGTTGGCTACTGGGTCACGACTGCATCCAAAGCCTCCACTTGAACATGGCTGCATCTTACATCCAAATTGTTCCTTTGGCGAACAGAATCTGTCTGCGAGATCGTGACTTTCGAAACATCTGTCTGGTGATGGTCCGCACGTTACATAAGGAAACACTGTCTTGGCCCGGTATCTAGGCCCGAAAGGAAATGCATGGACTGGTGAAAGATACGTAAGAAGTAACAAGAAGAATCTTCGCACTGGGAATGACGCCATAGTGAGATCCTCGGTGTTTTGAAACCCGGAACGAAATTGTTGGAGCTGGAGCGAACTTAAGGTGGGCGAAACCTTTGATGATGAGCTTCGTCAATAAGTACAGCCGGCAGAGAACGGGTGGCAACGGTACTGGAGTACAAGGCATGAATAAAAGTGCACACTGTGTCTGGCTTCCCGGTTGCTTCCGGTTCTCACTCACGGAAGCGTTAAATAGTGTCCGGAAGGTCGTTACCGCGGTACAACGTCAGACCATGACAACCATGCATTGCACTAAAGCTCAAATGTGTCTATAGTCGCTCTGAGACGTGGAACGTACAACACCCTCAAGATGCCTGACAAGCGATTGCTGAACCAAAAGACAACGATTCAATTCCATATGGCGCCAGCCCTGGCTCACATGAGTGCGCTGTGGTAGTCATGGAGATGCCTTTGCCCCAGTACGCAACACTACGTCATAACATGTGGCAAAGAAACAGACTGGCACGAAAAGAGCACACTACAAGAATTCAGTGCCTTGGTCTTGCTCACCATGCGGAAGGTTTAAACCTACCCAGAAGATTACGCCAGCAGCCCTGGTTGAGGAAAGAGACAGTTGTGACGAGGATACCATGATTGGCCGGCCCTTTTGCGCTTCAACGATCAAGTACAGTGCTCAATGCGTTTACACGTAGTAATCTCGGGGAATCGATTGCTTTGGCAGGGAGACGCGGGAAAGCTGTGTAAATGCAGATGTCGGGGTTTATCTACTTGGGCGTACATAATCGACCTTCTGCTTTGTTAGGACATAACCGTGCAAAGCAGGAGGTATATACATTTGCGCACCTGCGCCCTTGCAGTGAGCCTCCTGACTACACAGACATTAGATTTAGATGACTAAACAAAATGCTAACGCACAATAAAGACGACGTCGTTCCAAATCATATTTACAGCAATAGGATAACATGACTACCACAATAGAATGCTTCTCGGCAATTTATTACATAAACAGATACAATACTAAGTCTTTGCGTTGTTTGTCGATCTTTCAGCAAATCAAAGCAACCAACCAATACCAACTACCTTCCTCCTCAACATGGACATACAAAACCTCCTTAATCCCGAACAGGTAGACAACGCTCTGGAACTTTTAACCGAAATAGACCTCAATTACAAAAACGACCTTGCCAAATACAACACAACCAAAGACGTAGAAAATTCTGACGATGATGGAGAATCAGCAGCACCTTACTATGATTCATTTTTATTGTAGAGGGGGTGCCTAAAACGATAATGAGCTTAACCAATTTTACCGACAAAAAGTTTCAAAATATTTACAATTGTTTTGAGCGACACATAAGTGCATCTTCAAATATAGGACGGGGCCAAAAAAATATGAAACAAAACCGAAGGATATTTTATTTATGTGCTCAACGACTTTGAAACATGGCGGACAATGGAACTTACTGGGAAGAATTTTTCGAATCAATGGAAATACGTTTGAGCGAATGAATACGAAATTTAATCATATGCTCTGTGATGGAATATATAAGACATATGTGCAGGAGGTTTTATTGGAATGGCCGTTTTCAACAATTTTTGATCAAAAAATTTTTTTAAATATTTCAAATTTGCGAGGTGTGCAACAGATGTAATTATCCATCAATCAAATCGCCCAAGTGGTAACATGCAGGAGGCTAAAAAATATTTTAGCGGAAAACACAAACTATATGGATATAAGATAGAAGTGTCTGTTTTACCTAATGGAATGGCAATTAATTTTTCTGAGCACTACCCGGGATCTAAGGCAGAGAAAGAAATTTTCGTTGAAAATATATGGTTCCATGAAAAAGCGTTAGAGAAAAAGAAGGAAGAAAAAACGAAGTATGATGATGTGAAAGAATTAAGTGAAGAATATAAAAATTCTTGGGCGGTTTTATTAGACAAATTGTATAAGGTTATTACGAAAAAACTGCTTGGTATTCATCCATCAAAAAATTCACAGCATGGATTTTTATCTGCGGCCGAACAAAATCGCAATCGAAAATCGCAACAGATAGGATAATTGTTGAAAATTATTTTCGAAGAATGACTACTCTATTAGACTTCATTTGGAAAGAAGTATCGCTGGCGTGAGGAAAACTACGATACGTTTTTTTCGTTTTGCTTTGGTTTTAACGAATATACATATGAAATGGAACCTTTTCAGAGCCGAAAATGGGGAGCGATTTAATCAATTAATCGACAGGTTGTATTTTATTGGTGAATCATTAAGTTCTAAGCGCAAAAAGACGCATAGACGCTATAGAGAGAAAAAGAGGCGTCGCTTTGACGCCAAATTTGGGCATGTAGACGTGGACGACAAAACAGTTGAGCTTTAATTGTTTTCAGGGATTTTCTATCGTATTTCGTAGTTGGTTGATCTTTGCTGTGTTATTTTTTATTTGAGAATTAATTAGAGTTCTTATTGCTACATCACTAAATATGCTGTTTTCAAATAGTTACCTTATTCACCCGCTGTATCAGTATTGAAACAGTAAATGTGCAGAAGCTTGCTTCTGCACATTTTCTGGTGAACGTCATACAAGATCTAATGTTCCGTGTTTCAGGCATGATAATGCGTTAAGAAGTCCTCACTAGAAAGCACCTAACAAATTAGCAATTTGTAAGAAATTTTACATTTTGCGTATGAGTTGTGTAAGTAATCGCGTTTGTGTCCACGGGAAAACTGGATAAGAACTAAGAGAACTTACAAGTGGCGTTTGGGAGCGACTTGTTTTTGCAGAGGTGGTACGAAGCAAAGAAGGGATCACAATAAGATTTGAAACACTGTGTTCTATTGTTTTAGAGTGCGGCAATTGTGTGCCGGTTGAATTTATGTACAGCTATAGCGCATGAGAAGTTTTTGATGGTTTAAAACTCTAGTTTTAATTTTGTTTTGGGCTGTTTCTACAATTTTGAAACGCCGTTTATTACAGTAATACGAATGTATAATAATTGTCTTTGGGGACATCTTGGAGAACTCCGTGTGTACTCTAAACTCTATTTTGCATGTGCTTCAAAACTTTATGATTCTAGAAAGAACTCTATGAGAACTATAAGAACTCTAGTGTCTTAGTTGTGATCTTGGATGAAACAGAGTTGTCTTTCTTAGTTCCTTTCAGTGGAAGCATCTGGTGACAGTTTCAGGGTTTTCGAAATTTTTTTTTATTTTGTACAGAGGTGCGTAAAAGTGTGAAACGCCCTCAACATTATAAAGCCTTTAGAATAAGCATGTCTTGTGGAGAAAGCCTGTCTTTTCAACTTTGCTTCCTCTATTATACATCTTTCCCGCTTCTCCCAGTGGTGGTGTCGATGTGATTTTAGAGGTTCACAAGATTTGAACCCCCAAATGTGCCCACATTTTGTTCTGTGTAACACGGTTTTTGCCTGACCACCACCGAGTAGTGGGCACCCAGTACCGTTCTGCGTAGCAGCCGGAGGCGCTTCTTTGTCAGAAAACCCACCGTCGTCCGCAAATAGACATACTTCGACTTCGTACCTATTCGTCGGGTAATTGTGCCGCAGATGTGACAACTACCGACGGTACCTTCGGTAGTTCCCTGTAGTCCAGTTCGGGGTTCGGATGATCGGCTGCATCTCGACGGAACGAGCTGAAACGATGCTGTCGACTTCAATTTGTTCTCATTCCTGGAAATTGAAAAGTTGGCCTTTACAGTGTCAGTATGCAAAACCTATCTTGGGACCCGAACTTCGGGAAATTGGTAATCAGTTCTATCTACAAATAAAATTAGGAGAACTCAAAATTGCCCCATAGAAGCTATGGGATATTGATACTTTGTTACACCGAGTGCTTGATTCCGTTGGTTTTCGGAGGACATTTTGAAGACAAGAAGCTACCAAAGGCACCAAAGCCAAGCCACTCGTCGAAGATGATCTTAAATATGAGTTAGACTTATACGTCATGAGCAACGTTGATGCACGAGCTCATGCAAGTTGCCCGGACGAGATGGGAGAAATCATGAAAAAGAGAATAGCTGCCAAAAGTACTTTACCGAGTGCGAGAAACATCATCTGCACACAAGTGCACTAAACACTACAATGTTGAAACAAACAAGGAGGGCAAAAGTAGCAGAACACCATAACACGAATTATCCAGAACACATTTAAAAGCAGCACCTACGCTTCAAACCCGAAATCTCTTGGACAAGATGCAGGAATGGCAGCACTTGCAGCTGGATACATTCCCAAGGGCACTAGCTGCTCACTTTCCACGCTTAGATTAGCCCATCCCAAAGAGGATGGCGCAGACGCTATGAGTCCGCTTGCAAGCGGAATGTCACAGAATTCTACTTCCCCTGTCGGAGCAGTAGAACTCTTCCCGGCGTTCACAATCGTTAACAGTGATGTACGCAGAAAGAGCTCGTGAAGACAAATGTTATCGCGT
Source organism: Gracilaria gracilis (assembly GCA_030374805.1). NCBI lineage: Eukaryota > Rhodophyta > Florideophyceae > Gracilariales > Gracilariaceae > Gracilaria > Gracilaria gracilis. The sequence goes on from JARGSG010000199.1 coordinate 17,734, forward strand.
AGAAAGCACGGTTCCGGTATGTAGGTCTCGGCCGAAATTTCCGGCACGGGGTTGCCATCGACAATCCTCACAGATGAAGCAGCCGGACGAAATGCAGCCCCAAAATTCACTACTTCCCACCCTGTACCAATAGTTCCGAGTTCTTCACCCGTGAGTCCCAGTGAACGACCTTCCAATACAGCAGTGCCAAGGGCAAGCTGACTGTATCGAGACAAAGTCCCGACAACTCTGGGTTGCAGCTTGCTAACGATCCCTGATATAGCTCTTCTCAATATCATCTGAGCGATGGTGAGTGGTCTCTCTAAAAATCAATGCTTCGCTTCCGTCTGATGCACCAGTAGAAATAGCTCGATCGGCTGCAAAGAAACCCCCAATAATCGATTCATTCCGTTGAGTAACAAGACTAGGCACGAAATTCGAGTGGATTTTGCAGTTACCGGATGGAAGAACACCTAGAACCGACTTTGGCACAATGGAAGCCTTGTCTACCTCACAGACGGACTTCTGAAAGTCCCCATGCATGTCGATGGTAACACGAGGGCGGAAAGCCAGCTGTGCGGCGACCATAGCCTGTGTTTTCAACAGGTCTGATTGGTCCATCGAGTTTGTTATAATGATATCGATTGATATCATAACCACGACCAACAACCCCAAAGAATCCAGGTTCAGAATCTACCGCAAAGCCACCCCCAGCAGTAGGGTCAACGTTATGGCGAAAGAATGCTTCAGTCCCACTAAACGGGGCAACAGGAATGTTGAAAGTCCCTGTAGGCTCTCCACCATCTCGGTTGGCTCGAATCAAGATGAGTATGTTCATAACTCGCAGCAGTTTCATTCGAAGACGGGGTTTCGCCTGAAGAACTCCTAGAAACTTGAAGATAGCCTCTGTAGAAGCGGGCTCGTTACCATGTTGCTGGGTAACGATAAAGACGGGTATCCCGTGCTGATTGCCAAAGCGAACTGCAAGTAAAGGACGTCCTTGTGTTGAATATCCAATCCGTGAAGCGTTAACGTTTCCTCGAAGGGGCTGCACAACATCGTTTGTCACTGTGCAAATAACAGCCTCTCTGATCGTTGGGTTGCTGTTAGTCCCGCAAATAGAAGTATTGACTGCCGGAAAAGTGGGAGACAGCGCTTCGTCTATGTTTATGATCCCGTCATTGCCATCATTGTAGATCAGCGGCCCAACTTGTATTCGAAAACGAGCGCGGCGTTTGAATTCGAGTAATTTCGGAAGCAGCTGGTCGTTTGGAGTGAGTAGTGTCTGAAATGCTCGTTCCGGAGTCATACCACATTGTGGGTCGAAGGTATTGCAGAGCGGGCGCTTGAATTGAGTCGCTCTTGTAGGGGGCCAGCATGAGACGAAGCATATCAGAGCTACGAAGATATGGCACCTCATCTTTCCAAAGTGAAAGGAGAGCGGGAGAGAATTATCATATGCACTGCGTTTCATTACGGTTTCCAAGAATGCCGCTTGTTCGTCCGTCCACTGCGTTTCACAAAGAATGAGGCGAAGACGAAGTTAAATACGAACCACAGTCCTCTGGACAGAGACGTTGCAAATCCCTTGCTTGTTACAGGGGGAGCAGTTGCAGGCTGCCGTAGCAAGAGTTGTAGTTCACATTACTGGTGCTGGTAGAAAACCTGCACACGTGCACGATAAGAGTAAAGGTTCAATTCTCAGAGGACCTAGCAGCAGATAGTTTGATCACGTCCTTCTAGTGCAAAAAGGTAGACTGTAGGGAGTGGCTTTCAGACCGATGACTCTGTAAAAGACCGAAGCTATCTCCTGCCCCCCTCGTCGTAACTTGGGCGACACGCTAGCTGTTAGTCGCAGGTGAGTAGTTATCTGCGCGGACATTAACCTTCGATGAAGGTATCTGCGCGGACATCAACCTTCGATGAAGGTGTACAGTGAGCCCCCTAGAAAAATGTATGGCCACTTTTGTTTTTGTCCACTTCTTCACGCTCCACACAGGACTCCTATGGCGAGACTCCGTTGATTTCAATTCAAAAATATTTAAAATCCATTTCAATATTTTTGGAAAAGCCTTAAATGCTTTCCCAATTTTTTTTCGGAAAACGAATGGATGAAGAAATATGCGTCAAAATTTAATACAAATACAAACGGTGGTTTTATTGGGAGACCAGTTTCTTCCATTTTGTACTTCGACTGTTAGTACTCCCGTTTTAGTAGATTCGCGCCCGGGTACTAGCAATGAGTATCAGGCAAGCAAACCGTAGAAGACTACCGATGAGATATAAATCCATGGACATGATTCAAATCATATCTCACATATGGTCAATAAGGGAATCGAAAAAGCTGAAAAGAAAAGGATCGATGCGCAGAGTTGAATTATATAACAGTCGCCAAATATTTCTATTTTCCTTCAGCCTCATTCCCAAGGGTAACGTTCTACAGCCCAATCCAGGAATTTTCTCGCGCGCGTATTCAGCACAGATTAATCTCTAAATAGGAACAATATACTGGGAGCGTCCTGATGGTTCGCCTGTGCATTTGTCTCCGTCCCACAGTATTTCCAGGTGATTTCGAGAATTGAATTTCCAATGGAAGAGGTATTATGTGGATTAAAAGTGTGGCGGGATGAGCGGTCTCGCAGTGGCCTGGAGCTTTAATTGGGAGAGAAGAAAAAGAACGATATTAGAAGTCCGCCTCGCTGCGGAGCAAAGGGCTATAAATGAATTTTGTTTATCATATGCCAAGAGCAGGGGTTTTGTCGAGGCATTCAAATGCCTTTACACGTAGTAATTTCCTTGGCATCGATTGCTCTGGCAGTGGTGGTGTCGATGTGGTTTTAGAGGTTCACAAGATTTGAACCCCCAAATGTGCCCACATTTCGTTCTGTGTAACACGGTTTTCGCCTCACCACCACCGAGTAGTGGGCACCCAGTACTGTTCTGCGTAGCAGCTGGAGGCGCTTCTTTGTCAGAAAACCCACCGTCGTCCGCAAGTAGACATACTTCGACTTCGTACCTATTCGTCGGGTAATTGTGCCGCAGATGTGACAACTACCTTCGGTAGTTCCCTGTAGTCCAGTTCGGGGTTCGGATGATCGGCTGTATCTCGACGGAACGAGCTGAAACGATGCTGTCGACTTCAATTTGTTCTCATTCCTGGAAATTGAAAAGTTGGCCTTTACAGTGTCAGTATGCAAAACCTATCTTGGGACCCAAACTTCGGGAAATTGGTAATCAGTTTTATCTACAAATAAAAAAGTTCATCGAGGAGAACTCAAAATTGCTCCATAGAAGCGCTATGGGATACTGCTCCTTTGTTGCACCGAGTGCTTGATTCCGTTGGTTTTTGCAGGACATTTTGAAGACAAGAAGCTACCAAAGGCACCAAAGCCAAGCCACTCGTCGAAGATGATCTTAAATATGAGTTCGTCTTATACGTCATGAGCAACGTTGATGCACAAACTCATGCAAGTTGCCCGGACAAGATGGGAGAAATCATGAAAAAGAGAATAGCTGCCAAAAGTTCTTTACCGAGTGCGAGAAACATCAAGCTTCGTAATTGTTCACCCTATCAATGACGCTATCAGCCACATTTGGTTTGCCATCCGCCGCATGTCTTACAAGTCTCAGCTGCAATACAAGTTGAGTCAAGGGCATCAGCCGCTGGACCTCTTTGGCCCTCACCAGCGTGTGAACTCCACAGCAATCCACATTGGCCTGCGCCTATCTAGTGGTTAATTATAATTGCTGCAGATCTTGCACCAATTAGTGTCTCGGGCACCCGAATACGTGCACGAGGTGTACTTGATTGAGTTACATATATCGTCAACCATACCACGAGCCACATCAAGAAACTCCTTGTCGTAAAAAGGACCGCCGCTGGACTTCGACGCCGTGTACCTATCCACGAAACGAGACGGTGCGAAGGTCGGGACGGCTCTCACGCCATACGGTGCGGAATACTGATATTGACCAGTGGTAACGTGGGCAGTCACCAAAGCTGTACTCACAACCAGCAGAACGGCGCCAATTACGTACGTCCAGTTCTTCTTTTTGACTGAGGATGAAAGTGAGGAGAGACCAGCATGGTCGCCCATAGCAATAGCGCGGTATTCATCGGAGGAAGCCATCTTGTGTTGTAGAAGCGGTGGGTATGCGGCAGCTCAAACGCGGATGGTACGAATGGGGGGAGGCCGAGCGTCCGAGTTGGGGCTCCCGCTTTATACTGCGCCGTCGCAGCGCCAAAGTGGGAAACACGTGCTCGAGGGCGAAGTGCGGCGTCAAAGAAACTATATATATCTATTTGCATCCAAATCGATATGAAACGGAGAGTAACCGTATGGGTAACTTACTGTGCAAGCCATAGCGTAGCTCGTATGGAGCACTTGGAAAGAACCAGCGGTTCCAGTGGTCCGGTGGTTCTTTCCAAGTGCTTCATATGAGCTATTGTACAGTATGCTCTGGCTTGCACAGTACCCATACGGTTAAGGTTACTCTCCGTCTCATATCGATTTAGATGCAAATAGATATATCTAGATTTTTTGACCCTGCGGCACTTCGCCCTCGAGCACGTGTTTCGCAATCTCGCGCACTTCGCAATCTCGCGCACTTCGCAATCTCGCGCACTTCGCAATCTCGCGCACTTGTACGAAAGCTGGAGTTCGTGATGAAGCAAAGACGGAGGCGGTTGGTCGTCATCATGTTGACGTGCTCGCGGCCCGCGAATGTGCCACTTGATACGGGCCATACGGTAAATTACCGTAAGCTACACGGTATCTGTCGAAGCGAGATCACAGAGCCAGTTTTGGAACGGGGCCGCCAAAATTTTTATCCAAACATTTACAGAAAACTACGTGTATTTATGCTCTACCATTACTACCGTGTACCAACGGTACCTTCGTAGTCCTTGTCCTCTTCGAATATGCGTGTTTTTCGACAGTGCTTTTCTAGATGTACAGTGAGGTACCCTCTCGTTTTAAACATTTTCCCGCACGCAGCACATTCAATATCCGCCTTCTTGTGCTTCTGCTGGTGAGTCTCGAACCTCCCGAGTAGGAACGTCTTGAAAGAGCAATCCAACTCCTTGCATTTGTACTCTCTACACCTTTTCATGTGATTGCGTATATGGTTCTTTGAGATCATTCTGCCGCAAGTCTCACACTCACTACTCCATGACGGGTGGTCGTAGGGAGAAACGGCGTACCACGGAACAGTGGTACATGCACTATCGACTATATCGTTTGGATTGACCGTCAGTTGCGGTTCTCCTACAGCATCACAACTGTCATCCATGAGCCATTTAAGGAACGTTTCAATGTCCTCCACGTCGTCTCCACTGTCGTAGCATTCTTCAATTTGCGCCCTTGCGCGCTTTGGACACGGCTCTCTCTCGTGTTTGGCGCCCATATCGCTGTGTGTTTGTTTTCGTTTTCCACCGCTCCCTTCATTTCTACCTTCGGTAGAGCGAGAGCGAGATTTTGAATTCATTTTATATGTTGAGTGTGAACAGGCAGCTTGCCTGTCGTACGAAAACGTGCCATGCTCTTATTTACACAGTTTCGCGTTGCTGTTTGTAGCAACACAAGCCAAAGTTGAGGAAATGGTGATCATTTCATGATTAGGAAGAATAACAATATTTGCTTCCAGAGGTTTTTCATAGGCGGTTTGATTTCATATATATGAAAAAAACAAAAGACACCCATAATGCTGCTCAACGAGCGTTCCACCCGTAAATGCGTTGGTGCCAAACATATACCCAAATAGTTATAGAGAAATTCTAGCACATATGCAAATATCTACGTACGTACCAGCCTGACCTTGCACCAAGATGCCATCACCGGGATGTTGACAATATACGGTGAAGTATGACCATCACAACTATTCACAAACCGACAGGTTCCTTACCAATCCGTCAATGGCAAACTCCAAAAACAGATGATCCCCGCACGGGTGGAGACTCACAGCATGACCCGCTCCTTTGACAACTGCCACATTCTTCTTAAATACAGGGTCCAAATCCACGACGTCTTCTATCGGGGTTAAGGAATCCAGATCGCCGACAAGAACCAGAGTTGGAATTTCTTTCTGCGGTCCCTTGTCGAGAGGGAGCCCTTCCCTCCTTAATTGACGGAAAGGCATTGCGGGACAGTGCTTTGCCATTGACTCGAATCCTTCTGTCATGTAGAATGGAGAGAAGTCTCGAAGCCCCACTCTATGAAGCACATCGTACACAAGCGTTCCAAGCCTTTCGAGCAACGGTGCGTCCACATCCCATGGAACCAGATCCACTATGCTGTTGCAGAGGGTGGAAACGGCCATTGCGACGGAGAAACTACGCAGAGGTGTGCTCGAAGGCTCCATGTATTTCGCAATTTCCGTCAAGGCGGTGTAGTTCTTTTTATCTGCAGCCATGGAAACCGCATCAGCCAAAGAATCGAATGTGAATCGGTACATCTGGAACAACTGTCTCGGGTTCATCCTCAGATCCTCTCGCAAAGCTCTGTTCCAACGTAGACGGCGGAGAACAGTCTTCATCTGGTCATTGAACTCCGCTGGAGAAAAGTTTGGATTGTATTTGTTCTTCTCCGCGTGAATTCGAGCATATGCGGAATGGTGACGCACTTGATAAATGTCTTTGTACCGCATAGGAACAGGTGAATCAAGCAGAATGGAGCGAACGCTGTCGGGATACAGTACGCCATAAGCTTGTGATATGAGAGTACCGTATGATATGCCAAATAGATCCAGCTGTTCAAAACCGAGGGCCTTCCGGAGCGTTTCCAGATCATTCACAATGGCAGTCACGGAGTAGTGGAGAACGTCATCTCCAATCTGCGAGAGACATCTCTGAGTATCGAGAAGGTCAAGGTCAAATGAGAGCATTGAGAAGGGCTTGGCCTGCAGCGAACAATTGAGGAGAGAAGCGTTTCCAGTGCCACGTTGATCAAACAAGATCACGGGGCGTTTCATGGCATTCACGAGCTCCAGAGATGCAAGTCCCTCTGTCCGATGTTCCAAGACGCTGAGACCAGGACCTCCTTGAATGAAAACAAACGCACTGCTAGAGTTTGTTTGGATGGAAGGATATGTTATGGCGTAAAGAATGGATATGTTGACAGAATCAGCAGGATTGGCATGGTCGAGGGGCACAGAGAGCTTCCCGCAAGTCGAATTGGAAAGATGAAGTGGGCAGGGAATGGGCTCTAACACGGCGGAGACCAAAGAGGGAAGCACAAGGAAAGGAAGGAGGAGCAAGAACGAAGAGGGCACCATTTTGAAATGGAGGAGATGCTTGATGAATGCTGTCTGAAGCACCGGGGCGGTTTGACAAAGGCGATGGAGACCGAAATGATGTGTCAGAGCTCTATTTATTGTGCTAGTCAGGGTGGTCCAGCAGTGTGCTGATGGTCGTAAACAGCGGTGAAGACAATCTGAGTTGCGGTTGACGTTTTTTCATACTCGAAGCAAACAGTTTTGCCGTGTTACAGGAGGTACAGAGAACCCCACGGTCCTCCTAGGTTCTCGTAGAAGGGTGGGCACATATGGTATCGCGTTTATGTCCACAATCCAATCTGTTGGGGATTGGAATCATCCAAGAATTGAGCACTGTTACACTCCAGTACTTCTGATCCAACCAAATGCAGCGTAATGGCAGCCAACGACTGCGGACATATACGTCAGTTTGACGTAATGAAGTGGGTTCACAGGAGCTGCTACACCACAATACTTCGGTCTGGTGTGTAAGTTATGCGTCCTTCTTTTCCTTTACTTCATAATGATTGCTAACCATTTCTACCTCAAGTAAGTCTTGCGCTTTTCTACCATCAATGTCTTCGTCAATGTTGAATGAACCATGCGTCCTGAAAACCTCCACCGTCACGTTCTTGCCGTTCTTGTTCAAGCCGTTGTCATGCAGTTGAATTGCAGCGTAGAGCTAGTCCACGAAAAACGCTGCCAGAAGCGCATAACAAGATCAACCAAATTCAAGCGCTCGGGGATCCGTCGCCCAATAGTCAGCAGATTAAGTTCTCCATGGAATGTTATTATCTCTTGCGGATCGGACGATGATTTCTGTACAGCCTTAAGCGTGAATAGAACAGTGTTCTTCGATATATTGCTACCTCATTACACAAACCTTCGTCAAACCGTGCCCAACTGCTCATCGTACAAACGAACGACATCTAGTAAGGGACGCAAACCTCTTCTTGGTACAGTTGATCTTTTAGGAATGGAAATTTGGAACATCCGAACAAGAGATACGATGTACATGCTGTCGCCTATATTCGGTGTTGTGCCGTCTTCAGTAAGCGATTGGCTTTCATACGGAATTCAGCTCGTTAGAACTCTACTTTTCTCTGAAAAAATCCCAGATGCTCGTATCACTTGGCCCAGTTTCGATGAAATCGAAGCAAGTGCGCAGCAGCTTCGCAAGTCCAAACCAGAAACCGCGGAACTCTCGAAAGGGGTATTTGCTGTGACTGATGGAGGACGGTTTGATTGTGTTTCGTACAATGACCTCGATGTTCAAAATGCCTATTTTGAAGGCTATACACAAAATGTAGAAGTCACCAACCTGCTTGTTTGGAACTTTTTTGGAGAGATAATTTACGCTGCAGTTAACTAACCTGGTTCATGGCACAACAGCAAACTGGCAGGAGTTTCAGGGTTGTATTGGCCTCGACTTGATGACTCCCAAACGCCAGTAGGGTATCGCATTCTGGGTGACACGGTGAGACGGCTTTCTGCAACAACACGGATGTAACTAACGGAAAGATACTGCGAAGTAGAAAGGCAAACGAAGTGCCACCATACAAAGACCAATTTGTGGTGGACATTATATTATAGATGTTCTTTTACAGTCAGTGTATCCATCTAGGCGTCAAACGGCAGAATCGGGAGTCGGCGCACTGAAACTCCCGTTCAGAAGGTTGCAGTCTGTATTACCCGGCGATTCCGCTAGAAGATTCGACATCATTTCGGTTTGTTGCCACATGATGAATCTTCGCACTCGAACCATGGGACATAATCAGATTCGAAGCGTATACTACAGTTGATCTCCCTTGCAGATGTGGTCACTCGAGTTTTGAACCGGATTCTGCTGTAGTGGGATCATTACTCTTCAGCAGTTCTGCGAGAGCCGCTTTCACCTCTTGGCGAACAAGGGAGACTGTGTTCTGAAGATTAATGGCAATACAAGCTTGCATCTCTTCGCGAATGATATTCCGAATATTTCCAGTACTGTCACTGGGGCATTTTGTTCCATGTTTCATTTCCTCATTTGGAGCTGTGAGCCATTTAACCATGTCGGAAATACTTTGAGACGTCTGTTCCATTTGCTTCACTATTTTTTGTTGGAATCCCTTTACTACAGGAAGACTGGTAGGCCCAATACTTCGTTTGTTTTTTCTTTCGCCCATTACGCTGATTGTTTCACGAGCATTTTGCAACTCTGCTGCCGCAGGATTACCATTATCATCATGTGGGTCGAGAACAGCGGCCATTACTTTCGCTTGTATGTCTCGATTGATATGATTCGCGCGTCGTACCAGTGAAGGACATAAAGGGTCACCTGTCTTTTTTCGGACGTGAACTAGACGGTCAAACTTGTCTTTCAAACTATCCGCATTACGCTCTTAAAGTTCGTCAATTTGTGCTTGACGGTTTTACTCTTGAGCTACACGCGCCCACATGTTAGCGCCCGTCGGCTCAAGTTGTGCAACAATATCACGCAAAAACTTTGTCTCGTATGCTGAGTAGTTGGTTGCACCACTCCTGGATCTCTTCGGCGGTTGGGTTCAAGTTGTTTTGTTTCAGTACTGCGTGCTCGTTTTTGTGCTTTCTTCTTCACGGGACGGTTTGTTGTGTGATTGTGCTTGGTTCTCCTACAGGAATTCTGTTGGTTTTTTTGTTCTCTGCTTGAGCCAGGGTCTAAACTGAATGGTAGTGAACTCATATTTCATATACAGTGAGATATTTGAATACAGGAAAGACGGTACATAAAGATGTTGAAGCGATGTTTGTTCTACCGACCACGACGTTGGTTTGGCAAAACCTAATGTAGCCAAGATGGGAAGCGGACGTGTTGCTTCTTGGTTTGCATGGTAATTTAAGTACGCTCGGAGATATGGAAAGCTTTCTGTTTGCTCCACTGTCAGTGGCGGTCCTGATCTGAGGTTAAGTCCCTGTAGTAGTGTCGCAGTGTTAAATTCTTGGATGCTCCCATTTTTGGTCAAGTTGGCAATGGACTATATTCGTTTTTGTGAGGCTCCAAAGAAGGTTGAACTCAAAAGAATCAAGATGCTTCACGGTACTTGCGTTGAGCATTGCCGTCGTGAGCCAATTGGTGGCCTTCGCCAGCACACATCACAACAAGCCCGCCAGCGACAAACCCGGAGCATTTGGTCCACCTACAAGGACGTTAGCTTTCTGTGAATGGGCACAGTGGGCCCCCTAGAAAAATTGCATGCGTGACGCGTGTGTTGCACTTTCTCCACATTGGAGTGAGATTTGGTTGGTTTCAATTCAAATATTTAAAATCAGTTTCAATATTTTTGGAAAGGATTTTTTAAAAAAGGAAGCGATGCAACAGAAAAGCTCCAATTTTAGGATCCCTAATTGCTCCAGAGATACCTTCGTAACATTATTATATTATGTGTCAACTGTCAGTTGACTGAATACAAGCGGTGGTTCTGTTGCGACAGTTTCTTCGATTTTGTACTTGAATCGCTTGTAATCCCTCTTGCAGTGGATTTGGGTCCGGGAACTACCAACGAGTGTCAAAACCACTAGGTTTTGACTACGTGCAATATGAGATGAAAAGTTCGTGAACAGCCTTCAAATAATATCTGACGTACGATCAAGAAGCAAATGGAAGAAGCCAGAAAGAAAAAGGTGCATAACACACGTCATAAAATCTTTTGTTTCCCAGTCGCATTCCCAAAGGGGTCATTCCCGCTACCACTTCCAAGGCGTTTTCATTTGAAGAGCCCCGTCTGCACATCTCATTCAAAGATACCATAAGATCACAGACGTGTGATTAAGCGACAGCGAGTCGGAAGCGGTGCTAGCGATGATGCGACGGCGAATCCTCCCCAACCGAAAAGAAAAAGGGCAACGCTTACCATTGCAAAGCAAGCTTTCGTAACGCGACCGAGCACGCGAAAGTGAGGTTGTCTTTTAAAAATAAATAAATTCGACTTTGTTCCAATTGGCTCTCAAATCAATTGCGTTTCGAGCCAAAGCTTGGAAGAAGGGGCGCAGATGCTGGGTCCTGTGAAGACTTGTCTGGCAACAGCAGGGCTAGAACCATAAAGGGTGCGTGAAGTCGTTTAAAACCACGCGTTGCAGTTTTCAATTGCGTCTTTGCGTCTGAACACGACAAACTTGAAATGGACAACGTATACTCACGAGAAGAGTGCAAACAATTGCGTTAATGTGGCGAATCCGCCTCGAAATGCTTTGTTGAACTATGCACTGCTTCGACTCGTTTGTTGAATCACTGCCATGAGCGGTGAACAACAAGTTCTGTCTCGTCGCAAACTGCCTCGCCTGCCCCTTCGTATAAAAGGGGATAAAGAGCACTTCCCACAACGATAAACTCCATATCTGTTTTGCACATATCTAACTATAACATGTCGTTCTTTTTCAAACTTGCGTTATGTTCCCTTCTCTTTCACTCTGTGCTGGGAAGTGCACCTTGTGACCCAGGATGGGGAACCACTTGGAATGACTATGGTCTTTGCGAAATCTGCAAACCGGGTTTCTACGACAATGGTATAGGGTTTTGTCAAATATGTCGCTCGGGAACTTATCAGCCCGAATCCGGCCACACGGAATGCAATCGTTGCCCTTCCGGTACATACTCCGGACATGGGTTTGAATCTTGTGTATCTTGCCCTGAAGGCGAAGTGTATGTAGAATCTTCTGCGCGCTGTGGGCTGTGTCCTGCCGGGGAATACTTCGATACTGGTGTTCAACGCTGTACCTATTGCAGCCCGGGATTCTTTAAAGCTGAAGAGGGCTTGCGTCCGTGCCTCCCTTGTCCTCCCAACACCAATTCTGTGTACTCCGCTACCGAATGCATTGCTTGTCCGGAGGGACAGGCGTTGATGAAGGATGGAACGTGTGGAACATGCCCGGCTGGACAGCACTACGACGAATTCGACAACGACTGTTATGATTGCCTTCCTGGTGAGTACACTGAGACAGAGAATGTGCTTCCAAAATGCTACAAGTGCGGTGGCAACTCCTTTTCGCCGGCAGCTGCCTCCCAATGCTTTGAATGCCCAGACGGGGAGGTGTTTATCAAAGACTCAGGTGAATGTGGGCATTGTGATATAGGGCAACATTATCACGAGAGTGATCTTTCTTGTCATGACTGTTCGTTGAATTCGTTCAGTCATGGCTCAAACCGCCGAACCTGTCGGATATGTCTGCCCGGTAGTTTTGCAAGACCTAGATCATCTACTTGCTTCCTTTGCCCAGCAGGACAGGTTTATCTGGTTCAAACAGACCAATGTGGCGAATGTCCTGAAGGAACACAATACATTTCTCATGGAGCTCGCTGTGATGGGGACCCGAACGGAATGCCGTCCCCGGAGCCAGTCGAGGAATTGATCATTTCTCCGTCCCCAGACCCAGTTGAAGAAGTCCTCATTTCTTCTTCTCCGATACCAGGGCTTGACCTCGAGACTGATTATGAAGAAATTCTAGATCTAGAATCGCCGAAACCAGAGCTCGGCCTTGGGATTGAATATGGGGAATTTATGGATATAGAGATGGGGACTCCTGAGCCATCGGCAGAGATAATTTTACTTTGACTGCAGCATTAAACCAATGATTGGAGAAGAGCATCACTGCCGTTCGTATGGGTTTGCCGGCTGTTACAGAATAGTGTGCACATATGTGAAAGACGTCAGAGCGAGTAGGCTACTGACTTGTATCAAACTTTTTTCTCCACCAGAGTTGAGAAACATCTATTTGGAAATATTTCGAGTGCGCGCAAGCCAAGAGCGCCAACGAATGCTCACTTTCGAACCATCCATGAGTCACAACTTCACGAAGAGCAGGAGGGCCCTTCCAATTGCGCAAAATTGGTTAATACTGGATGGAAAACATTTTTCTCGGATTTCAAAGCCAAATTGTTTGTAAGTACACGTAGATTCTTTTTTCGTCTAATGAAGAAGCTTCTGATAAACGTCTTCGCAGACGACTGATCAAGTGCGGGACGATCACATCTTGCATCAGCTTTTGATCGACACAGTGGCCCTCTTCGCCAGCAATTTCGTACATAGCCGCTCAAGGCTACACCCAAAACCGGCATAGAGCTTTTCTATTTGAAACCGTAGTACGAGAGAGTCGTTGAAAGAACAAGACTATGGCTAACCGGCCAGCTCTATACCAGCACAAACCAAGCAAAGAAAAAGAAAATTGGCAGTACATCCTTCGTGCCATGATAGCTCACCAGATCCTTTCAACAAGAAGCTATACAACCAACAATTACGAGTCCACTTGAGAAGCTGAGAAAAACCCCTGACAACTGATCGAATTCTTTTGTGCGGTCCTCCCTTTCAATGGTATGGGCTACAGCTTCAGCTTCAGAAGGCCCACCCCTCCTCCTCTTACTAGTACCTAAAAACACATATAAGCAGCGTGAGTGAAGCGCAGTCAACTCTTTCCATTCTTCTTTCCAAAGCTCAACAGCCCGCATATCACAAAGCGGCTAACGATTTGAACTCGATATGCCCATTTCTCTGATATCTTTTACTTGTGCGCTATTCTGTTGCGCAATCGCAAGCTTCCCATGCGAACTTGGATATGGTTGGGGATACCACGAATCCTGCGAAATATGTGCTCCAGGATGGTATGATACTGGCGATGGAATTTGTATACCGTGCTTGGGTGGTACTTTTCAGCCAGAAGCCGGTCAAGCTGAATGCTTACCATGCCCTCCCAACACAGACTCTGTCCATGGTGCGACTCGATGCGTCTCATGCCCAGAAGGGCAAGTCTTGTTGGAGACAAATGAGTGTGGAACCTGTCCCGCTGGAAAGTATGTAGGAGACTACGGAAGTTGTTGTTCATGCAGGAGTGGATTCTTCAAGGCAGAAGCGGGGCTGGGCCACTGTTTGCCCTGTCCGAAAAATGCGTTCTCCAGAAATGAAGCTTCCGAATGTATTTCGTGTTCTGAGGGTCAGGCGCTCATGAGAAATGGTTCCTGCAGCACATGTCCACCTGGAACATATTACGACGGTTCGAATCTTGAGTGCTCTGAATGTCAAGGTAAAACATATACAGACTCTCCGAACATTTTACAGGCATGTTATAGCTGTGGCGGAAACTCCTTTGCTGGTAAGGGTTCGGCAGAGTGCGTAGAATGTCCGACTGGAGAAGTGTTCATAGAAAGATCGGGGACTTGTGGAAAATGTTCACCGGGCCAGTTCTACAATGAGCGTGATCTATCTTGTACCGACTGCGGTTACAACCGGTTTACTGTTTACGGAAATGAGCGCGCTTGCAGACGCTGCATGCCTGGAACATTTGCTAGAGTTGGGTCGACGACGTGCTTCGAGTGTCCATACGGACTGGTATACCTTTCAGAGACTGATTCGTGCGGATCATGCCCCTCAGAAGAGTACAACTCTTACGAAGCTCACTGTAGTGATCCGTTATTTCTGGAGGGGACAGATGAGCCTAGTGTAACAACGGAGGAGATGTTTGGACTCCCTGTCGGATGTGAAGGAGAAGACGATCATGGAGAATATATTCTTGGTCAGTCTCCCGAACCATACACATTCTGTGATCATTAGTTGGCGTTCGATTGAGCAACATGCTGTAATCGAGGGACCGATTTTATCTGCATTGATAGAGATTAAGATGGAGTATTAATTGAAGTGTAGTCTTGAGCAAAGTTGAGACAAACCGCGCACTAGTCCTTCACCGTATCGCTGGAATTCCAAGGTGTTCGAACCTGGCTCGAATAGTTTCCATACAGCTTGACGTTTTTATTTCTGACAGAACCAAGGCTTGTCTTTGTTCGGAGCGTCCACGCTGCGAAGCTTTGATCGCAGCTTTCAGATGAAGTTACGAAACAAACAAAATTAGTGATTCAACTCTGCAAAATATTTCAGCAGAATTGTTCGCTGTAAGCCGCTGCATTACACCAGACTCATGTGCAGAACTATCCAGTAGCGATCCTTGATACAGTTTTTAAAAAATAGAAACACTTAAAAACATTTTTGAAAGCCTTTCAAGTGGTGGACACGCGCACACGGTTTCCACCGGAGAGCGCAGGATATTGGCCTTTGGCTACTTTTGCTGGGAGCCTCGTGTTCGAAGAGCAAAGCTAGGGTCTCGAAGGTTGGAGCAATGAGTTTTTCTTTTCAATGGCCCATGAGCTGCACTTACTGGTTCCATCGTTCGAAATGCTAACTCATTTCAGGGTTCGACGCCAAAGGCTTCCAAGAATCGAAGAAGATGCTGTATCATGTTGTGCGCATTGTGACGTCAATCTGTGACTTTGACGGACATCTAAATCGACACAAGTGGCCAGAAAAGACACGTTGCCAGCTATGAAGCAAATAGCATATAGATGAATAGATAGACACGTAACCAAGTATGCCCTTGTTTCACCTGTGTAAACGTGTCCATGTATCTGGACGATCTATGCTCCTGTTCTTGCAATTTCTTCATGACTGTCGTGTCGAACTGCGTCTCCAGTGAGAGAGAATATATTCTTCGTTCTACGAAGGTGTTGTGTATTTACTCTTCCACACTGTTGCGGTTGCTGGCTGCCATAGTCGTCCATCTTCGGCACTCAATCAGCTGAAGAGCTTGCCTTCTTTGCTACATTCTGTCCCAGAGTCCTTTTATTATATCAGAAGATACGCCAGGGGCAGCACACTTGCCCAGCGATCAATAGGACAGTGTATTTCATATCAAATTCGATACAAAGCTCCCTTTCAACGATTTGCGTCCCAGTCATTGCTGAGTAGATGGAGTTTGGCCGTTCTGTAGGAGCCTTGTGGGCGTCATTTTTGTGGCCACGTTGGCTAAACGACGCGGGTGGTGACAACCCAGAACAAAACTAGAATGCCAGGGGGTACCAGCCTATGAAGGTGATGAGTAACAGCGTAAGCCGCTGAATAGCCCAAACTATGAGTATTGAGATGGCACACGGTGGTGCCAGTAATACTTATAACGAACGAAGCAAACTATTCGCGTCCTGTCGGTGAATAGCTATGAACGGCTGAAGTCCCCAACAAACTTCAGAACGAGACTCGAACGATACGGTAAAATCTCTACGTCAAACTTCAGGCGCGAACTTAGTAGGCTTACAATTAATCTCGAGACCAATTATAGACGAACGAAGGGGGAGCCAGTTCGCAGATGTTAGTGACAAGTGGTGAACGTGGAAGGGAAAGGCCGGACCACTCCGCGGCCAAGGAGAATGAAAGAAAAGAAAGGAGGAGACAAACAATGATTGCGTTTCTGAAAGAAGGGGGGGTTTGTTGAGCCTGTGTTGGTGGTGGTGGTGGTGGTGGTGGTGGTGGTGGTGGTGGTGGTGGTGGTGGTGGTGGTCGAAGATGAGTATCTGAAGTTGGGCATGGCTTATATAGACGATGGAGACCTTCGAATCCAGCTGAATATCGACGGTACAATTTTGTGTAAACCATGACTAACAAGATGTAACCCAGATGCAGTTTTCATGCATGATTGTGTAACCAGTGTAGCCTTACTAGTTGCTCGCCGCCACATAATAATTTCTTCGGGTAACAGACAACTTGTCGCAAAGATAATGCTTTGTTGGCACAATTTCCAAGTCCGCGAGAGTTCATAATCACTTCAATCTGAAACCTGATTTGGGAAGATCATCCGTTACGTACACGATACAGCAAGTTTCAAGGGAATCTATCGAGCAGTTTTCGCTGCCGAAAATAGCATTAGTGGGTGCGGGAATTTGAAGGGGTTATATCCATGAACATCGCCATTTCAACTCTTCTCCGTGTATTTCCTTGTTGTCCGGGTTCATTTCACATCACACGACTGATTACACGAACTTTGCACTGATAGTGCACGATTTGTACATGAAGTGTACACGTAAGAACATTCCCTCCGTCCTTGGATATATCCTTAAAGTAGAGTTAGTTGGTGGTTAGGTCATTCTCAGGAGGCGTCTAGGTGATATTCGTAGTGTGGGGAGGGTGCCGGGGCTTCTCTTTGCATTGAGTGCATGCTGCGTTGGAAGTCCACGGATGTACTTCGTGTTGGCGTTCACACGGTGACGCTTCGGTTGCACGTGTATTTCAGGGGTAGCGGGGAGAAGTGGTACGCGGTCGACGTCTTCGTTGCCAACACCATGGCACGTTTCCATCCTGGTGCTCCGCGTCCCGTCGTCATTCCGCCTGACAGCCCTCATGGACTGCCATTGCCGTTACTGCCTCCGCCGCCCCCGTCGCCGCCTCCGCTACTGTCGCCGCCGCCCGCAAACTCCCCGCACTTCTCGCCGCCGCCGGTACCCCGAGCCGCCTCGTCGTCTGGTGGGGACTCCGTTCGCTTCGTGCGATATGTCCCTGCCGTGCACAGTCCGAGGCGTGGAAGTCCGCCGCCTCGAGATGCGGCCAGGCGGATTAGTCGCCGTCGTCGCATATGTGGTGGAAGTGCCGCTGGGCGCCCTTCCAGCTCCTACCTTCGCGGATGGCACGACGCCATCCGCGTAGTCCAAGAGGAGCTGCCTCGCGGGGCTGTGGCCATCCTGGCCCGACTGCTCCACGAGTTGCGGGAAGTGCACGAGCGATATGGGATATAGAATATAAAATATAATGCATATTTGCTACTGTATGCAATAATAAATATACTCTGCTTTCTGCTTATCGCTCTTCCTCCTCGCCCTTCTTCCTCATTTTCACACTTTCACAAGCCTTCTTCTTCTTTGTAATGGTCAGCCGCCCCTGATTTCGAGGCGGCAGTAGTTCCATCTAGAGATAGTTCTCTCTCTTAAAGAAGGCCTGTACGAACCAACGGTACCGTTGCAACGTTCTAAGATTGCTAGATATGCAAACGAGCAGGATAACGTTGTAGCAACGACAATGGCTTACGATGTTAGAGCGTCCGTGGGAGAACTGTGGGATAGGGTTACCGCGTTTAGTAATGAGCGCCCAGCATACACAGTGCCTGCGATAAGCCTCTGGTGTCGTTCAGACGGATGAAATCTGGCCATCGCTTCTACTGGGTTATGAGTCTATAGTACCTACGACATCCCTATCAGAAAAGGCTATCTTTAACATGACTTTCCTCTAGGCTCCGCACCCGGGGCGCCCGACCGTTAAAAAGAAGTAGAAGAATAGTCTATCCTACAAGGCTGCACTGCGACTCAATGTGATCCGCAGGAAGCTCAAGGAGTTCGTACCTTAAGTCGTAAATGAAACCCCCGTAATTCTCAGCGGCGATATCTTGCAAATGTTTGGGAATAATATATGGATATTCTTCATGGGCTGTCCTATAGGCAACCAAATATTCAACCGCAAAATCAAAGAACTTACCCTCCCAGAACTCACCTTTGAGCACACCGTAAGGCATGTTGTTGCAGCTTGGAATGTTGTTCGCGATCAAAGTATTGTACGCTGCCAAATAAACAGAAGCCATAGAATTCTGTGTTTTTGTTATATCGGTCCCATCATACCGTTTTTTAGAAGGTTTCCACGAACAGACATATTCGCGAATATAGTTCTTTCTTCATGCGGACATGCACTTGCGGCACAAGTAGTCGTGCAGAGCGGAACTGTCATGTACACGATATTTGCATCGCCCTTGACGCCGGCACACGGCGATTTAACTTCCAGGTCTTCAAAATCAGATATGGAGACTCCAGATTCCACGAATTCACGACACTCTTTCTCCTGCTCGGTTTCCGAAGAGTATTCAAACACTTTGCAGGAGTTGACGGTCTTCAATTGAGTACAGAGAGGATCGTCTGTTCTCGGACATCTCGCGGCATCATTCTTGGACTGCATCAAAGCATCAGAAATCATGGACACGGTCACTTTGCAGTTCACAGCTTCTACACTGGGTCCAATCTTCTTCAACAATGCTTTAGCCCAGTTGTTGGCTTCTGCTCGCGTCACTGCTTTTACACGTTGTTTGGTCCGTGAATTGACAGCAATCACTCCCCTGTTGTAGAAGATGTTGTATCCGACTTGAATGATTGCACCGGTTCCTTGTTTTGATACGACCATACGTGCTCTGCATAGTCTTCCGCCATTACAGTCTCCAGTTGCGACTCTTTGGTCCTCGACAAAATCTTTTATCGAAGCCCCACATGTCGATCCGGTGTGGGACCAGATGGGGAAAGCCTGTGAGCGAGAATTGGTAACGCCATGGAGTTGCCAGTAACGATTTTGAGATGGGTTTGGCATTCGGCGCAAATCCCTAGTGTTCCAAGGCAAGGAGAGGGAAGTAATCCTCTCCAGCAACGATCGAGAGGGATTGGGCAATCCATGAAACCCATTCGAATGATTGAGAGCAACTGGGGTGCGATTCGAGAAGAAGACCACAACAGATGCAACCAATACTGTGAGAATAATTGCTCCACGGGGAACACGAGAGGTGAACATCGGCAAGACACGACGAAGGTCATGAAAGCCTTGCATATCGCGAAAGCCGCTACGTGCGGTGCTGGTGGTTTGGTGTTGTGTACTCTGCATCACCGTTGTCGCTCTACGTTGCGTTGGACATACATCAATGCACCATATGTGTCTGGGCTGACGTCAGGACTGAACCGCGTACGCATATGCGCGCGAATTGACTTGGGAGTGCAGTAGGTCAACATATGGACAGTACGGGAAATTGCGTAGTCAGGGTTACGTCAGATAGTTTCCTAGACACCTATTATCTTGTACCTTCGGTATGCTTGGTTACTAGCGCGGTGTACAAGTACGATCACGTCTGTCGGGTCAGCTGTGAACTAGCTCAGCTGGGGTACGCATAAAAGGCCGTCCTTTCTCCTGGACGGCAACTCACAACGACAACGACAACTTCGTGTGGGTGTGCCCGCTCCGTCTAGCTGCCTCAATCTTTCTCCTTCTATCCAACCCCTCTACCGTAGTTGGCGCCTAATTCAGAATTCCTTTTGTCAGCCAACATCCAACAACAAAGCGCTTTGTTTCGAAAGAGTAAGGGTGCTGAAGTTGATATTGGTGAATGCTGTGAACCATGGCGACGTCAAACTACGGAGTTGTGTCCGTAATTCAGCCACCGCTCCTGAAGGCAGTAGATCAGCCGTCATTGATCAAATTTGAGACATCCTACGCTGCCTACAAGGCTAAGGTTGATGATGTGAACAAAGACCGAGATGACAACTCGAAGCTTTCACTGGCCTCTATCAAGGATTGCATGGATTCTGCTACGCTGCATGCTCTTTGTCTCATTGGAGAAATTGGGGATGCTTCTACAGTAGAGGAAGCAACCTCAGACATGGTAAAGGTTTGGTTCGAGGAGGCTTCGACGTCTACACCGAAGGATCTATCGGAACGAATTGACGCCACTCTGCGACACGTCACGTTCAAACCCAATAGGGAAGACCCCTCTGGAGGTGTAGCAAACTTTATCATTCACGTCATCACTGCTCTTGATCATAACAACGCCTCAGAGGTGTTGAAGGACGGTGACATGGCGAAAAAGTTTCTCGATAGGCTTGTGAACAAATTTCAGCCCAGTGTGTTGCAGGAGAGAATCAAGATGCTACGCAGAGGATGGACAAAAAGTCAGCTTGCTGATATAAAGTTGTTCAAGGATGAGGCGGCCAACATAGCTTTGGAGCTCTCTCTCACGGAGACCGCCCTGTCTCGTGTCAACCCTCAGAAGTCTAAGCAGCTACATGACCGCCCCCGAAAGCAGGATTCGACATCAAAAGTCGAGAATGCCAACAGGAAGGAAGCATCGCAAGTTCGGAATTCCAATCTTCGTTTGGGAAAACGAAAAGACTCAGAATGGTCTGAGCCTTGCCTGAATGAAAAGTGTGACGGGATTCACCGTCTCAAAGATTGTCCCATCACGTCAACTGAACGGAAGAGGGAAATTTTCGAGAAGCACTACACGAAGAAGGATGTAAAGAAGGCGAAGACTATGAGAGGTTCTTGCACTCCAACGACGGCCCTGCCTGACAGCGATGCAAGTAGATTCCGTGTTGCTCTGGAAGACACTGTGTTCGATCTATCGCTTGGTGACTCCGGGTCTGATTTCAGCGCGATTGATCATAACCTCTACAGTAGACTGATTTCTTCTGTTCCCAATCTTCCGGTCAAGAACTTCGACAACCCAGTGTATCTCACAGGCGTTTTCAAATCAGACGAAGACCCTGACACGCACTCGTCCCGTTCAGTAACACTCACCGTTACAATTTTCCTTCCTGGATCCAATATCCCTGTTCGAGTTCGTGGGGTCGAATTCTATGTAGTTGAGAATCCCCTCGAAGAAATCCTACTCGGTCGTCCGTTCTTGAATTCAATTGGTTTCAACCTCAATGAACATCTCGTTCGTGTGAGAAACGAAATCCACGACAAGCACGTAAACCAGTTGGATGCGAAAAGAGCCAAGCTCGCTACAGCCAGGTATCAGGGGGATGTCTTATATGAGTGCAGATGACGACCCCATCGCATTGCCCGAGTGCCTCGCAGCCGGCATAGGGAAGGATACTAAAGAATCTATCGATGAAGCATTCGAGAAGATTCTAGCTGAGGCAAGGGGAAACGGATTATCAAACGATGGAATGCAGAAGATATCTGCAATGCTCGACAAATATCGAGATGTTTTTCGCATCAAATTGGGTGCAGACCCCGCCGTTGATGTCCCACCTCTGACCATAACTTCTGTTGAAAATGCCAAGCCGTACCGATCCCCTCAGAGACGCTACGCACCACAACAGAGAGAGTTCATCATCCGAACGATACGCGAACTGGAGGCTATGGGAGCCGTCTACAAGAATCCGTCGGCCAGGTGGGCATCGCCAGCCCTTGCAGTACCAAAGCCTGGTTCGACAAAGCTAAGATTCACAGTAGACCTCCGTGGTCCAAATGCACGCACTGTACCTATCCAGTCCGCTATGCCACATCTGGAATCGCATTTCCAGGATCTTTCGGGGAGCAAATGCTTTGCCAAAATTGACCTAGCCCACGGTTATTGGCAGGTACCACTTTCTGCAGAGTTCCAGGAAATGATGTCCATCCAAACACCAATCGGTGTATACTCCTCCAAACGTCTTTTGCAAGGCGGTAGTGACTCAGGAAATCACTTTCAAGCCGTACTCTCGAACAAGTTTGAGGGACGAGTTTCGAACTTTTTACAGTGGATCGACGATTTTCTGTTGTATGCCAAGAGCGAAGAAGACCTACTTGCCAATCTTGAAACCTTTTTTCTTGTCTGTGAAGAAATCGGCCTAAAGATTCATGCGGAGAAGACCACGTTATTCGCTCCTTAAGTTCAGTTCTGTGGACGGATCATCTCAGCAGAAGGAGTACAGTATCACCCACGACACTACGAAGCTCTCACAGAAATGCGGAAGCCTAGTATGGCGAGCGAGCTTCAGCAATTCGTGTGTGCAACGAATTGGATGCTTAATTCTATCCCCGCTTACTCTGAACGCATCGCTCCTCTGCAGCAACTGCTTGAAAGTTGTTACGCAAAGGCTGGAAAGCGAACCAAACGCGCCCTGCGCAACCTTTCCATCACCGACTCATGGGGCGCCGAGCTCGATTCAGCATTTGCTGACATCAAAAATCAACTGACCGCCGCCGTAAAGCTCGCGCATTCTAAGCACGAGCATCATTTGTGTCTATTTACAGACGCGTCTGATACCCATTGGTCAGCCATTCTTACACAAGTGCCTGCGTCGGACCGACACAAAGCCATCGAAGAGCAGCAACACGAGCCTCTTTGTTTCCTTTCGGGTGCTTTTACAGGATCAGCTGCCAACTGGTCAGTACCCGAAAAGGAAGGCTTTGCTATCGTGGAATCAATGTGTCGTCTTGATTATTTGGTAACAGGGCGTGAGGTAAACATCTTTACAGATCATGCCAACCTTGTGTACTTGTACGACCCGTACGGGAGGAACCCTGATATCTCGAGACAGACGGCCAGCAAATTGATGCGCTGGGCTATCAAACTGAGTGGTTTTAGATACGTCGTAGAGCATTTGCCCGGCGTGCAAAACGTATGGGCCGACATGCTGACCCGTTGGGCTGTCAACCCAACGAGGACAGTTGTCGCCGCCAAGATCTTACGATGCAAGGCCCTTATGGTAGCACCAATCAACCCGGGCACGGACAGCAAGCTCGATTGGCCTGACATTCACCAAGTGAAAGAAGCACAGTCATCAACCGAGAAGAAGCCTCCTAAGGGGTTCACGAAGACCGAAGACGGAATCCGAAACGAGAGAGACCTACTGTGGGTTCCATCTGACGCAGATGTTCTCAAGCTGTGCATTGCTGTCGCAGCGCACACTGGGTCTGGCGGGCACAGAAGTTCAAAAGTCACTCTTGCAACCACGAAGGCATTCTTTTACTGGAAGAACATGGAGGACGATTTGAAGTCATTCGTGAAAACATGCCTTCACTGCCTCTGCACTGAGCCAGCCAAGACTATTCCTCGCCCATTGGGACACACTTTGCACGCCGAGAAGCCAAACGAACTGCTACATTTCGATTTTTGCTACATGTCTCCTGGAGAGGACGACCTCCTGTACGTTCTTGTACTCAAGGATGACCACAGCGGGTATGTTTGGTTGGTTCCCACGACGGAAACTACGGCAGAAGTAGTTGCTGACGAGTTAATTTGGTGGTTTGCTGCCTTTGGAGTTGTAACTCAATGGATTTCTGACAGAGGCTCGCACTTCAAGAATGAAGTGGTGCGGCACCTTAAGGAGAAAACGAGTTCATCTCACCACTTCACTCTGGCATATTGTCCATGGTCAAATGGAACCGTGGAAGTAGTTTGCCGCGAACTCTTGAGAGCGTGTAGAGCTCTGCTCTCAGAATTTCAACTTCCACAGAATTGTTGGCCAAGTATCTTGCCCGTGGTTCAGGCTGCACTCAACAGCTCTATCTTGGATCGTTTGGGTAATCGCTGCCTACTCACGGTATTCACGGGCCACAAGCAGGATACTCCGTTGTCAGCCATCACAAGGAAAGTCGGGGGCAAGACAAGAATTTTGTCTCTCGATGCCATCCGCGGCAAACAACTGCGCAATATTGAAGAAACAGAAAAGGCCCTCTGTTCCATGCACAAAGATGTGGCAGAACGATCCACGGAGAAACGAAGAAAGGCTGTTGAATCCCACAACAGGAAGACAAACGTGCGTTCTCCGAACTTTCAGGAGGGTGACTTTGTTCTTCGTGGCGTCTTGGAGCGCGAACGGACTCGCAAGCCCTCTCTGAAATGGATGGGGCCATTTCGTGTTGTAGAGTGCAGATCAGAGTACATATTTGTTATTGAGTCGCTACTGGATGGCCAAAGGCAGGAGGTTCACGGAAGAAGGTTGAAATTCTTCCGCAACAGAGATTTTGAAGTAACTGAAGAACTACGAAACTATCTTTCTTATCAGCAAGGGGAACTGCTCGTAGTCGATCGTTTTGACGATATAAGACTGAAGAAGGGGATTCCCGAATTGTTAGTGAAATGGCGTGGATTTTCTGACAGTGAAACGGATTGGGTGTCCTTGGGTTCTCTTCGCGACGACGTTCCAGTTCTCGTCAAGGAATACCTTGAGGAAAGGTGCGCCACGGGAACGAAACGGCAAAGCAACATCGCTGCTGCAAACATGTAAGATTTTCATTTTGCTCTTCAATTCTTACGGGGCGCTGTTGTGTACTCTGCATCACCGTTGTCGCTCTACGTTGCGTTGGACATACATCAATGCACCATATGTGTCTGGGCTGACGTCAGGACTGAACCGCGTACGCATATGCGCGCGAATTGACTTGGGAGTGCAGTAGGTCAACATATGGACAGTACGGGAAATTGCGTAGTCAGGGTTACGTCAGATAGTTTCCGAGACACCTATTATCTTGTACCTTCGGTATGCTTGGTTACTAGCGCGGTGTACAAGTACGATCACGTCTGTCGGGTCAGCTGTGAACTAGCTCAGCTGGGGTACGCATAAAAGGCCGTCCTTTCTCCTGGACGGCAACTCACAACGACAACGACAACTTCGTGTGGGTGTGCCCGCTCCGTCTAGCTGCCTCAATCTTTCTCCTTCTATCCAACCCCTCTACCGTAGTTGGCGCCTAATTCAGAATTCCTTTTGTCAGCCAACATCCAACAACATTTGGTCCATGCTTGGTGTTGAGACTTTTGCAAGCTGTTGCGTAGATAGTCGACGAAACGCCGATCTGAGGTCGCAGTTACGGTGCAAGCGAGGTTTTTATACTCGGGGAGCGTGACTAGTTTGCTCCTGCTCTGTGAGGAGTTGTCTGCTTGCCAGAACTGCTTCAAGGGTTTCTTGCTTCCAAGTCATTCTGTTCTGCGGTTCTCTGATGTGGGGTTCTTCTGTTCTTTTGAATAATATTATCTTCAGCGTGAGCTTTCTATTGGCCTAGGAAAGCGCGTGTCAGGGAAAGTGGCTTCTTCAGCTTGGAGCGGTAGCAGATTATCGAATAGAGTTCAAGTTTTAATGCGATTAACCCTTAGGTCACAAACATTGGAGCATATCAGTGGCCCGCTTTCTTTGCGCGGAGATACGTTTTCCCGCATCTCCCTGGGAGATGCGGGAAAACGCAGAAAATGTTGTTTCTGTGAATTTCGCAGTGAATGCATGCATTGCTGGTGTGATACTTCGACAAAAAGCATGGGTACAAGTCCTTGCCAATAAATAATGAGTTTTGTTCTAAACATTTCGCAGGGAGATGCGGGAAATTCGCACTCATTGACATTCTAAATAAAAACAGAAAGTTGAATGTCACATGTTTCTTGTAGCAGTTGCTGCACCACGCTACTGTAAGCGTTAAAAATTGTATATGTCAGTTTTGCAGCGTCAATATCTGTACGTGTATGCAGAATGCACTTCTTCAGGAGACTTTCAAACAGTGCAACATGTTCCTTTTCCCGTTACACTAAAAATGGGAACGCCTTCAACTTTATCGAATCTTCCCAAGTTTAATGTTCCCGTTCATACTTTAGTAGAACAAGGATTTTAATACTGGAGTACCCTGCTTTCCCGTAAATTGAAAGCAATAAATCAAAGAATTACGACGCATACATACGCAAAACAAGTAGCTAAAACCGTCTTTTTACGCCACTTTTAGTGCTTATTTTTGGAATTGAGGAGATTTTGAATCTAAAACGATTACGTACTGCAGTTGTATCTTTACTTATCTAACAAAGTATGCAAAAATATCAAACATTTGGGGAAATTTGGAGGAGAAAAACGAGTTCTGTTTTGCGAATAGCTCAAAAGAAGGTCCTTTTCCCGTGTGAAGATGTCGAAAGTGTGCCCAGAAATGTGCAACTTTTTACGCGAAAGGATCACGGTAAGCCAACACGTGCTGACAATCATATTTTAAAAATATTTACACCACAGGATCAAACAGGAGGAGGAGAATTGACGCACTGTGAGGGCTGTCATTTTTCTCCCCCCAGAACCTCCTTATTTATGTAACAAAATCCCGGAGAACCTCCCATCTCATCCTCACGCCTCCGAAGAACCTCACTACCACTCCTGAATGGCCAAGTCGCCAGATCTTTCCTAGCAAGCCTCCCTATTGGTAAAGCCTTCATCACACCTGTGTCAAAATTGTGTGACACTTGCTTAACTACAAAACCGAAATAGATTCCGCAATCGAAATGCGCGCGATTTTCAAACTTTTTGTCGCCGTGCGCTTTTGAAAATTTCAGATGCCGTGCCCTTGCATTAATCTACGGTACGCAAATTGTCTCGCCATTCAGTCCTCAAGCTTGGTTTTGCCACACTGCCTCGGCGCTTGCATTTGTTCCATCTCACCGCGCTGCCCCTACGCCTTGCCCTTTTGTCTCGCCACGCTGCTCTGCCGTTCTTTCGTGCCGCTGTGATTCCCCACTATGCTTTGTTGCTCCACTTTGCCACTCTGCTTCGTGGCTCTGCCTCGCCGCTCTGCCTCGCCGCTCTGCCCCGCCACTCTGTTTTACCACTCAGTCTAGCCGCTCTGTTTTGCGGCTCTGCCCCGCCGCCCTGCCTCGCCGCTCTGCCGCGCCGCTCTGCCGCGCCGCTCTGCCGCGCCGCTCTGTCGCGCCACTCTGCCGCGTCGCTCTGCCGCGCCACTCTGTTTCGCCGCTCGGCCTAGCCGCTCTTTTTTGCCGCTCTGCTTCGTCGCTCTGCTTCGCCTCTGCTTCGCCGCTCCGCTGCGCCGTTCTGCTTCGTTGCTCCGTTTCCCCGCTCTACCTCGTCGCTCTACTTCATTTGCCGCTCTGCTTCGCTGCCGTGTTTTGCGACGCCGCTTTGCCACTGTTCCTCGTCACGCTGTTCCCCTACTGTTCGTCGCCACCCGTGTTAGTGTTCCACGCCGCTCTGCTTTGTCGCTTTCTTTCGGCGCTCTGCTTTGTCGCCCTGCTTCACCGCTGTACTTCGCCGCTTTGCTTCGTCACTTTACATCGCCGTTCGGCTACGCTGCTGTCCTTCGCCGCTCTGCTTTGCCGCTGTTTTTCGCCGCTCTACTTCGCCGCTCTATTTCGCCGCTCTGCCTCTCCGCTCTGCCTCGCCGCTCTGCCTCTCCGCTCTGCCTCGCCGCTCTGCCTCACCGCTATGCCTCACCGCTCTGCCTTACCGCTCTGCTTCGCCTTTCTATTTAATTCGCCACTCTGCCCCGCTGCTGTGCCTGGGCACTCGCATTCATGTACATCATTTGTGGAACCTCGCTTTTTTAAACGTCGTCTATCTGCATAGCATGAAAATTATTACGAAGCTTTGTGAGTGTACATCTTAAGTGTACGAAGAAAATCACTATAAGTAACTAACTACTGTTGTTCATTCTGTTTTAATGGTTGTCAGGATGGTCAACTATTGCAAGCGCTGCTGCAATGGCATCGGTGGGCGAATTAGTTTGCGTGGAAGTCAGAGGGAGTGATACCGGCAGTTGTTGAGATGTATGTAGGTTTGGGACAGGCAAAACTCCGGCTTGGTGTCCTGCCGGCCTCCCAGTCCCAAAATGGCTTCGCGTTCTTTGGGTCCCCTGCGTTGGCTGGCCCGAAGTTTGCGCATTATTGTTATTCAACCTCCGGCGCTTCGTTCTCGAACCTCGCTCTTGGAATGATCGCTTTCTCTTCTTATGCGTTCGGGCTATCCCCGCGTTTGGATTTCGAATTTCGACCGCGTTTACGTCCTGTACATCTACTGATGTGGGAAGATCCGGTACGGTTACTGGTGAAGGCAGAGATTGGTTTGGTCGAGAAGGGTAGTTCCCTGCGTTCAATTGCCTTAACCCTTCTTTCAGGTATTCTTTCAGGCTTTCTACCGCAACCCTGCCGTAGCTCTCCGCAACTCTATGAAGCTGGTCACAAAGTGATTTGCAGTCCGAATACCGTACATGAGAAGCTGTCTCCGCATTTCGTCGACTCTGCAGCTGTATGGCAATGTTCTGCGCTGTTGAATTCCTGTTTTCATTCGTGACAGGGGTTGTGGCGTGAGTGGAAGGCATTTCTGGGGTTTCTCCGTGTACGTTTGATACCCCTCCTTCCTGTGGCATTACTTGTTCGTTTTCTCCACCTCCCTGACCATTCGCTACCCCCATCACCCCCATTTTTTGTCGTAGGATGAGAATATCTGATATGGACCAATGTGTTTGGACCCTGCGCCAATATGGGTGCCAAAAGCGCTGGATTCTAAAACGTGTTGTGAAGGCGTTGCGAACGTTAGGCCATCGTTCTAGCACATCGTTATAAACGACGAAGAGACGCGTGAGGTGGGCGCATGGTATTCCAAATGCCGTCATGTCCCCACATGTGCAGCTCCCGTTCACGTCTTCAGGGTAATTGGTTGGGGTGTGGATGTATATACGAAACGTGGTTGCTTCGTGTCCATGTTCGGGAATGTCACCCGTTTGGTTGAAGAACTTAGTCATGGTGAATTGTACTACCGGATTTTCAACTGAGACATGAAGATCCTGTACAACGATTTCAAAGTTAAAAGCCGCATCTTGTGCTGTTATCAGTACGGCATCAATTACTTTGAAGTGTGCAGAAAAGCGCACGCTTAGCTCCAGGAACTTGGTTACGCTATAGGATGTGAAGGATTGTACAATGTACGTGGCGGAGGTTGTTGAGAGGGGAAGTCCGGAATGCAGGAGCTTGTTCCGCATCGCCGTGTCTCGCATTGAGGCCCTGTGTTGTCTCTCCAACTTCAATCTACTGGTCATTTGCACCATCGCCAGCGGGACCTCCGAGAAAGGGACATTTCGATTGAGAACGAGGCTCCGGTACCTCGCGTGTGAAGACTCACAATACCCAGAACCTTGAAAGAAGAAGCCGTGTGGGACATGTATGTCTTTGAAGCATCTGACAAGCATATCAGGTCTCTGACGATAAAGAAACTTGTACCACCTCGGCAACTCCTGCGTCTCAGCATGAAAGTATGTTTGTTCCAGTTGCAACCTCTTTGATTCAAACACTTGGACACTCTTCGACTTGCGTAGTTCATACAAATCACTCCGCATTCTATTGGCCAACCCACTCCTTCCGACTGACTTGCACCATCGATCTACGTTGGGGTCTTGGTTCTGATTGAGGTTCCAATCATCTAGGACGATATGCGACAACGGCATCACTTCTTCAATTGCGTTTATGAGTGCCATGCACTGGTCCACTGCGACGGAGCTCGGGGTAATGTGCATACACTCCTTAAACCGCTGCAACACCCAAGCGAAGCTTTCTGAGGTTTCGTCCCCAATATATCCCATAAAGAAAGTTGTCAGATGGCCGTGGTTATCTCTTCCATTTATGCTGATAAGGGATAGACTGAAGCGGTTTGCAATTGCTTTGCAGTCAATAGACACCCCCGGTACAATCCCAAAACGTTCGTAGTCTGACGACCAACTATCCAGGCTCCAGGCAACAAACTGTAGACCTTTATCGTCCCCTGTTCGACAGTACACTTTGTTGTTGGAGTTTTTCGATTGTAGGTCAATAAGATTTTGGTACAATCTCAGACATTCTGTCTCCCTCGGGAAGCGAGCTTCTTGCATGTACTTGAGGCGCTTTCGAAATAAAGGTCTGTTCACCGCAACGTTGTATTTGTCCTCGATAAGCTTCAACACAACGTCATATTGCAGGTGTAGCTTGCTGTGTAGGTGATGAGCTTCTCGTTCCATGTCCGGCGAGAGCTTTCGGTGTAGCGAATTGTCCACAGCATGGTTATGATGAGCCTTTGAGAAGTCTGGGTAGAATGCATAGTGTTGAGGACCTGTTTGGGAAACATGAACACGTCTGACCTTGAAGCTGTATGCGCATGGACATTGCTTATCGTATTTGCGGATGCACTTCAGATAACCTCGTAGGAGGACCCTTCTCCCATCGGGTTCGAGGCCGTACTTGGAGTCACGGACGGAGAGCTTAAAACCGAAATAGTCTCCAATATATTGTAGGTGTCGCAGTACTTCATGCGCTCCAGTTGGTTCCAACTGCTCAAGATAGGCAACGAAACCCCTGCGTACCATTTCTTCTGGTGGAAGCTCTTCCACAGATCCTGAGCTCTCATCCAATCCGCTGTGCTCCACCCCTTCGTTGCCCCCTTCCGAACGGTCAGAACCTCTATCGCCATCGAAAGAGGTAAGGCCTACATCTCCTACTCAGCCGTATGCTCTTCCTTTCTCCTCTACTCCTGTCTGCATTACACCCTGTCCTGAGCGGAAAGATCCTTCTATCGCCTTCGCTTCCTTCTGTCGTACACCCGCTACAGAGCCTTCTGATTCTGTCGTCCCGAGAGTTGCTCGCGGGCTGTCTTCCAAAACGACGGAAGTGTGTAGAGGATCCTCAGTTGACTTTTCGATAGTTTCAATAGTACGAACATGGGAAACGTGCACCACGGAGGCGGATTTGGGCTGTAAAGTATTTGTTAGAGCTATGTCACACCTCTAAACAGGATATGGGAGGATCAAACTTACCTTTTGACGTTCCGCATTAACTTTCGCCTTAACCATAGCCGTTATATCAATAACAGAACTATCCTCAGACGGAGTTTTAAATACTGGAATTGGAGGATCCAGGGCTTCATCACACCTCTTTGGACGACGACCTGCTTCCCCTGTGGTGGGAGAGCCATCACTACCATCGTCTTCTATGCTGATCACTTCGCGAATACCAGTACCACGGCCGACGTCGTCCTGGGTCCGCATATACTCTCCGTCTCTATGGCTTCCCATTGCATTATGCAACCAGTTGAGCGAACGAAGAAGGCGCGGGGCGGTCGTCGACATGAAGTCTTCTTCGTCGGAATCAAGGTGATGGAGCTGGCCCTCCTTCCCATTCGATGGAGTTAAGTGGATAAAAGGAATGCGGAGGGTGGATGGACAGTTCTTCTGTATAGTCGCCCTCACTGCCTCCCCGCGTTTAGAATTCCCACCACGCCAATCCATATCAAGGCGCTCATGGTTGTGAATGTCACACCCGGAAAAGAGCCATCCTTTGCCATTACGCAGAGCCTTGGCCATGAAAGCTGCCTTGCAACCACATCCCGGCGGTTTTTGTTTGTATTTCAAACAACGCAGACGAACATTAAGACCATATTCTCGGGAGCGGGTAACTGATTTGCAGAATTGCACGCCAAATTGGTATCTTTCGGAAGTGACAAGGTCGCGAACATACTCGGGGAGATCCAACACAAGTCTCCGCTCGCTTCCAGCTCCTTCTTTCACAGAGAAACCTAAATCCTTGTCCTTGTCCCCAGGAACACCGCCACCAGACCGTCCTGGCTTGCCTTGAAAACCTGTTTCCTTCACGCCGCGCCTCTTACCTTCCTCCGCTTCTTTTGTATGGCGAGCAAGATATATTTTAGCACGTCGACTGCGCTGCATGTGGTCTATAGTGAACGCATTGTTCATCGGCAGAACATGCGAGATGGACATTACCATGCAAATACGGGCCTTAGCACAAGCCCAGCGGTACTTTTCCGTGAGACAAGGGGGGTGTCCTGGAGTAAAGTTCATGCGTGGAATGGTTCCTCGAGTCTCACAAAAATGGGTACTCATGGACAACAGATAGGGACCACAGCTGAAAGAATCGTTCTGCATCTTATAGCCTAAGACATCCAGCATATAGTTTTCTGTTGGGAACTTCCATTCCTTCTTTTCATTCAGAGCATAATCAATAAACCTTGTTAGAAGCTCTCGTAACTCTGTGGGAAAATCCATGCGTGCACTGTCTCCCCAGTACATGTTCCATTGCTTTCCATTTTCTCTACGTGCCAAAAACACAGCCCAGTGAACATTAGAAATATTTACTGGTATCATAATTGTGTGTATATCTGTTGAACTGCGATAGACCTTCTCTGTAAATGCACCACAGTAGTTTTCCAATGATTCTGTCTGCTCTTCGGGTGTTTGGTTCTTGAATACCTTCGAAAGACCATAAAATGAACAACCAGTGTCGATTGGTATGAAAACGACGCCGCATTTGGGTTCCAATTCGAATAAACCTGCAGTGAGAAGTTCATTAGAAAACCAAGATCTTGGTTCACAGCAATCAATAAAGTTTTTTGCCAGAACA
Source organism: Gracilaria gracilis (assembly GCA_030374805.1). Lineage (NCBI taxonomy): Eukaryota > Rhodophyta > Florideophyceae > Gracilariales > Gracilariaceae > Gracilaria > Gracilaria gracilis. Next base: position 50,428 of record JARGSG010000199.1, read on the forward strand.
TTTTCTTCGTCAATAGTGGAATTCATTTGGTCACATATAAGATAAACCCAAAGGCCTTTGAGCTCGCGGAAGCCGGCTTGGTCTTTTCGATCGAACGTAATATCGGTCTTTGTTGCCACCTTTTTCAGAAAACAAGAAACCTTTCGAACCATAGTCAATATCTTTCTTTTTTCTCCGGCCGTTAGCTTTGAATTTGTTCGATCTGCTTCGGAGTCGTCATTCCGAGGGTCAAGGTAGGCGACTACCATAGAATCAAGGGGATCTTCAGGTGGAAAACGAACGCTAGGGTCAGAGGCATTTCGAAAAGACAACATGAGTGCTTCACAATTGAGAACGGCTAGCGATGTGTATCAGTGATGATAATAGCTACAGTCAGCTGAACATGAGCTTCGATGAGAGAGCTCACTTGCTTACTTGTTGCTGATCTCACGACTTAGGAGAGCGCGCGCATTTCTATTGCGGAATCTATTTCGGTTTTGTAGTTAAGCAAGTGTCACACAATTGTGACACAGGTGTGATGAAGGCTTTACCAATAGGGAGGCTTGCTAGGGAAGATCTGGCGACTTGGCCATTCAGGAGTGGTAGGGAGGTTCTTCGGAGGCGTGACGATGAGAAGGGAGGTTCTCCGGGATTTTGTTACATAAATAAGGAGGTTCTGGGGGGAGAAAAATGACAGCCCTCACAGTGCGTCAATTCTCCTCCTCCCGGATCAAACCATGCAGTAAACTCATGACAATCACTCTATCAATAACAATCTATCCTTGGCGAATTTTCCGCAATTCCCAGAACATACGGTCAAATACTTGCCTACGTTCTTACACTGCTTTGTACAAGATGGCATTTTACGAAGAAAAAAGAAGCAAAATGCAATATGTTACATTTCATAGTTCACTCAAACAGTATTAAGCGTAAACTATTTGTTTCAACGAGAGTTCCTCCAGTCTGTTACCATAAAGTATTTCAGTAGAGCCAATTGATGTCAAATAAACCACCAATTTATTAAACCAAACATATTAACTGTAAATTTATGCCATAAAATAAAGCCTTTTACGGCAAAAAAACACCTTTTTGCCTTGAAATAGATGGCGTACACATTTTCATGGGCAAATTATTTGGCAAGCAAATCAAGAAAGGTCTTTAACCTATGCAAAAAGAGCACAATACGTGAAAATCGTTGGATGAAATTGGTTTATCCTAAAGTTTATGCCGTATAGTAATTTCGCTCTAACAACTTATGTTGAATTATGGCATCATCATAATGTCAAAAAAGCGTTTACCACATCGTTGCGTTTCACTGTAAGAATTTGAAACTGGCAAACACGTGGCTTGTTCGGTATTCTTTTGCATGTTGTACATTAAAGACGTGAGCGTTTTTACATTTATTTTACAGAGACTCGTTGTGATATTTATAGTGCTTCACTCGCAAGCAGTAAATGAAGTGATATTTCTAAATTTTCCCCCACCTCCTCGATCCTCAGACGGTCCTTGTCAGAAAGGCAACCGCTACAGAGAGACTTCGTGCCTACTGCTTTGCTTTGCCGACCAGTGCGTCTCAGTATCCCGGACAAACTAAACACGCTGCGCTACGTTTCTCTCGCTCTTTCTACCACGTCTAGCTCAGTTGTGGGCCCAGCAGCACAGTAGTCTCCGCAAAACCCTACCGCCCCAATACATTTTGATCTTACAAAAAATTTGCGGGAATGACGTCGTAATTTGTCGCGATTAGATAATACTGTTTCCGCTGCTGCTCGTAAAACGGGGCGACCGTCGGTACAAAACAATCTTTACAGCTCTTGCACTTCAATTTAACAACCGTGCGCTCTCCCAAGCTCAAAAGTCTATTGTTGACGAATCACAGGCAAAGAAATTAATTGATTTCAAACAGGATGATCAAGTCGAAACTGTTCGCGAGATTGCCGAATTAATTGCTGTCGACCCGCCAATTGCCGTGGTTTCTCGTCTCATAGCATGTTTCAATCGTGTAAACTGCCGCCGCCGCAAGGATGAATCTTTGGCTGGCTCCGTCTCCAGGTTCAGAGGACTCGCCGCCGACCACCTCACGCATGCAAGTCTCTCGTTTTCCTCGCAAGGAGGAGAATTCTTAGCCATTACTCTTCTGAACAACTCATTGCTCAATGAAGAGACTTTGAAAAAAGCCAAGCTCAAGCTAATCGACCTTGCAGAAGCACTGATAGAGAAGGAAGAGCCGACGGACTTGCACAAGCTCGTCCTCGGCAAATCTCTTTTCGAGAAGTCGGTCGACGAACTATTCGACATGTTGAAGAAGCCCCATCTACGCCTTCTCAAGCGTGATGATCATGCTATGACCAATGGAGAGCTACTGTATACGAAGAAAAGAATCACCGAAGTAGCAAACTCACTTAAAGGTCTACCAAACGTCAGCGATGACACCAGCACTCCACCTCCTAAAGGCCTCAACATCCTCAAGCCATCGCCGCGCTGTCGTCTCAATTTGGATGACGCCGTCACTGTCATGAAAAACCTCTCGTTCACGCTTGGAAACTCTTCCCCTCATATCAACAAGGCTGACTTGAAAAACATCGTAGGTGAAGAGGTGCAGACAGCCCTCTACGCGATGTCTCAGAAGGCCGAGGGGAGTGTGTTCTCCCATATTGGCAAAAGAGCTCCCAAGCCTCAGTCATCAACCTCAATGCCCCGCTATTCCCGCAAAAGGACGGCTGGCTCGAAGAGGAAGGATGAATCGCCGTTTTGTTTCGATTTTGGTTATCCGTCTCACCTGGCTGGTAATAACGCTTGCACCTCTCCATCTTTTCTCACGAAGAAAAGGAAAATGGAGCGCCAGGGACAGAACCACAACTCTTCTCAGGACAACAAGACCGTTACTCACCCGTACATCAACAAAGTAGCGACTGGAAAGGATAACAGTGACCGCCCTTCGGATTTTCACTCAGGCGCTGGCCCATACAAACGCAATCATGCCTAGAAGCGTGGGTTGGGGCGCCATCTGAAGTCCTAGAAGGCTCAACTGATCCTAATCCAATCATTGATATCGGCTGTCAGCGAAGTGTTGGCGGAATCTTCTTTGCCGCCACCTTAGCGACCGCCATGGGCATCCCGCTCGTGATTGAAAAACTGGATTGTGACCCTTTCTATCATGGCTTTGGTCCCAAGTGTGAGAACCCCAAGCTTGTCTTTGCAGTGTGGAACCTTCACGTTACTTCTTCAAATGACAAGAAAGTCACGTTGAAATTCTACCTCATTGAAGGAGATGACCCCCTTCTTCTCGAGAATGACGTCGTCTCGCAATCCAATTTGCTCGGTTCGGAAAACATTTTGGTTATACCATCAACTCTCGGATTATGCGAACGCAATGCGAAACTTCCCACGTACACAATGGAAGATCTGAACTGTGGTATATCGCACGCAAATGGGGGAGTCCGAAGCGGTCTTGAGACAGAAGCGGCGGTGGCGTACGGTCCTGTGACTGTAAGAAATCCGAACGGGGAGATGGGGCGGAAGCACCGGGCGGTCGAAGGGAGAGTGGACCGTCGGTATCACCAAGCACGTACAGTAACGTGCTAAAGGGTACGAACGGTCTGCGAAACGTTAATAAAAATGTACCGTGCGGTCTATCGGAAGTGCAAACTAACGAAGAAGACGTTCGGCAGAAGATGCTTGTCGTTTACGATTGGGGCCTTGGGAGATCCGAGCTACAACTAAATACCGGGCCTGGGCCCCATTACTAACTACTGTACGATCGGTCTAGTTTGCACTATTACTACCAAGTCCGTACACGTGGCCAACCTGTACGCTTTGCCAACCCGTCCGGCACTTGATCACCAAATCGTACACGTGACGGTGCCAGTGCACCAGCCCATCGTGCACTACCCCTTTGTACGTGAACGGCCGATCGAATACACTATGCACCAACTCGGGCCCACTATACTACAAGAACAATTGCCGCACACACCTAGTGTCTATCGGACCAACGCGTTGACTTCATATGAGGTCAAAACGACCTCATGTGAGGTCAGCCCGTTGAGAGAGTAAAATAAACCAAAAAATTACATTCCGGACCTATAATGCGGACTTTTCAAATTTCAAAATTTGAAAAGTCCTTGAACAGTCGTTTAAGTAGTAGTCTGTAGGGCAAAACGGCCAGTAATCACAGCTCAGTGGATAAGATATCCTATGTGAGCAAATTAAACGTGAGTTCAAACCTCGCTGAGTTTATTAAAACTCGAAAACTCCTTATGGAGCTCGACTAATTCTAGTAATATGTTTACACTAAGAACGTTTTCAACATCCACTTGAACAACAGACAGAACAAGGTGACATCTGTTAAAGGGGCAGTTTCGTCAGAGTGTAAACATTATCTAGCATGTTCAATAACGCGGATTGAATTACTAGGGGGCTTAAGGCAAATGAACACTTGTTGATAATGTGATTCTTTATGTGTTTTTATTCAATATCAGCGCTTGTTTACTTCTATGTTGACGTTGTTGTTGACAACAGATGTGCTTCAATTACTTTTTAACACCGTGACGTAACTCAATGTGGTTCTTAAAGCAGTCCCTTCCTGTACCAGTGTGACATAAATACACTTCAGATTTCAAAGATATATAGCATTCAGAACATAAAATCTTAGACTTCATATTCCCTTTGCACATTTTGCATCGTCCTTGATATGAAGACTTCGTAATCATTCCATCCTTAGTTTTTCTCTTGCGACTAGTCTGCATAAGATGCACACCAGTTCCTGCAGGTTTCGGAATATCATCTTCTATTTCCATATGTTCTTCATCTCGAGTCATCAAAGCGGTCCGGTCCCACGTATTAGTGATAAGATCGTCAGCCAGCTTTGAATAGAAGTTATATGGAGATAATAACTTTCGCATACCATTACCAGCTTTGTAAAGCATCCACGCATCAACCATACAAATGGATAATAAAGATGAATTCACACGGAACGACCAATCCTTGACCTCGATTTTCTTCTCCAGTTTTAATTCATCTTGTCGGCATCTGTTGTGTCTGTCAATCATTGAACACGTTTTATAGTATTCCTCACAAACCTCTGGTATCGGTACTTCAAGTTCAACTTTCCTCGAAACATTTCCTTATCGTCTCCATCTTTGTCGCATTATTGGGTTTCCAGGGTTCACCATGTTGCATGTTGATATAAAATACCTTCGTTCCCTATCGACCCACATTACCGCCATTAGATCAGTATTCAAACCGTTCCCCTTCGAAACCATTGAAACAAAATCTCCACGATTCTCTAAGGTCTTCTCTGATAAATGCTTCATAGGAAATTGACGTGTTGCATTCTTGATAACCCCAGTAAAGCGCAGTCCTTTTTCCAAAAGAGCATTAGCTGTTTTCACAGATGCAAAAAAAGAATCTGCACAGACATGGCGTCCAGACCCAAACCATGGCTGGACTAATCGAAGTAAAATCGCAGTTCCATGAGTATGTTCTGTATCAAAATCCTGATCAGGGGCTTCAGATCCCATATTGAGCTCAATATTTAGCATGATACCACTTCTTCCGCAGCAAACGGTTTTCATTTCCAACCCGTTTTCTGGTTTTCGATCCAGCGCGGTATAATGTGGGAGCCCCACATCAATCCAGTCCCCCCCCAGCCCATACCAGCGTGACATACTCTCATCAACGCATAAAGCATGTGAAGGTGTCACGAAAGAACGGCGGTGATCATTGATGGCTTTCACGAAATCAGTGACTAAATTCCAGCGAGCCGTGCCATAATCCTCTTGAGCAGCGTTACCACTGAAACAAATACAACGCCTTAGAGTTTCAAACCTATTTCGTGACATTGCTTCACCAATCACAGGCTGAGACATAAACCTGGATGCTGGTTTTGAACCCCAAAGATCTCTTCTATTGGAAAACTCCAGCCTGCTTATTAAAACCATCACGCCAAAGAACCTTAAAAGCTCTCCACCACTCGTCGAAGAGGCGCCATCATTTTCCAAGTTCTTGTTCGTTTTCTCCACAATAGTCTTCAGATGTCCGATGGGGAACATCCATAAAAAATAGTCAATGAATGTCATCGTACTTGGGCAATGACGTGGTGAGATAAAATCTCCGGCTGGGCCAATAACCTTCCACGGCTGCAATTGCATGCATCCATTGATAGGGCTACAAATTGCCTCCGTGTTCCACGCACGATCATGCACAGTCACTGACTGGTCGGAAGGGGGTGCTTGTGAAACGGGATCCGCCTCCTGCAAATTTTGCACTTGTTCTCCTTCATTCGGCTGATTGTCAACATTTTGGGCCGGTAACGGTGGTACAATTGCTGTGTCAACATTATCAGTTTGTGGACTGTTAAGGAGACCATTACCAACCTTTACACTGCAAAGAGGAAGAGTACACTCTTTTTGGCGGTTTGGGAGGTCAAACCGAATAGTGAGAAATGTACAGTTTCGGCCGTTGACGAGTCGAATGTCAACTTTTGTCACTGTTCCAGGGACAGTTTTCGTCTTCCAAAGAGATCCAAAGTAGCGTTTGCTTTCCGACTCACAAACTACAAGGCGGGGACGACTGTGGACTTTGTTACCAACGGTACGACGAGGGTCTGTTGACGGGGCCATTGTGTACAGATTGTGTTGACGTTTGTGAAAAAATGCTCCAGCTTGGTTGCTGTGTACATCTCATGGGCGACTTTGGTTAACGCCATCAAAGGGAGGACGACGGAGGTGAGGACGAAATGTTTTTTTTTTAAAAAGTGAAAACTTTTACTTAAAATTTATGTGAGTAAAAACTGACCTCATATGAGGTCATTTGACCTCATATGAGGTCAGTTGTCAAATAGACACTAGCTGTTGTCCCTGCCGTGACCGAGACATTCAAGTCCTTCTTCTCAACCCAGATAGTTCTTCTCTCCAACACTGCTATGGAAAAACAGTCGCTTATCGAAGCCAAGCGCTTTGCGGACGAGACTCTATGTGCAATCGCACTTCACTCTTCGTGACATAAAGGCGCTTTCCGTCGTGGTGGTGCTCTCAATGAGAAACTCTCAAGGGAACTGGAGAAAGCCAGTGATTCTTGCACTTTTGCCGTACATCCGGGAGACCCCTACACTCTAGGAAGATCTCACTCAATCGTAAGCTCATCTTCATCTTCAGGTAGACGTCCTATTCATTCGCGAGCTTGGCAACTTGCCAATACTTCACATGAAGGACGTGGCCACTGGACTCTCTGCAACATGTCTAATGACCTAAAGGGACATGAACGATGCAGCCCGCATGATCACCGTCAAGTGGTTCGATACCTATGGACCTCCGCTGAAGCTCTCTGCCGTTCCAGAGTTTAACAACAGTATCAGCAATGGAATGTGTGCTCGTTTCCACACCAAACTTTGAGCCCCGTCCTGCAAGGAGGCACAACAAGATTGGTAGTGTTGAATCGGACAACGAAACCATTCGAACACTGGTGAAAACTATCCTATCGTACACACCGCATTTCCGCCAAACCCGCCAGCTATTCCGCACGGACTTCAAGATACTCTTGCGTGCGACGTTCCTTAAGAACGTGCTATACGGAAGTAAGTCGGTCAGTAGCTTCGAACAGGCCCACGGTTATACGCCCTCCATTGCTGGTCTACCCAAGCGCTCTGTGTCATCTGAGGTTCTGTCCTCTTATCATGAACAGGTTGGCCGAAGAGCCTTACATACTCTTATGCGCTCTCGACCTGTGCATACGGTATCCCAACACCTACTCCCAGCTACCACCCCTGTGTACTTCTACAAGAAGCAAGGGAAGTATGGATCATGTTACAAAGGATATGTCGTCAATGCTTCCGACCACGTTGTCGTGGTTTCCTATAATCAGGGACTTCGAGGAGTCCGCTTGCACATCGCTTATGAAGATATCCGCCTGGTTCCCGAGTCTTCCATACTCTCTGAATTGGATAAGCAAGAACTTGAATGGGACTCCTTCCCTACTGATCAACTTGACAATGACAATGTTGACGTAGTGGATATGGATACTGACAAGCAGGATGACGTCTCTTCTTCTTCTCTCCCCCTCTCAGACCTCATTCCTGAACCAACCAGTCTTCCGGACCCTCTCAGCTTTGATCCCCAACCTCTTGAGGAACCGAACTTGTGGTCCCTCCATCCTCTGTCTTCATCCTTCCTGGCTCATAATGCTCGCCCCATAGAGGCACCCTCGCTGGATATTGGAGATACCTTGCTCCAAAAGGACATTGGGAACACATCACTGCGATTCCCAGCTAACGGTGAAGGCCTCCAGTCTTCCGAGCAGAGGATACTACAGGAGATCAGGACTTTAATTGGAGACCAGCCTGTTTTGGAGTCTAAAATGCAGTTCGCCCCGAAATGGATAATCGCGAAGGCTATTGATGCTGAAAAGCGTAAGTACAACGAAGCGGAAGCTTATAACCCCGTTTCTATTCGTAGTCTTCCACGCAATGCGAACGCTATCTCCTCGCATCACTTCTTCGTCCTCAAATACCATGGTGAAAGTGGGAAGCTCAGGCTACGATGCCGACTGGTACTGCATGGAAATAGGGATGCTGAGAAGGATTCGATTCGTTCCGATTCTTCTACGGCACAGTTCACTTGCATCCGATTGTTATTGTCCTTGGCGATTCTGTTCCATTTCAATCTCGGAAGCATTGATGTATCCCGTACCTACCTGCAGTCTGGCGAGCTAAAGCGCGATATCTATATGCATCCTCCGCGTGGTTGGACAACTCACGTCGATGAAGTATGGAAACTCTTGAAGCCTGCGTATGGTCTTGGTGAGTCTGGTCGTCTGTGGCAACTGTGTATCGAGGAATGGCTAACCGACTACGTGTTTCATACAATCCCCGGTATGCCACAACTATTCGTGTTGCGTGACGGGAGCGAGCGTATCGCGCTCCTTCTGGCCAAGCTAGTTGGTGACTTACTCCTAGCTGGGCAGTCCGCCACAATCGAAAGCTTTTCTTCAGACTTGCCCACTTGATTCAAGCTGAACCGCTCGCTAATACAGACAGACCTTATACTCAGTCGTCTCTGGATAAGGATGCACGCTGATCACTCTGTGGAGATCTCCATGGCTGAATTCATGGATACTATACAGCCAATTTCAATCTCCAGAGAAAGGAGGAAGAAGTATAACGCCAAGTGCAGCGCCAATGAATTGAAAGCTCTGCAACCCCTGGCCGGTAAGCTCAACTATCTTGGACACGGTGTTTTGCCACAAGCCGCCTTTTGTGCTAGCTACATGCAACAACTTGTGCTAGATATGAGAGTCGAGCACTTAGTGAAGCTGGATCCTACGATCAGGTACAATGCACCCCCCACTGCGTTCTCGTTACAGGATTTTGCGAATTGCCCATTGCTTTCCTACTCCGACGGTAGCACAGGAAGAACATCCTACGGACAAACCGGATTTCTGTCAGGTATCTCTTTTGCTTTGGAATCTAAAACTGTCTATCACCTGATTGACTGGCATAGTTCCAAGCAAGGACGTATCTCGTTTAACGCTATTGGTGCGCAGATTTTAGCTGCAGCTGATTCCGCTGATTGTTCTTTCCTACTGCACGAATGTTTCGTTGATCTGTTAGCAACATTTGGATCGCTTGTAATGCTTGTCGATTCCTTTGGTCTCTATCCCGCAATAACAACACTGCACGAATGCCGAGACTATCGTTTGCGCCCTACAGTTTCACGGCTGCGGGATTCCTTTGAATGCGGTGACATAGCCGCATTACTTTGGGTTTCTGGAGTGTGCAACCTTGCAGATCCGCTAACAAAAGCAAACATCCAAGCGTTTCTTGCACTTGCAAGAACCCTCAACACGGGAGTAATCGATGCAAAAATGTTGAACTCTATTGGTAACAAGCTTGGTACTTGGAGCCCACCGACTCCATAAGGCATATCGGTTTCGTTGCATTTCCAGTAGTGTATCTTTTTTTTTTCTTTTTACTTTGTTGTATTTCTGTTGTGCTCCTTTTTCAGAGGACATTCAATTACCTACCGCTGGGACAATGCTGGAATGGTGCGCAGTGGCAAACCCTTTTAGGCTGCGGTATTATGTGAGCGCTCCTTTATTTGCGTCTTCATAGCGTTTGTATGCATCTTCACTGGATACTGGCCTGTGTGCCCGATGATTGCCTTGCTGAACGTAGTAACTGTTACGCGGTGCTAGAAAAGAACAACTGTTTTGCAGCCTATGCTTGGTCGGTAATGAAGGACTGAGCGGAGTCTAGCAAGTGCTTCCCGACCAAGCGCACACATGCGCAACAGGGTCCTTGTGGCGCGTGCGATGTTGCTCGGTTTGCATGGGTCACTTGGCCTGGTGACGATGGCGACGATCGCAGCTGGCTTGCTCTACTCTTATACAGTGTATTTCAAGCGGACCGCTTCGAAAAAGTTTCGCCTGTAATGTCACCGGCCAAGGGGGGAGTGTGCAATTCTGGCCCTTGCCCGCTTTGTGCTGTGCATTGCTGCCGCCCACTCCTCGGCTACTGATCTCGCGCAACTTGCTTCGCTACTTTAATTAACCATCTTCTCGGTCCTCAGACGGTCTTCGTCAGAGAGGCAACCGCTAGGGAGGAACTTCGTGCCCACTGCCTCGCCTTGCCGACCAGCGCGTCTCAGTATCCGGAACAAACTACACAGGCTGCGCTACGTTTCTATCGCTCTGCCTACCACGTGTAGCTCACGTGCACCGCATGGTCCTCGCCAGCTTTTCTGTCTACTTAAGCGCCACTGCCTCCGCGGTGAGTGGCGGAGACGGGGGATATGTTGGGCTAGTGAGAACTTCACTGGTTATTGTAAGTAGAAATGCGTTTAGAGTCTAGTTTTGAAGGTTCAATTGCGTATAAAAGGGCGGAGTTGGTCGCCTCCTGACCAACTCCGGCCAGAACACTTCCCCTTCGAAAACGACCCCCCACCATCCTTCACAGCAAACTCTGTCTTGCTTCCCTCTGTCGTTTCCCCCCTCTTTAGCCTTTCCTTCCCCCCTTGGTGGCTTGGTCTCCCAATTTCTCCTGACAAGGGCCTGAATTGCACTACCCCTTGCTTGGATCTGTCTTGCGCTCCGGCTTTAGAGGTGTTGTTCCCCGCAGGTGACCTACGTTTGGTCCTGCGAGAGGGAACTTCTGCTTCTCTGTTGTCGTTTTGTGGCAGTTCCTGCCAGCACTAGACCTATAGTTTTGGTCGTGCTGTGGATTTTACTTGCTACACGTTTCAGATTCGTTGTTGCTAGTTTGCACAGTTTGTGTGTTTACTACGGACCCTTGCCTACTACTGATACGCTGCGTGTTGGGCTGGTACTCTCGAGAGCACTTTCCGTTGTGTTCCCTTTGCTTTGTGTTTGTGTCCCCCGCCCTTGGGTTTGACATCACCCGCACCATTTCTTCTACCAAAATGGTGTTCACATGGTACTCTCGAGGAGGTAGTAACGCTATTTTTTTTCTGGAGTTTCGTCGTTCGACGGTTCCACCGTCGATATCCGCAAGTTCTTTTTCTTTTACGAGAATGTTACTTCTCGGGGAAAGGCTGATGAAGAACGTGCAATTGAATTCCTTGGCTTTCTCGAAGGGGAGGCCTTTGAGTTCTATTACGAACAGTTTTCGTCCGATGGTGTCCCCAGTAATACCTCATCCGACTATGCCGCCATGAAACGCGCGTTTCAGGATAAATTTGGCATTGAAGAGGAGCCTGAAGAACATATTCGTCGTGCTGCATCCGCGCGTCCGGATTATGGGGACCTTCTTGGTTCCATGAAGAAGATGGATGCAACTTTCGAGAAATCCGGGTTCAATTCGAAGGCCCGGTTTGGTCGCCTCTGCCGTGCCGTCATAGAGTACGCAGACCCCACGCAATTCGTTGTGTTCCGCGGCTCTCACGACTACGAGTCATTGAAGGCACTGGTGAAGGACTTCGTGGCCGGTAAAAACGTGTTGGAGTCCCACGGGGCTCTGCATGTTTTGACGGTGCCGAAGAAAATTATGCAGAGGCCGAAGCATGGCGAGCCGTCGCCTCCTCTGCAGAAAAAGGTGGATCTTCTCGCGTAGCAGCTTTCCCAGCTCACACTGATGATGAAGAAGACCGAGGCCCAACCGCAGAGGGCCGACGAAGATCGCGAGCGCACTTGTGCCTACTGCCATCAACCAGGGCACTGGGCGACGGGCTGCAATCTCCATCCGCACCGCAATACTCGTTGCGAACTTTGCGGCAGGATGTGTCATGCAATCGCCACCTGCTGGTCCCGTGACCCCGCTTACGATCGCCGACCCCCCGTCGGGGCCCCTAGTAGTAAGTCGGCAGCCGAAGACCGTCTCAGACAGGGCAATGGCGTTGGTCAGCAGGCTGGACAGCCAAGTCAAGTCTCCGTTGTGACTGAGGGCTACGATGGTGATGAGGTGGTGGTGGCCGTCACTAAGCGCACCGCCGACGGTATTGCTCTCCAGAAGCAGCAAAGAACCGCAGAACACATTGGCATCCAGTCGCTGCTTAACCCGTTGCAGCCGGCTCTACGGAAGCAACTTGGCCGGTCCAGGCCAACCGGAGTCTTTAGATCCCTTCAAAAGGCCCGGAAGCCGGCAGCGAGGAAGTCTTCGAGTGGCGCTAAGCTTCAGGAGCATCCTGGCAAGTACAAATTGCTGGAGAAGTTAGGCAACGCGCCGACTGGTCTCACTTTTGGTCAGCTGGTTCGTGGCGACGCTGTTGATGCCAAGAAAGACATTGGCCTCATCTTGTATGGTGAGGCCTCCCCGCGTCTAGTAACGTTCGCCGAGATCTCTATGGGGAAGCACTCCTCAAAGTGGTGGCCGTGAAGGTGTATGGGACTCCCGCACAGGCTCTGCTGGATTCTGGGGCAATCCCCAATCTCATGTTTTCTGAACTGGCCGAGAAGCTTTCCCTGAAGCCTAAGCCCACCGATCTTCAGATTCACGTGGCGAACGGTGAGGTTGCTTTGGTTCGCGGTTTGCTCCGTGATGTCCTTGTCATTTTCGATTCTGTGAGAGTTCCACTCAAACTTTTGGTCATCGAAAGACCCCCATTTGACCTCACCATCGGATTTCCCACCTTGGAGACGATGCAATCCTGCATCGACATCAGCACGCAGGAGGTGAAGATGGTAAATGAGGGCTCACCAATCCTACTCGGACTAGATTACGAGCGCGGTGGGATCGACGAGTTTTTACCGATTTCTGGTACAGATAGTGAAGACTTTACATCGGATTCCGAAGAAGAAGGGTACGATTTCCCTTCCGAAGGGGATAGTCTGTTCGCCTTGATTGAGGAGGACGAGGTTTTCTTCAACGGACATGCTTTGGGCCCAGAGGTCACTCTCTTCACGTTGGAAGGTGATCGCCCGACAATGGACCTAAATGGGTCTCAAGACTCTGAGCATGACAATCGAGAGGAACAAGTCGGTGACACTAGTCAAGATCCGGAGTCCCGGGCCGTAGAGCTGGTTGGTTTGCGTCAGGTTGGTGCTCGTGCGCCGCCCCCGCCACCCTTGACGACTGACGAACGTGTCTTGGAACAATTGCGTGATCTTGCTCTCAACGACAAGAGGCGCTACGAAGACGCGGAAGCCACAGAAGATGAAGATGGATCTGACGAAGAAGATGAAGATGAAGAAGAAGAAGAAGATGAAGATGACGATGACGAAAACACCAAAGACGAAGTGGGTGAGGCTAACCCAGCCGTGCACGTTCTGTTCGGGCCACGCCCGGTTGTGTTCGAAGACCCTGGTCTGACAGGTCCGATCCGCGACGAGGTTCTACTTCTCCCACGCCGAGATGAGAGGGAGCCAGACCGCCAAGACGTGTTCTCTACATCAAGGTCAGGAGGCGTTATTTAGGTCGTCCCGGGGCCCCCTTTCCTTCGGTCACGACGGAGAGTTTGCCTTTCGGAGCTGAAGGTGAGCTCTTCCAGGATGACTTGGGGGGCATGAACATCTACTTCCCCCAGAATCAGATATTCGCCCCAGTCGAGTATCACATCCCTGGAAGAAATGGAGCTCCCAGTGGTTCCCAAGATTTCATTGGAGCTCAGAATGGCTTTCCGATATCCGAGGACGGCCCCGCTTCACCCGGTCTAGGACAGGACGCAAGAGAAACCGCTGCCGTGCCCCATGGTCTTGTGCTCACTTCTGAGAGTAAATTCTGCGTAGCACACAAGGTGGAGTACTCCCTTCAGGACATCGTCGCCCGTGATGACCATGGGCGCGCCTTTGATAGCCGAGACTTCCCCCCAGACACCAACCAGAAGCAAGTCATTCTTGACCGGTTGAAGCATATCCCCGAAACGGTTCAGCAGGAATTCTTGTCTGTTCTTCGTCCCACAGATATTGTTGCGTGGTCCCTCTATGATCTCCGTCCTTCTGCTGTGCCCCTGCTGCACGACTTCGAGATTACCAAAAATACTCCAATCCCGTCACGTCTCCGTCGACTGCCACCAAAGCATGGCGAAGTAATCCGAAAGAAGTTGGACAAGATGCTCACGGCTGGGATCGTGCGTCCATGCTCTTCGGCCTGGTCCTTCCTCGTTGTCATTACCACGAAGAAGGACGGCAAACCGAGGTTCTGCGTCGACTACATAGCCTTGAATCAGATCATGAAACCAGATCGTTGGCCCCTCCTCCACCTGGATCAGATCTTCGATGACCTCGGCGTTTGCTCGTTCTTCACGACGCTGGATTTGTTCTCCGGATACTGGCACATTGGCATGTCACCACGTGGAAAAGAGATGACAACTTTCGTTTGTCGTCAAGGAACCTTCCAGTTCGAGGTCATGCCCTTTGGCCTGATAAACGCCCCATCAACGTTCCAAAGGTTGATGGACTCCATTCTCGGTCGCATTGCGTTTACACGTGTGTACATTGACAACGTAGTCATATTCTCGAAGACTATTGAGGAGCATGTCCGTCATGTCTCAGAAGTGCTGAAGCTCATCGCTTCGCATGGACTGAAGCTGAAGATCAGCAAGTGCGACTTTGCCCATCTCAGGGTTCACCTTCTTGGGCACGTCATTGAGGCTGGTGGAGTATCCGTGGACATGAAGAAGATTGAAGCGATTCAGGGTATCCCTCTACCTTTGACGACAACTGAGCTTAGGAGTTTTGTGGGCCTCGCGAGCTACTATAGGCGCTTCATCGAAGGATTTTCACAGACTTCGGCACCCCTTCACGCTGCCACCACGGGCAAGAAGAGGCTGGAGTTCACCCCGGAGATGAGGGAAGCGTTTGAAGAGTTGAATAAAAAGCTTCTTTGCCCCCCGGTTCTTGCTTTCCCGGACTTTGAGACCCCTTTTCGTGTCGAGAGAGACGCATTCACCAGGTCTTTGGGGGCTGTCTTGGTTCAGAAAATGGAAGATGGAATGTTCCACCCAGTCCAGTACGCAAGCAAGACTATAAATAAGTCTGATCAGAACTACTCGATTTGCGAGAAGGAGGCTTTAGCAGTCGTTTTTGCCTTGAAGAAGTTTCGCATTTACCTTTCGCATCTACCTTCTTGGATCGAAGCCATTCCAGTTGGTGACTGATCAGCAGGCCCTGAGGTATGCCTCCCAGAAGAAGGACGTACATGGACGTCTCGCTTGTTGGTTGGATCTCTTTGTGCAGTACGAATTCGAGATTGTGTACCGTTCTGGGACTGGCAATTTTGCCGCCGACTACCTCTCCTGGTTTGCGAAGCCAGAAAACTTGAAGCATGGTATGGCATGCCAAGTCTCAGTCGCGTTAGAGGATTCTTTCGGCGGTCTCGAGCCGTATTACGCCAATATAGGCCGATACCTTTGTGGGCTTCCCATGGACGAGCCTGACCCCAAAATTCTCCTTGCAATCAAGAGTAATGCGTACCCCTCCGGGGATGGCGATTTTTGGAGACTCCGCCTTTGTGAACAATACATCCTGTACCAATGGAAAAATACTTTGTGCTCGGGAGACGAACGAAACAAACGAAATCCCTGCGTCCGCAGAGCTCGCCGCAAATCTTTATAATTCTGCAGCGCATTATGCCAAGTGAGCGGTAAAGTGCGAAATGGGGAATAAGAGCTATAAAAAGGCCATTCGTTTGCCTGAAGTCGACACTTTCTACAGATGCTCGTCGCCGAGGGATTTTAATAGAACTTGCGGTGCGTTTACTCAACTTTCGCACCAGTGTAATGGGTGGGAATCAAATTGAAGGACAAAACTCGTAAGAGGAAGTTTTGAGGACTTAGAGAATTTTCCGCATTGATGCGTAGAGTAGTTATATGAGCTGTACCGCCGCTGGCGGGGTGTTGCGCTCAGACGGTTTTTGAGATTGTACACGTGGGATGCACGGTCTGAGCTACCACCCAGCGGGCGTGACGGGAACACGTGTTGCACGGATACCCAGGAGGCGATGCCACCAGCATTGCTGTATTTACTAGATATATTTGATACTTTATTTGGCCGGCGCGCCCACTGTCAGGGGCCGTGCCGAGCCCACTACTTAGTAGGTTGAGCTATGCTCTCTCAGTAAATCACCCTTGTCAAGCAAGGGCTTCCTGGCTCTAACTATCACGCCTTCGCGGACTGTTCACCTCCAATTGGAGTGACGACTGCGTTGTTCACGTATAGTTACCCACCCTTGTGGCGCTTAGAGTATTACCACTGCGTGTGTGTGTCGTTCCAACTACTGTCGTGTACTCGCCCCAGTATTGGATTTCGTTTGTGTGTTGCGCAACTATCCCCACTCTTGTGGACCTCTTTGCCCCTTTTTGGGTTTGTTCTACTGCCCACTTTCACGTGGCTCGCCGTCCGACATCGTGTCGTCACTCTTACGAGGCTCAGTCTTGGGACCGATTTTCGTACGTGTCCCTACACGGTACCCGGTCCGCACTGTACACTCCGACGCTCGTCATGACGGTTTGACCTCGGTTTACACCCGGCTAGTCGTGTCATTCCCGGAGTGCTCCGTTTGCTGTGCTACCTCCCCGAGAGGAAGATCCCAAACATCTTCGTGGCTGTTTCGCTTTTCCCGCCATGATCGTAACCATTTTCGCTGGAGTAATGATATTTCGCTTAGAACAAATGGCCAAACGATATTGAGTAATAAAAACTCTCCGTTTTGCTCAATACGAATCGAAAACTGCCCCAGACCGACTCCGAAAGGCAGTAAAATGGCAACAGTCACTCTGTTCGTCATACTAACAGGCTCCTTCCAAACAGAGATCATGTAGACAGGCTTAAAAACTGTAGCATCCATCAATAACTCTTCCCCAAAATCCGCTGAGGCCACAACGTCTTCATGATCAGAGGCATCAGCATCTAGCGACATAATCTTCTTACGCTTACGCGGAGTATCTTGTTCATCGCTACATCTGCGATTGAGAAACAAATCTTCACTTTCTTTTGAAACAATGGTTATATATATTTCGTGGATTGAAAAAGAAATTCTAATACACTTAGCAGTTGGTGATGCAGTCAAAAACGCTGTCTTCATATTCGGAAAGCAGGTTCGGAAGTTTGAGAGTTTGTGCTGCTGAAATAACGGGTCTGGTTTCCATACTGCCCGAACGTTTTCATGTCCTTTCAGTTCCTTCTTCTGAAACTTAGATCGTAGTAGTTGAATGGCTGGAGAGTTTTTTGAAAGCCTTGACTGCATCGCGTTAATTGTTAGGGAAAGGAAAGAGCCAGAGCAAGTTGGTTGTGGGTGATTATTTTTCATTAGTAATGAGCAGCATCTTTCCAGGTTTTTATAGTAGTTCGCTGAATATGAGACCCGCAATGGGTCGTGTCTTCTACAAATGTGATGCGTAATTCAGCATGGTATGTGTTGTCGTTGCATTACGAGCTTTTCAGACATTCCATACCTCCCATTACTGTAACAAGTTGTGCATACCCGAGGTAGTGTGATTCTGTAATTTTTGAATTGATACAATTCATATACGTTTGAAAATGAGAGACAACCAACATGACTGCTGGAAAGATACCTTTGAAAAATTACACATCTAGAATGCCTTGAACTATTGTTGGTAACAATAGTATGTGGTAGAAAGCAACAGTGTAAGCCAGGAAAGTAGCATATATGTCAGTTACTTGAAAGCTTTTTTCTGCAGTTTTTCTAATTGTCAATATAATTACTTGAAAGATAAGTAGTCAACAGTTATTGAAACCTTTATATGTATAAACTTATGTTGTCTACGTCAAGCACGTGAAAGACAAAGTTCATGTGTGCTAATCTCTCATAATATTCATCCCCCCCGTCCGTCTTCTATGTAACTTCATAGAATAGAACCGATTCGATTAACAAGAACTTTAGCTGATGCCCGAAGGTCTTCAATCTTCAAACTTATGTTGTTTTAAAAGTGCAAGTTTTTAGAAAAAACGTAAAAAACCGCCCGTTAGAATCCAAATTATAACCTAACCAGATACAGTTTGAACATTCTAAACATATTGCTCGAGAGGTTTCTTAACGGAGTGTAGATAATCGTAAGAGAAAGCAGCGGTTCCCAACCAAAACAAAAACTTATGCTCTTTAGAGAACGGCCTATTTTAGTTCTTGAAGATTAACTTTAACTAAAATGTAATTATTTAGACGCCTGTTTGACCATTATGTAGTCTTTCCTCTTTGAAATTGACAGCATGTAAGACATGAAACTTTTTTGCACTTACA
Source organism: Gracilaria gracilis (assembly GCA_030374805.1). Classification (NCBI taxonomy): domain Eukaryota; phylum Rhodophyta; class Florideophyceae; order Gracilariales; family Gracilariaceae; genus Gracilaria; species Gracilaria gracilis. Next base: position 69,047 of record JARGSG010000199.1, read on the forward strand.
TTGTGATTATTTACAGTGTAAGTCAAGGATGCTGCATATGTGGTTACGTGACAAACCGAAATGAATGGAGCAGTATGTTGAGGAACCAGATTTAACCTCTACAACGCTTTTGTATCATCTGAATTGGTGTAGTTTTTTGTGAATCTCTTACTCCCACACGACGATGTAGGGTAAATCAATGTAATTAAGCCAAAGGTTCCAGAGGAGTACAACGTAGTAGACGATCTACAAACTGCGTAATACAAGAAGAGTCAGTTCATGTTGAATTAACTTTAGAGTTCTGTTTCCGCACAGACCAAAAACCGTTCATAAGACCGGTCAGAAGGCATTTTCATCCTGGCCGAGAGATCTCACTTCAACTTCGAAGTGTATTGCAGCCCTGCACAATTCAAAACACTGCGGAGGTCCTTATCAAACGCAGCATCGGACTCCGCTATGTGGTGAGACGGAAACGCTTTCTTGCTCTCTTTGGAGCAAACCCTCACGTATGTGCCGATTTGTGGCGTAGAATTAATCCAGCACTTCCAAATTCTATTCGTCCTGTTCACTTGCTTTGGAGTATCCTGTTTTTAAAAAACTATGCCACTGAATCAGTCAACTCTCAAACTGGTGTTGATGAAAAGACTTTTCGAAAGTATAACTGTTGTCAATCAAATTCCTTATTTTTTTCTGGTACGTACAATTCAAGGTTCTGCATGCATCAAAACAAATACTAACACAAATGTAGATAACATGGCAGAAAAGAGAATGTAGAATGGAAGCCAAAGTACATTTCTCCGTCGACGCAGTTGACTTTGAAATATTGGAGCCATCTCCCTTTTCTTCAAGGTGGTTTTCTCATAAGTTTCACGGGCCAGGTCTGCGATATGAAATTGCTTTGAGTGTAGTCTCTGGTCAGGTGGTTTGGTGTTACGCTTCTTTTCCGTGTGGGGAAGCAAACGAAGTTACAATTTTCCGAAAGAAAATGAAGAAAACTTTGAAAGACGGTGAACGGGTTTTCGCAGATAACGGTTATATGGACGAAAAATGTATAACCGCAAGTTCGGTGTCTTCAGTACACCGTACACGACAAAAAAAGATAAGGGCTCGCCATGAAAAGTTTAATCACAGAATGAAGAAGTATAGAGTTCTGGGGTCCAACTTCAGACACAAGCCTCGTCTTCACTCTATGTGCTTCTTTGCTGTTGCTAATATTGTGTACTTAGAAATTGAAAACGGAGGGGACCTGTTTCGAAAGAGTATAATGTAATCGAAATAAACAATTTTGCAGTCTGGTGATAGTTGTTTTCAATCCAAAAGAAAAAATTGTTAAAAGTCATAGAACTGTTATGAACTGTATAAACGAACGAAATCGTCACATCTTCATATTTTTAGAAAGACTAAAGCCATAGACATGAAGCACAACAGCATGTGATAGAGGCCATTAATGATTGATGTTTCACAAGAAAGAGTGATAATCAAGTAGATCTTGCTGTACATACGTATAAGTAGTCAATTTATTTCTAATTATTCAAAAAATATACAGATGAAAATTAATGGACCCTTGGACTGAGTAAAAATAGACTTAAGCGTATGTGAAAGTCACAAGTAGATTTATTGGATCTGCTGCAGAGGCTAGCAAGGTAATGAATATCGCTTTGAACTGTGGCATCTCGATTATAACCGTTTAAATTAAAAATATTTAGTTACATAAAGTATGGAACTCTTGTTCAAGTTGTTTATATAAAAAATTGTAATCGAAAGCATAATTATTTTAGTGGAATCGAAAATTTTAGTTTCTCGTCGCAGAATAAGAATGTGTTTTGGCAGCAGTGACTGACATGTAATTCTAAAATTTTTTTAACCGCACTTACAGGTTTTTTTAGCGGAAAAATTGTTTGATGGAGATATATTTTTAATACACTTGTCAGAAACAGAAAGATGGGTTTCAAATTAGTTTCAAAATTTATATACTGGAGGACAGAGATGAGCATTAGGTTAATCTACGGCCCCATGAAAAAGTAAAACACTTCTTTGGCTGCGTGAGTCTATAAATGAAATTTTTTTGCCACAATCACAGAAGATTAAACTTTTAGAAACATATATTGCAGGATTCAAAACTATGTTTCCGGTGCTTTTGAACTTTCCCGCATGCTCCTGATAGACTTACTCTTATGTAGCAACTACTGTAGTGTTAACTTTGAAAACACCTACAGCTCTTTCAGCAAGAACACCGTAACTACGGCACACAAGTACACGTTTCATAACTTTGCAAAACAACCGCGTTGACAACGAAGCATAAGTCTGTGAAACTGTAATATAAAGCATCCGCGTGACAGTATCTCGCCATGAATAGAAAATTATGAAAATTACGATATTTTCCGCATTCTTCAGTGACCAAATCACTCTCGACCCAACGTCATGAGTATTGTGAACAAAATAAAGCATAGGAAAAAAGGTTTTACTGAATAGCCCCGAAGAGGAGAGGGCGATCTAGGAATCTAACAAGCGCGCCTCGAGGGCCCTCAGAAAGCGCTGCATCGTGCGGAGAGTCCGGGTCAAAACGCGGTACCCCATTCCAGACGGACGGTGGCGGTTCATGGTCTCTTCCACGCACCTGTAGGGGTCTTGCCAACCGGCAGGATAGGCTTTTGATAGGTGAAACTTCGCGACGGAGGAGGGCGGAGCCGCGGCTTCAGCAAAGCCCGGGGCGCGCGGCACGGCAAGGAACTCCGAAACAAACTCCACTGAATCATTACCATCTCCAACTTCGGCTTCGGTCTTCACGGTGACTGGGGGCGGAGAGGACCGGTCGGAAGGGGTGGCGATAGACGACATGGTAGAAAACGCTGGCGATGACCCCGCCTGAGGGTCGGTCAACAGTGGCAGTTACTAATATGCACTGGATATTGCTGTGTGCCCACAGTGACTTAGAGTGACAAACTGTCACACTTTCCGTGCTCAGTCACGAGCGTGGATCGTGAGAAGCTCGAAGCGGTTGCACAGTAAGCAACGGTAAGCGGGGAATGCTCTGGAAACTTCTGGAACTCTCCGCAAAGTTCCGGAAGGGCAATGCAATTTCTTGTCAGTAATTTTCAATTTCTCTACTTAGGAGGCCCGGACGATTCTAGACTTCTAGGAACGACTTGTTTACAAGTATTCAGACTAATTTAAAAGTTTTGGAAGCTCCCAAACAACTACTTAGCAAGGATTGGATGATTGGGAGCTCCGGAGGAGGAACTAGTAAGGCATTAGTAAGGCGATTAGATGTCTAAGAACCTCTCAAGAGATGAGTAGAAATACAAGAGAGTAGAAAAAGTTTCTACGACACTATACCCTCAAACAAAAGCTAGAATCGAGGGTAGAAAAGCCGATATAAGCTACGTGGTCATCGAGTTGACCCATCTTTGGTCCTCTGCAACCACCCACCACCCACCACACCTGCGCATAAACAGCAACAGCTGGCAACCTTTCCGTCCTCCTTTGTTTTGTTTCTTGTGGTGGGACTTGCCTTCCTTTTCCTACTATCCCTTTGGTCATTTGGTGGTTATGGCCTCTCTTTTTTTCTTTCTTTTTCTTTTATACATTTTGCCTACACCTGGGGATTGGCTCCCATTATTTCTTTTCGTCATTTTCAAGCTTGTGTCTGAAGTTGGCACGAGCTTTTGCTGTTGGTTTCCAAAACTCGTGTCTGAAGTTTGACACGGGCTTTAACCGTTTCTTTCCGAGTCTGTTTCTGGAGCTTGACGCAGGCCGGAGCCGATTGGTTTCGAGTTCTTGTATGGAGATTGGCAAGGACTCAAGTCGCATAAATTCGAGCCTTTGTCTGGAGTTGACGTAGGATTTTGCCGTTTTTACGCATTTCCTTCCTTGTGCATTGCTGCACATTGCCATTATTGGCTGGAGCGAGCGGGAAATCTCCAAACCACCAATATTCCATAATCTAAAGCTCTTGGCTTTCTTTAAAGTCTCTGTTTTTTCATGATCAACACTGTGAACAGTTGCTTTTTTATATTTTCAAGCTTCACACCAAAATACCTTTTTTATGGTAGTTATGTAGTCTCCCAAAAAAAATTAACAATTTTACACTTTTAATTAAAAATCCATCTAAAACAAATGGCGTTGCTGTCTTTTGTGTTATTCAAAAACATGATCAATCACCTAAGAGGACATAATCGTCTAAATACGTCTCTTTTTTGTTTGTTGTTATATCAATGGCAATAAGCTTGAAAAGTATTACTAGCAGTTTTCTAGTAACCACGGATGTAGCTTCTTACTTTGGTGTTTCGAACTACTAAAAAAATTGAAAGAAAAAACAACGCCAATCTCTAATTGCAAGAAAACGCAAAAATGGAACAAATTATTAACATATTGGGTGTGGAAAACAAAGTAACGTTGCAATTACAGATTTTGAGACCATATTTATTTCGAAATAACTTTCATACAGTGTCTGTTTTGAATTTTACTGTAGAACTGAAAAATCTCGATCAATATAATGTTGTTAAAAGAATTAATACATTTCATTTTACGCATAACACAGGTTAGAAAAGCATTTCCATTAATGACTTCATACTACAATGTTCGGATAACATTATACATATAACTATACAAATATCCATTTGACTCCGCAAACGGAATAGGTAAAAAATAGCGAAAAAAGACCTTTTCATTCCAATATCACGAGGTGTGCGGTTGCCCAAATGTTTTTAAGACCCAGTTACACATATTTAATGCTCTTCAAACTCCTCGTTATCTTTTTCAATAGCATATTCATCCACAGATGATATTAAATCTACATACACTACTTTGGCCTCTGATTCTTTGAAAGCTAAGTTGCTCTTCTCAAAGATATGTGTTTCCACTGGAAATGGCAATGGTATGCGACTGTGAGACTCCACCCGATCACTTATTGAAGACCTCACAGTTTTCAGGGCCTTCTCGAACCCAAGTATTTTGGGATGATATGCTTCAAGCTTAGTCTCCTGCTTTGATCGTAATCATTTTCGCTGGAGTAATGATATGTCGCTTAGAACAAATGGCCAAACGATAGTGAGAAACAGAAACTCCCCGTTCGGCTCAATACAAATCGAAAACTGGCCTGGTCCGACCCCAGAAGGCAGTAAAATGGCAACAGTCACTCTGTTCGTCATGCGAACAGGCTCCTTCCAAACAGAGATCATATAGATAGGCTTAAAAACTGTAGAATCCATTAAGAACTCTTCCCCAAAATCGGCAGACGCCATAATGTCTTCATGATCAGAGGCATCAGCCTCTAAGGAAATAATCTTCTTACGCTTACGTGGGGTATCCTGTTCATCGCTACACCTGCGGTTGAGGAACAAATCTTCACCCTCTTTTGAAACAGAAGTTAGATACATTTCGTGCCTTGAAAAAGAAGTTGTAATGTACATATCAGTTTGTGATGCAGTCAAAAAGGCTGTTTTCATATTTGAAAAGCAGGTTCGGAAGTTGGAGAGTTTATGCTGCTGAAATAAGGGGTCTGATTCCCATACTGCCCGAACGTTTTCATGTCCTTTCAGTTCCTTCTTCTGAAACCTAGCCCGTAATAGTTGGACGGCTGGGGAGTTTTTTGAAAGCCTCGACGGCATCGCGTTTCGTGTGAAGGAAAGAAAAGAACCTGAGACAGTGGGATGTGTGTGATTTCTCCCCATCACTACTGAACAGCATCATTCCAGTCTTTTATAGTAGCTCGCTGAATTGGAGACCCCGCAATAGCTTGTCTCTTCTACAAATGTGCCACGTAATTCTGCATGGAATGTATTGTCGTTGCATTACGTGATTTTCCAACAATCTATATCTCTCGTTACTGTAACAAGTTGGGCATACCCAAGGTAGTGTTTTTCTGTAATTTTTGAATTGATAAAATTCATATACGTTGGAACATGGGACAAGACCAACATGACTGCCGGAAAGATACCTTTAAAAAATTACACATCTCGTTTGCCTTGAATTTTTGTTGGTAACCAGAATATCTGGTAGAAAACAACAGCGTTAGTCAGAAAAGTAGCAAAAATGTCAGTTACTTGAAAGCTTTTCTCTGTTGTTTCTCTAATTATCAGTATAATTGCTTATAATATACGTAGTTAACAGTTATTGTAACCTTTATGTATATAAAATTATGTTGTTCACGTCAAGGCCGTGAAAGCCCAAAGTTTATATGTGCCGATCTCTTAAAATATTCATCCCTCCCGTCGCTCTTCTATGTAAGTTCATGGAATGGAACCGATTAAATAAACACAAACTTTAACAGCCGCCCGAAAGTCTTCAATCTTCAAACTTATGATGTTTTAAAAGTGAAAGTTTTAAGAAAAACCGTAAAAAACCGCATAATAAAATCCGAATTATAACCTAGCCAGGCACCATTTGAGCGTTCTAAACATATCTTTAGAGAGGGATTTTAACGGAGTGTAGATAACTCTAAGAGAGAACAGCGATTCACAACCGCAACAAAAACTTGTGCTCTTTAGAGAACGGCCTATTTTAGTTCTTGAAGATTAAAGTTAACTAAATGTAATTATTTAGACCCCTGTTTCACCATTTTCTAGTTTTACCTCTTTGAAATTGACAGGATGTAAGACATGAAACTTTTTTGCACCTACATTGTGATTATTTACAGTAAAAGTTCAGGATGCTGCATATGCGAATACGTGAGAAACCGAAATGAATGGAACAGTAGTTCGGAGAACCAGATTTAACCTTAGCAACGCTTACGTATCATCTGAATTTGTGTGTTTTCTGGTGAATCTCTTACTCTCACAAAACGATTTAGGGTAAATTAATGTAATTAAGTCAAAGGTTCCAGAGAGACACACGGTAGTAGGCGAGCTACCAACTGCGTAACACAACAAGAGTCAGTTCATGTTGAACCATCTTTATAGTTCGGTTCCGGCGCAGACCAAAATCGGTTCATGGGACCTGTACGAAAACATTCTTATCCTAGGCGAAAGATCTGACCTTCAACTTCGACATGTATTGCAGTCCTGCCCAATTTCAGAACACCGGGGAGGTCCTTATAAAACGAAGTATCGGACTCAGATATATGGTAAAAAATAGACGCTTTCTAGCTCTCTTTGGAGCAAACCCTCACGTATGCGCGGATTTGTGGCGTAGAATTAATCCAGCACTTTCGAATTCTATTCGCCCAGTTCACTTGCTTTGGAGGCTCTTGTTTTTAAAAAACTGTGCCACTGAATCAGTCAATTCCCAAATTGTGGGTGTTGATGAAAAGACTTTTCGAAAGTATAACTGGCTTGTTGTCAATCAAATTTCTACTTTATCACTGGTATGTACAAAAATATTTTCCAAATGCCCCAAAACAAATACTATGTAAACTGTAGATAAAATGGCAGAAAAGAGAATGTAGGAGGGAAGACAAAGTACATGTCTCCATCGACGGAGTTGATTTTCAAATACTGGAACCATCTTCTTTTTCTTCAAGGTGGTTTTCTCATAAGTTTCATGGGCCAGGTCTTCGATATGAAATTGGTTTGACTGTACTCTCTGGTCAGGTGGTTTGGTGTTACGGTCCCTTTCCATGTGGAGAAGCAAACGACGTCACAATTTTCAGAAAGAAAATGAGGAAAAGTTTAAAGGAGGGTGCACGTGTTTTCGCAGACAACGGGTATATGGACGATAAATTTATTACCCCAATTTCGGTGTCTTCAGCACACCGTGCAAATCACAAACAAGTAAGGGCTCGCCATGAGACGTTTAATCACAGAATGAAGAAATAGAGAGTTCTGGGTTCCAAGTTCAGACACAAGCCTCGTCTACACTCTATGTGCTTCTTTGCTGTTGCTAATATTGTGTACTTGGAAATTGAAAACGGAGAAGACTTGTTTAGAAAGAGTATAATGTATTCCGCATGAACAATTTTGCAGTCTAGTAATAGTTCTATTCAATTCGGAGGAAAAAATTGGTGAAAGTTGTAGAACTGTTATAAATTGTATAAAAGAACGAAAGTGTCATAACTTCATATTTTTGTAAAGACTAAAGCCATAGATATATAGCGCAACAACATGTGAAAGGGGTTATTTATGGTTGACGTTTCACAGAAAAGAGTGATAAACAAGTATTTTTTACTGTACATACATATAAGTAGTCAAAGTATTTCCAATTATCCAAAAAATATACAGATAGGAATTAATGGACGCTTGGCCTGAGTAAAAATAGATTTAAGAGTATGTGGAAGTAACAAATAGATTTATTAGATCCACTGCAGAGACTAGCAAAATAATGAATATCGCTTGAACTGTGGCATTTCGAGGAAATCAGTTCACATTAAAAATATTTAGTCACATAAAGTGTAGAACGTTTGTTTAACTTTTCCATATTGAAAAATGTGATCCAAAGCATAGATATTTTGGTGGAAATGAAATTTTTTTCTCGTTGCAGAATAGGAAGTTTCCTTGGCAGTAGTGACTGACATATAAGTCTACATTTTGTTAACTACACTTTCAGGTTTGTTTAGCAGAAAACATAGTTTGGTCGATATATCTTTCTAATACCCTTGTGAAAAACAGAAGAAAGGGTTTCAAATTAGTTTCAAGATGCATATACTGACGGATGTAGTTGCGCATTAGGTAAATCTACGGCACCATTAAAAAATAAAAGACTCCTTTGGCTGCGTGAATCTATACATGAATATTGGTTGCCACAATGACAGAGAATTAAACTTTTAGAAACATATATTGCAGGATTCAAAACTATGGTTTCTGGTGCTTTTGAACTTTCCCGCGTGCTCCTGGTACCCCCTGGCATTTGCTCGTTCTGTTGGGTTTGTCACCACCCGCGTCATTGTACTACAAACATGACGTCTACAAGTATGTTAGCTAACGTAATGCTATTGACGGCTCCAAATAAATCAACATCTCATTTCCACATTTCCCCATGACTATTTCTTACTTTTCATGTGCGTCATGGTCATCAAATGTCACAGGCTTAAGCACCATACGCTCGATACCGTTCGAGATTGTTTTTTCCGACCTCAAGCACACTGTTTTGTCCGTTCGCTGACCGCCAGTAATTGAACCAGTCCAGCATTGAGAAAGTCCATCCAGCGTGTTGGGGATTTGAATTTGTTTCCATCTGTATTTGAAGGACATCTGCATCGCTAGTCCAAACATCAGAATTGCTCCCACTTCGATCGCACCAACGACGAGTATCACCTCGTCCAAAACAGTTTTCTGCGACACATGTTCTAGAACGCTAACGGTCACATTATTAGTTCTTGTGTACAATAAGCTTCGCATTGTGCTCAGTAGGTCATCCAACGTCGCTGGCATGGTGAAGCCAATACCTCGGTTCATAATATGTTCCGCGGTCACCAGAACCTGTTCCCGGAATTCTAGTGAGCCAATTTTCCGCAGCGCCACATCCAAGGGCCCAATTATGACGTCATAAACATCTGAGTTTCTACCTCGAGAAGTGCTTTGAATCTGAGATAACGAAGGTTCGGCAGAGGTGAAATAGTAGTCGATCACGCTTCCACTCATGTTGTGGCAAAGAAACGGGAAGAAAGTGCCAGAAAAGGTGCTGCTGTCAAGGTAGAATTTCGATAGAAAGCATTCAAAGCTCGAAGTATTAACGATGGTAATGTTCAAGGCTCTTGATTCAAAAACTAAATCGCTTGGGAGAAAGTTCTCATTTTCTAAAGATTGCACTTTCGAACGTAGAGTACCCAGAGGCCCTTGAACGAATGAAAAACTTGCCGTACCAGTCAGATCCCCGGGCTTGAGTGTTCCGTTGAGCAGGAAGTCAAGATCAGTTTCCCCAAATACGCCATTATTTCTTCGGTAGATTTGTTTGCTTGTGCCTCAACACAACTGATAGAGAACAAGTATTCTCTCGGAGTGGATGTGACGTTTCCAATGCTTGCAGTAAGCCACTCATCGTCGTTCGTAAATGAACAACGATCGAACAACAGTTCTCCCTGGCCTCGAAGGTCATAAATCGAATGATTCTGCAGAGAGCTGTACTGTAACCAGTCCAGTACTGGTTCAGGAACGAACGCGTTTTGCACACGTTTCGTAACCAAGTGATGATGATCTCGAAAGTCAAGTCTCGTTTCAAGGTAGACGGGAATAGCAATACAAACCATGCGAAGTAGAAAGAGCAAAGCATGCGACATCTGACGATTGTAAAGGCCTTCATTCCAGATAGGATAAGGTATCGATTTAACTCGAATACTCTTGCTCCTTCTGGCCTGAATATGGGAAAAAAAGATGCGGCTTTGGTTGTGGCATCCATTAGAACGGGGAAAACTAGTAGTTCAAAGATAAGAAACACAAAAGCAGCAGTGACGCCATTTCCAAACGGTAGTTCGATCATTTTCAACGACTCAAATTTTGCGAGAAGAGCGAGACTTGCAGGTGCTTCGGGACGTGCTTGGAAGGATTTGAAGTGCTTCTGACTTCAACTCGTTTAAGATCCAATAGAGAGAGAGAAGAGAGAGAGAGGGGCGTCTGTTTGTTTTCTGTGTGGCACCCTCAAGAGGGGCCATGCGACGGCGCTGGGTATGCCAGCGAAAAGAAGCAACCCAGATGATGGCTTTAATGCGTTGTGTCATGGGAGCTCAGGGAGATCATCGCTGTCCATTCCGACTGCATACATTATCGATAACAGTAACTGTTATCGATAGTGTATCCGTGACGGGTTTCTAACCTAAGAATGGGGGGTTGTATAATCTTCAAACACGTTCAAATCATGACGCTGGATTGCGAGGCCGCAGTTTCTGCAACAACAACCTTACTGTAGACAAGGATGGCTGGTAACTACGTAATTTCAGCATTTTATAGGAGAATACACACAGCTTGAAGTGCGGCAGCAAAGTTAGCCGTCCTAACTTTGTTCAGATTCATCAATCAGCAATTTGGGAGCCATCGTTCCTTGCTGTCTCTACTGGTTCAAGAAATGCCTCTCTTTGGTTTTCATGATCCGTTCTGAGCCTCAATTTGACGTGGCTATGCGTGGCTCTGTCATGGGCTCTTAAAGAGGTTGACTGTGACCAGAGTTGCAAAAGCCCATTGAGTGTGTTTGGCATTTGAATTGCTTTTCTCGTAAGCCTTGAGCACACCAAAATGATCAGTCCAAACAAACGTACAACCACCAACTCTGCCACTCCAAGGGCAATGATCAGATTCTCAATCTCGGTACGACTTGATACAGACCCGTAAACTTCAACAGTCACATTACTCGCCCTTGTATACAAAAGCATTCTCAAGATATTATAGAAGTGTGCCAAATCTCTCGGCGGAGCCAGTGCCCAGTGCGAGTTGATCCATTGTGCGGCGGTAATACGAGTATTGTTGAACTGCAACCTTTCGACATGGAAAGTACGAAGCTCGATTGTTGAATTTAAGGTCACTATAGGACCTGAAATATTTTGATGAACTCCAATCTGCTGTGGAACAGAAGTGAAATTAACATCTTTTGTGCCATAAAACTCCGTGACGTTGCCCGTCACTTTCTCACAAACTATATGCAATAATCTTTGTCCTCTAAAAAGACCACTGCCGCAAAATGTACATGAGCGGCGCATTCGAAACTTTGAGGGGAATCTAAGATTGCCAACTTGTCGATTCGCATCACAGTTGTATTTGGAAGGATGAAATGAGTTATGGAGTTGCTCGGAAACGCCTCTCGTGCACCCTCAACCCATGTTATTCCCAGATGTATAACGTGTTCATACTTCAAAGGGTCCTGGATGGCATCAACGTTTGATATACTTCGGTATATTGGCGTCCTGGTTTCCCCGATGCAATGCACCAAATCCCTTGAGTTGCTGCGAGCGGAAACATTTGCCACTGTTGCAGTGAGCCATCCATCCTCGTTTACCTGTGAACAATGGCCAAATACAACCGCACTTTGTCCGGTGAGGTTGTGGATGTTAGATTGCCATTTAAGTGTATATTCAAACCATTCGCTTGTTGGGGCCACGACGAAAGCGTTCTCAACGTTTCTTGAAACAGGAACAAACACTCGAAGGGGTCTAAGCTGTGTTTCTAGATAAACGGGAATGACAATCAAGAAGATTCGGAACAACAGGAGAGGCTTATGTGCCCATTGAGCATGTAAAAGCCCTTCACTCCAAATTGGAAACCTCAAACTTTTCACATCAAGGTCATTGCCCTTCTTTGCTTCTGAGCGCAAAATGAGGGCAGCCGAGACGGAATTGGAATAAATCACAACGGGAAAGACCACCAACTCGAATATGAGGAAGATAAAGGCGGCCACAACACCGCTTGAAAAAGGTACTTGTAACATTGTGAGAGAAGAATTTGGATGGGGTGAGTGGAAGGCTTTGTAAAATGTCACGAACAACGTACATATTTTACACGGCGTACAAACACGCACATCACGACGGAAGTCACACAAAATGAGGAGCCTGATCTATATATTTGACATTACGACCGCGATTGCGTCATCGCCATCTGGTAATAGTGGGAATATCGATAAATTTGTGGAAATGTAGAAATCTGACTATTAACACGCAATTCGTGAGTCAATAGTAGTTTTTTTGGCAGGTTTTGAGGAACTTACAAGCGATGTAAGTAACTTTTTTTCAGCCAATTCTTATGAAACCTTGTATTTCAGGCAATTGGAAGGCGAAAAACTCGAATATGGCCTCAAAACAATGCAGAAACGAGCCCTTTTCAAACTATATTGAATCCAAAACCATGAAGTTTTTGAAATTTACATCGATAAAAGTATTGAAAAAATAAGAGTTCATCCACGCGACGTCTGCATTACAGTGTACAGAATCCGAAAACCAATTCTTTCTTCTTCAAAAACCCGACACTCACAAATTATTGGGCGATACACAGTGTGACAGAAACGCACTGCAGTTTTCACACTGCATTGTTGACTGCGTCATCGTCAAGGTGCATCGCACGCGATAGTCAGCCAGGACCGTCGTAGATGTTAATACCGGAGCGCCTCATGCAAGGCAGAAGCGCCACATGTGGCCACGTATGCGTGGCACGTGTGTGCCGTGCTCCGTAGACTGCGCAGTAACGAATAAATTGCACTGCACTCGGCCGGCGGCGTCATCCCGCCGACCGAAGGCAGCGAGCATTCCTGTCTTCCCCGAACTTCTACCGCGCTCGCTACATGGTAGCATCGCCTGGGGCGCGCTGCCCCGGGCCGCCGACGTCTGCGCACATTTTCCTCCCCTCTTTTCCGCGTGCTTCCGCGCTTCTACCGCGCGCACGCTCAACTACTCAAGCTTTCAACTTTGGAGGGTTGCGCGTCGCGTATGCTAAGGCTCGCCTGCCCAAAGGTATGTTGTGGCTACGGCTTTGCGCGCGCAATCTACCGTGAACAAATATCTTAGTGATGGGCTCCCAGGTCTGTAGACTCTGTTGTGGCTCAGAAAGATGATTGAACTCGGACAGGATAAGGACACTTTACTCGGTTTTTTTCTTTGTACTGTTGATGTCTACACAAAATATGAATACTAATGAACTACATATGATGGTTATGGTTTTCTTTATGATCGTGAAAGTCTCTCTTTCTTATACGAATTGGCGAACACTTCGCTTCGTCTCATTCGTTCCCGCTTGCGCGAAGCCGCATTGCATCGTCGAACTCCACTCGTTTCTCTCTACGCTGCGTTGCTCGATATTCGCCACAACATGGCTGCAAATCAACTCTGCGCAAGCAATCTGCCCCAAAAAGTCCGCAATATCCTTCGTTCATGCTCATTGCACCAAAAGTATCCGGCACTAAATGCCCTACACTCCACATGGACTCTTGAAACTGCATGACACTCAGACCTACTCCTATTTTCCCGCAAAAACTTAATCGCGTCATGCTTTGGAGGTGTCGTCATATTCATCTCTTGTAAGAAGTGTTTTCTCCAACAGGGAGCCCTCATACAACCTCCTCTATATGTCAACCACTCAATACAATTCTAAACTCTTTCAGTCCTCACGTATTTTCTTCCTTGCGCAACGTTTTTCTCTTCTTTCGCAATCGCAATCGCTATGGTCTGGACTTTTGAAGAGGCGTCTCACACACACCGCTTGTGAGCTTTCACGTGGCTGGATATACTTCTTTCTGCTCTGGGTTCACCTTTCTTGTTTCGGAAGAATCCTAACATTCGGAACTGGATTTCGTTTATCCGAAACTCCATAACATCTTCGACATCCGTGTTTGTCGCGCAGCGTTGAATGTCTTTCTGCCTCTGCGCGTGGCTAAACATCGCTGCAAGTACTGATTATTGTCAGGAGTGAAGTACCTACCGCTACGCGGTCGTGGGAATATCCTCCGAAGGTCGGATCGTTGTGGTGCGGGGTTAGCTGCTTTATTGCGGGGACCCGCCTTACATCGATCGCTTAGCTCCCTGGGTTGGGCTAGGGTCACCTTAAGTTTTAAACCAGAAGAAGAAGAAGAAGAAGAAGAAGAAGCTTGTGAAGAGGAAGAAGATTGCGGATCCCTTTCCCGCTCAAGTAGGTTGCATTTTCTTGCGGAACCCTTTCCCGCCTAAGCAGGTCGATTGTACTTTCTCCGTTCACTTACGATGTCAGGTTCTCAAGAAGGCATCCTTGGCAAGCTTCCAAAGCTCAAGGTACCAACTGACTACATCTTGTGGCGCCGCCGTCTACTCGCGTATCTTCGTCGCGACGACGCATTCCTGACTGGCTTGAATCCCCGCCCCGAGGGATTCAACGTGAACAACCGGACACACAGATCCTGGTTTGAGAAGTCGGTCAAAGCTAAGAGCACTATCACATTGTGCCTTGGTGACTCCCCTCTCGCACTCGTCCGAACATTTGTGGACGATGACGAGAAGTCTGCCAAAGAGTTATGGGACGAGCTCAAGCGTGTATATACCACTTCGAACACGCAAGCCGTCCAAAACATTCGTCACAAGTTGGACACCCTAATGTACAAAGACAATGATGACTGGAACAAACATGTCTCGAAGTTCTTGGAAATTGTTGGAGAACTGGCCACGTACGACGAGGAACTTGCGGATAAGGAGAAGGTTTCAAAGCTCATTCGAAGCCTTCCAAATTCCTTCGCCCCTCTGGCCATGATGTCCAACCTTACTGACATTGGATTCGATTCTATTGTCAACGCAGTCGAAGCAGAAGTCGCTCGGCGCAAGAATCCGAACAACCTTCAGCAAACCCAGTCCACTACAACCCCAACATCGACACAACCCAAAGCAAACATGGCAAACAAAGGTGGACGCCGACGACGCCATCGTAATAATAATAATAAGTCCTCAATGGTAAAAGGCCGCAACGATGACAACTGCTATTACTGTGGTCGTCGTGGACATTATGCGAAGGATTGCTACAAAACGCAAACGCGACCAGTCGGACAACAATCAACGTGACAACTCCCGCTCTGACCGTCGACAGCAGACCCGCTCAAACGGTGGCTCTCGTCGATCGCAACGCGATCAAGATGAAAACCGAAGTGGACAGCGGCAGTCTAACTGGAAGTCTCGCTTTGCACCAAAGGGGGATGATGATGGAAACCGAAACTCTTACCCCAGATCCTATGTGGTGCAAAGAAATGACGATCCTCCTCCCTCACCTCCGTTCAACTGTAACATGGCGAAGTATAAGAGTAATGTCGCACTCTTATCCCAAACCAAGGTGGAATCTGCCTACATCGACTCCGGGGCCACACA
Source organism: Gracilaria gracilis (assembly GCA_030374805.1). Classification (NCBI taxonomy): domain Eukaryota; phylum Rhodophyta; class Florideophyceae; order Gracilariales; family Gracilariaceae; genus Gracilaria; species Gracilaria gracilis. The sequence continues at coordinate 84,693 of JARGSG010000199.1, forward strand.
TCATTTCTTCCATTCGCGTAAATCATTCATCCGATACGAGCGCATTGACATTGAAACTGTCCAGGCTGCCTCTGGCACAGCTCGTCTTGTCGGAAAGGGTCACGTCTGGATCCCTCTCAATAGTGGAACTGTCGTTGAAGCCTATCACGCTCCTGCGTTTCAATCGAACATTCTCTCAGTGGGAGTACTAAGTGTGGACTTCATGGTGGTTTTCACCTCCACCATCCGCCCCTTCAACGGATGCTTTATCATGGATCCCAAACGAAACTCACATATTATTTGGGAAACAGAAATCCACCACGGTTTATACATCATGAACCTCCGGGAGGACAACAAAACAGGTCATGGTGGTCAACGCCAGTAATAACAAACAAGAACTGGCTTTGGAATGGCATGGGCGAACTGGTCATTTGCACCCAAGCAGGTATCAGAATCTCGCCAAATCCTTCGAGTCCGTTTCCTACTTTCAACGCTCCATCCTGGATTCATTAACGTGCGTCCCCTGCCTCACTGGGAAAATGAAAACGGAACCCACTTGTGGCTCGCCCTCGATCTGTTTCCACATCACAGCCGTTGGATACTCATCCACATGGACGTGTCTGGAAAGATCTCGCCCTCTCTCTCAGGGGCAATCTATGCCCTAGCAATACTGGACGACTATACCATCGAAGTCCGATGTATTCTTTCTCAAAGACAAGACCGGACCAGGCATCTTGAAACATCTGGAATGGTACAAACGCCGTTCGGAGCTGGAACTAAACCACTCGGTTAGCTTGAAGAACGTTCGCCTGGACGGGGCCGGGGAACATAAGAGCAACGAGTTGGACAAGTTCTGCTTCGATCATGGCATCTCTTTGGACTACTCTCCAGCCTATGCATCGGAGTCTAATGGAGCTGCAGAAAGGCTCATCCAAGAACATTGGACTAGGACTCGCGTTCTACTTTTCGCTAGCAAACTTCCGATCGCCTTCTGGGCTGAAGCCATGAATCACTCGAACTGGTTAAGGAACCGAGCCCCATCCTCACGGATACAGGGACGGATTCCTATCCTGGAATGGGACCCAATAACCAACATTGACTTCGCACACATTCCTACTTTTGGTCAGCCTGGCTACGCCTTCACATACCGCTCCAAAACCGTTGCCAACAAGAAATTCCTTCCACGGTCCATATTCTCTCACTTCGTTGGTATGCAGAGCGATAACACTCTTTTCCGAGTATATGTACCGGAGAAGAACTCTGTCGTGAAATGCCGGAATTTGGACTTCAAGCCGATCAACTCCTCTTCTCTGCCAAACCTCACCACCCTCCTAGAAGGAATTACGAGACAACAGGAAACAGAGGAGACGGAACCCACTGCACAACCTGGCACGGACTCGCCGGACTTGGAGGAACATCTGGTAAAGGCTTTAACTACTATGACCCAGAACTTCCCACGGGTATGGGTGTCGAAAAAGACTTTGGATGATCCGTCAGTCCCTCACTCCTTCAAGGAAGCCTGCAAGGACCCGGGATGGTGCGAGGCCATTGATCGTGAGATGAACGCACTCATCAAGCGAAATACCTGGGAACTCATTCCTCGGGAGACAGACATGAAACCGGTTCCTTACACTTGGGTTTTCAAGGAGAAGATGTTGGATGGAGTTGGGAAGAAATTCCTAAAGAAAGCACGCTGCTGTCTACGGGGTGATAAGCAGAAGCCTTTCATAGACTTCGACCCGCTCCACACCTACGCCCCTGTCGCATGTCACGAAGCTTTGCGAACTCTGCTCGCCGTCTCTGCGGCAGAGAACCTAATACTGGAAGGAGCCGACATATCAAACGCGTATCTCTACGGCAAACTTGATGTGCCAATTATCATGGAACAACCGACGGACTCCTCCGGTCTTCAAGCCAGACCTGGGTATGTCTGCAAACTCCTCAACTCCCTTTACGGGGCAGTGCAAGCCGGTGTAATATGGGGCTCGTTGTTCTCGGACACCTTACTATCATGGAAATTCGTGACCTCCGCTCTCGACTCGAGAGTTTTCATGTTCCGCGAAGAGGACCAATTCGTCCTCGTGGCCGTCATCGTGGACGACTGCGCTTTTGCCTCCAACAGCGTGGATCTTCTAAAATACTTCAAAGAACGGCTGGCCGCAACATTCGACGTAAAACTCTACGGAGAACTGAAGTCGTTTATCGGTTGGAGCATCCAACGTTCCCCTCTTGGCATCAAGGTCAACCAATATGGCTATGCTTCGTTGCTACTGAAGAAGTTTGGCATGCAAGGAGCCAACGCGGTTGGTACTCCACTGCCATCAAATGCGGACCTCTTGCCTACAAGGGAAGACGAGAAAGCACTCTCACCATCTGACCATGCAAACTATCGTTCTGGAATTGGTGGACTATTATACATCTCTATTTCTACGCGTCCGGATCTCTCCTTCCCGATATCAGCACTTTCGAAACATCTTCATAACCCTTGTGACCGTCACATGGCAATGTTGAAAAGAATTTTTAGGTATTTGGCAGGAACATTGCACTATGGGCTTCACTTTCCTGCGAACAAGAGTATATCACCAACTTCAATTCGTGCGTACGCTGACGCCGATTGGGGGGGATGCATACAAACTCGTAGGTCCACGACTGGATTTGTTATCGTCGTCAACTCCGCACCGATTATGTGGAAATCTAAACGTCAAACAGTGATCGCACTTTCATCGGCGGAAGCAGAGTACGTAGCCTTGTCTACTTGTGCTAAAGAACTCACATGGATGCGCAAATTGTTTTGGGAATTTGCCCATCAACAGCCTTGGAGCGAGGAGTTTTGGTTCGAACCCACCAAGATTCTGGAGGACAGCTCGGCTGCTTTGTCTTTGACGAAGAACCCGCAGATCTCAGGTCGTAATAAGCACATTGACATGAAGGTGCATCATGTGCGAGAACTATATCAAAACCAAGTTGTTGACTTTGAACATATTCCCAGGAGTCTACAAGTGGCTGACATATTGACCAAGTGTGCTCCTCTCGCAGACCTGCGGAGGATGGTCAGCCTCATGAAACTTGACTCGTTCTAACACAGAACTGTGGGAGCAACTAACTGCGCTAACTTTATTCTTGTTTTCTCCTGCTAATCCTTTGTATTGCTTTTCTTCTGGTGTTGTACATACTGCAGGTGAAATCTTTCAAGTGTGTTTTGTTTTCTTTATTATGTTTGATGATGTTTTGGTTTGCAATCCTTCTCGTTTTTCCCGGAAAGGCACATTTCTTTTTTCCTACAAGGTTTTGGATGTTGCTTGGGTTTTTGAGTTTACTGGTGCAAACGTTTTACTGTATTATTTGTTGCATTTACGTTGAGGCACAGAGTTTGTTACACAAGATACATTTATTGTCACCACCACGCCCCTCATGGCTGAAAGACGCCTTGTAGGGAAGAGGCCGGTCTGTTTGGAAAAGACGCCTGTACTTCATGATGAACAAATTTAGTTGTTGGTTCTGGATCGATCTCTAGTGAAGGATCTCCACTAGTGGTGTGTAGGACAATTGAGTCGCTTCGCCTTGAGGGACGGTGTTAATACCGGAGCGCCTCATGCAAGGCAGAAGCGCCACATGTGGCCACGTATGCGTGGCACGTGTGTGCCGTGCTCCGTAGACTGCGCAGTAACGAATAAATTGCACTGCACTCGGCCGGCGGCGTCATCCCGCCGACCGAAGGCAGCGCGCATTCCTGTCTTCCCCGAACTTCTACCGCGCTCGCTACAGTAGATACATATGGACTTTATACTATGGAGACTGCAAAGAACTTGAACTCCAAAGCTCATTCTTATCCGTTTTCGCCTTGGTCAATGATAACAATCAAACAGCTTGAATCACACAGCTAACACGGATGGCTCAAAAGTTGGGCAGACAATGAGCCACATGCATTGTGTCTCTGCATAAACGCAAACCCAAATGCAAACAGATTGTTTCTACCACAATGATCAAAACAAACGCTAGCAGAACGTCTGGCACAACATAGTTTACTCTGCATAACTCACGGCAATACCAGAATCCAAAACGTTTTGAGTTCTTCTGGTTCCAACAACAACACTCACCAATGTAGCAACAGTTATGAAAATGTGCGGCTCATATATCAATTACTACACGTAGAAGCAGGACAAAGTCAAACCATCCCCCCAAAACCATTATCCAGCTGTCGAGAGGAATAAAAAAAAGCTCAAACTGGGGATTGATCAGAAACCAGTGCCCACTCATAGCCAGTAGTGTGCAAACCAGAGACGCTGAAACAATGAACGGCGGGCATCGCTGCAATGACGAACACAATGTGTTCTTCCGTTTACTTTCAAACATATTGGTGTCTACGCAAAAACAATAAAATAGTTGCAGCGCAATAGACGATGGTGATAAACCTGAACCAACATTTGTATACTGCATTGTTTCCAATTACAGGCTATACCGCATAATAAGTTGACCTCGGAAATCCAGATATAGAGCCTGGGTGTTGAGTATGCCTTGAGGTCTATGAGCAACCAAAATTGCCAGGAAGTTCGGCAAAGATGACGTGATAAGGCAAAAACTTATTTTCAATACTAAAGGATTTGCGACAGATGATCGAGCCCAGAATTGAAAGTCGGGTCAGTTTTTCTAGTATACAAATATATATCTTTGCCCTGATCGAATTGGGATAGCTCCTGAGGATATGTATTCACGCAATTACGGTAGCACAAAGGGCACCCTTTATGCCATGTAGATCCCATACAGAACATTTATGGAACGCTCTGCCAACTTAACGCATGTATTCGCTGTCTTCTTCTAATTGTAGACTCATCTCAGGCTTTCGGTTGAATAAACGTGATGCCAAACACCCAAATCCCTTTTACCTGATAAACGTCACGGAGAACACGCTAACCGAACGCCTTCGCTTCAGACCTCGCTCTGGTTTGAGCTTATTATCTCAACTTCATTTCCATTTTGAACGATCTGGATGGCTCGGCTATCTATGGAAATTCATCGTCTTTCCGACGAAGTGTATCTATGCCCAGTCTAGCAATGTTCATTTGTATCATCGGGTAAACTAGTTTCTCGCTTATGAGAAGTCTTCAGAGAAGAAACTCTGTTCTTGATTTGAGAGGTGGGCTGGAAAGTCTTGAGGTAATCCATTCTCAGAATTGAACTGCGTTTTCAAAAGCTTCACTACTAAGAAAGGTGCAATGGCATAGTTGTTTTCGACCACAATATCTTCCACAAACTCTCGATACACTTCAGGCATTCTGCAAGCTCTGACAGCAGCTGACCCGTTCTTCTGCCGTGAGAATAGTACTTGAATATACTTCTGTATATCACTTTCGGTTGGAATGTCAAATCGATCGCCGTGCAGTTCGAGCAAATGTTCCCGCATTGAGGACGGACCCATTTTCATTGACTTGTCAGCAGCCCCTCTTTGAAACAAGTGCTGAAGAGTGATTTCGTGCTTTTCGATGTACGTTGGCACTTTTCTTGCTTTGACCTCACGACGGCTCCATCCTGGTTTCAATTTTTCTATGTTCAAGTCAGAAACATTGACATCATTCAAGATCTGTTCGTCTTTCATGGACATTATTGATATCTCCTTCGTCTGAATCAAGTGGTTAGCCAGCGCTACAGCACGCCCAAGTACTGTTCTGCATTCTTCGTTCCCGCCATGAGAATCGCAAATAGTCATGTGCTGCAGTAAACGACCTTCCGAAGTAAAGCGTTTTTGACATTTCTCGCAAGTTATTCCTGTCTCTTCTTCACTTTCTGAGCCCGAACCTCCCTGGCTGCCATTCTCAGTTTCTCCTTCCACCGTAATCTCCTCAGCAGCAGTAAAAAACCGTGACCTTGAGTGGCCGCTTCGCACTATACGTCTGGAGAGTATGCTCTGGATCATTGCTTGTGAGAGAACTCGAACTCCTGTCTCAACCCCAATACGTTCTACATTGTCATGAATATGTGGCTGAATATCATCTTCGCGCCCACTAAGAACAGATGCCCATGACTTCACTAAGTGCATCTCAATTGGTTTGCGCGCTCCAGAACGACTGAATTGACATCTTCTCCCCTCTCCATGATCAGAATATTTATAACAAGTCACACTTACTTTTGATCCATCAGGGGACCACCCGTCATAACGATACTCATTGTTTCTCCCTATCCACGGCAGTCCATTAGCAGCCGTTCCTCTAAGATTATTCCATGCCTTCAGATTGGCATGTGTCCTGTCAATTCGAACCAACTCTGCCGCAGAGTTCTTCAATCCCCCACCAGATCTTAGCGCTGTGGCGAGTGATGATGGCGTAGTAACATCCATTCCCTGTGACACAATTTTGCAAACGTGTCTCATTGCAATAGCAAAGTGAGCATCAACAAGAGATTTCCCATCCTGAGTCTCAGTATGCATGAACCGGAGTAAGGCGACGCCATTTCGTTTAGCTATAAATGGGAGTACAAGCGGTAACGTAGTATTTTGATAGCACCCAGCGTTATCTGTGAGAATAATGGCCTCAGTTACCATTGGTAAGTCAATCCTTAACCGCATCATGCAAGCTTCCAAAAGAGAACTGACTGCTATGAGGTCCTGTTGCGTGTCACTCTGAACAATATGGTCATAGAACAAAAGCGAAAGATGGTCAGGGCCACAATATTGATCTGTGGAGTTGTAAACTGCTGGTAAGTGAAACACGACGGCACCATGCCAACTGATACCTTTCTTACCGAAGAAGTCTGCCGTTTTTTCGCGATAGCGGATCGGTTCAAATTTCATCTTGTAGTCGGCAAGTATAACGACGCGATTATGTTGTTTTTGCTGCAGAATGTCCTCAAACACCTTTTCTAGTGCCTTCTGCTGTGCTCTCACTCTATGCAAGTGAGCAAAGTACAACAGAAACTTATGCCCAATATTGTCAAGCATTGAGACCGCATCACCACGTAGTGAAGGAATAAACGCCTTCAATTTGTTGAGCACGCCAAAAGGTGCCAAGCAGGCATGGCACTCAATGTCCCGGATCTCTTCCTCGTGTGAGTCAGAATTGTTTTTCGCCCTCAGGGCAAATTCGTTGTCATGCATCCCGCACAAGTCTCGATCTACGTGTGAGTCGAGAAAAATAGTCTTCATAAAATATTCCACGCACTCGATCTGATTGTTGACAGCAATCCTCTCATCTAGAGGAACAAAGATCTTTACCATTCTACACAAATCCAGAATGCTGTCATTGACATATGACCCAACCACATAATCAATTGCGGACTTCCTCTTACTGTCACGAGCTGTCAAGCATGAACATGTTTTGAAGAACGTATTCCTTCCAAGCGCCCGTTCTTGATGTTGATCACAGGTGTTCAGATATTCTTTTTACAGTACAACTCGCTTCTTCTTCCTAGTGACAGCTGGTAAAATGTAATCTTTTTCATTGATAGTAATACGTTTAGTTCCCCAAGATAGCAGTTGAATATTTGGCCTTAGAAATATAAACCTTACCATGAATTCCACCTGATTCTGATCGCAGCGCGAAACATGTCTTTTGCGAATACTCAGTTTTCCATTTATCAAAAGGGAATCCCAATCCAATCTCCCAACTACGTATATTCTTTCTGAGATTACGATGCAACTGTCTCCAGCATCAATAACGTGGCCATCAGAATTGTGCAAACTTGCCTCTTCCAAAAACTCGTTGAGTGAGTTGCGCTTCATTGATGAGCACAAGACAGCTCTGAGGACACGTCTTTCAACCGAATCTCGCTTCGTGGCTTTCAAGGCCGGTGCAATATCTTTCGTAATGCAGGGAAGGCTAGTGCCATCGAAAAAGCCAAATCTCGTTTGGATGTAAGTTTGTGGATCGGCAGGATACAAAAATGTCGAAAGCTTGTCTAATATTTGACGTAGAACATTGTCACATCTTTTTAGGTCCGATAGTGAAGCTTCTCTGACTGAGACGAGATGCCGTGATGCGGGTAAATTGTGTGCCAAAGCTTGGAGTCCAAGGGAGGTGAGAACGTTTTTCAGTGAAGGCTCAGATACAGGTCCATCATGAATTTCGTTCATTTCGTTGTATCGGACACGTTTGATGCTTCGTTGAGACCTCATCATTATTGAGGGTAATGCGAACTATTGGTTTACTAAGACACGTTTGATTGCAAGATTGAAGAGGGTAGTGGTGGGTTTTTGTTGGGAAGTACTTCAGATCATGTACAGAGGATATACCGGAACGGTACGAGGCAGAAGGATTTCAAAATTGAATGTCAGTTGTAGAACGTATAAATAGAAATTGTATGCAAGTTTGAAACCAGTATTTTTCGAATATATCTATCGACGTCTAGTATTGGTGTCTTACCCTCAGAAGTCGCTCCTTACATTCTTACAACGCGTCCTAACACTTCGAGAATGTAGCAATCTTGCATAAGGGTTACATTCTTGTCATCTTCAGAGTCAGGGCTGTCTCTTGATACGCGTTTCATTGGCGTTATCCAGTAGTAGGAAATTATTCATTGTCAACTTTCCTCAGAAAAAACCTACATTGACTGGCGAACCGGGTATTAAAATAGTCGGATTTCTACGTTTCCACAAAGGACTCCAGTTTCGGCCAATTTTTCACCTATTCCTGGTCCGCTTGACAAGGGTTAAATTACATGAAACAGAATTTCAGTGGAATTTGACTTTGTTCTCATTGGCGAGCTTCGCTCGGGACGTCACCGGCGACGTCACCACTGCCACCAGGCCAGGGATGTCACCTCCGTTGTCGAGCTCCACCGTGGCGGCTGTAAGCAGTTACGATAGCTTCCGCTTCCATTTCACACATGTGCGTCTCACATGTTCGGATTGGTGGTTGCGATGCATTTTGAGGGCTGAACGCCGATTAGCATTCCATGGCTTGGTTCAAACAGAATCACAATGCTTGTTCTCTCAAGAGGCAACACAAGGCAGGAACCAAAACGTGGCCCTTAATTGCTTTCTCGAGTTGTTGTTGGTGGCAGCGCTTTGATGGTTCAAAATAGAAGAGTGAGGCACTCCCCGTAAGATTTGAGGTAGATATGACCGATAAAAAAGTGGCCTGAAGGCTGGGCAAATGTCACCCGGGTACGTTCAGCCCGACGTACGCCTAGTGAAAATCCGTCCTGCCGGAAAGAACGGATTTCTGCGTGCTCCCCAGGCTGACGGCACCAGAATGAGCCGCAACTGTACAACGATGAATAAGTGCACACAGGCGGAGAGCCCTGCGTACATAATTCGCATATGCGAATTGTATTATCATTCTTTGATGACAATATCGCAGATCCCACGGGACTATTCTACAATGTACTCCGAACCACAGAAATAGGATTGTGTTCTGCCGTAGAGACGTGCGCACGTTGTAAGGAGTACTCACAGCCCACACGTCAGGTTTTTACTTCTGGCGGCGATAAGTGGGACCTCTTCCATTGCATTGCAAACGCTGCCACACTCTACACTGAACTCGTAAGAGAATGAACTTGGATCTGCTCTGAATAACATTATCTGCAATACAGGCACACGGTTTTGCGTATGCAGTTGCGTGTGCCTTGAGTTTGTACAAGAAGAGCGACTGCTTTGTCGTCGATGTACATCCCACAGACTAGTTGTAAGCACAAATAGCGTCGCGACGCTGATGGTGGAGCTCCGCTCAACATGTGAAAACATGTTTGTTTCTGTTTTGTACACGGAGAATAATCCACCACTTGGTGCGCACGTGGAAACAATGGGTTCCACACATGTCAAGCGCTTGACTAAAGCCACGTGAGGCGCACCCACTCTCATCACGTCTTCATATGTTGAGCTTCATCTGAGCAGCGCCCAACACCTCCTCTCCGCATCCATTCCAGCCCTCTTTTCCCACTCCACAACCATCACCTGCGTCTCCATAATGCCGCCATTGTTTTACTTTTTCGTCGTGGCTCTTTCATTCAACCTTGTCTCGGGCACCCGAAACTCCTGGTCATCGCACCCGCCTCTTCGCTGCTGCTTCATGCACATGACGTTCGTTCAACAATACACATGTATCTTTTCCGCGGTGTACAAATCGGTTCTTTTCGCTGACTACCCTCTCTTTCCTTCTCTTCCTTTTCGATCATAATTCAGAGCTTCATTGGTACAGGAAACGGCATTATCTTCATACCAGTCCATAGTGGACTTCCAAACGTGCCGCATTCCACCTACAGACATTTTTCTACTCAAAGGTGGGGCTCTCGAAAGCTTCTGGCGGGAATACATAGCAGTTGAGTACGTCCCATCTTTAATTGTTTTTTCTTGAGAAGCGTATGTGAAGAGTAGGGTGGAACCATCAATATCTAAACAGAAAAAAATTTTTCCCGCTCCACACGGTTATGTAGAGGATGTCACAACGGAAGATCGCCTATCTTTCTGAATTCAAACACGGACGGTTATTCTGAGCTATTTGCACATTTTCGAAGGGCTATAAAAAGAATTGCAGAAAGTCTATGTCAATTGATTTTAGATCTTTTTGTAGTTTTACGTGAGTGCATTGAAGGAGCCTGTCCTTCAACAAATAAAACTGCGGTGGCGCTCAATGAGCGTCAATTTAACAACTGAACAACGAACTTTTTATAGATGTTCCCGTACAGTTACGTGTTCACTTTCAATTTTTTTCAAAGATTATGCCTGAAAAAATTACATATTTTTCAAACTGCACCCTCCTTTTCTGGTTTTCGTGTCTCCTAAAATTTGGCAGGAGTGCCTATTTTTCCTACATGTAACACAAAGGGCTTGTTTTTATAAAACATGCCCTCCGCATACCACAAGGCGATTTTCCCGCTGTTCCCAGCCATATCCCCATGCACCCTGGCTGATATTGTTTCATCACCCTGACAAGGTGTGAATTTCACCCATTCTGGGTGGAATGTAGAATGGGTGAACTTTACCCTGAATGGAGAATGGGTGAAATTCACCCAGAATGTGTGAAATTCACCCCTTGCCAGGGTGATTAAAAAATGTCACCCAGGGTGCATGGGGATATGCACAGTGTGCAAGGTACACGTAGAATTTGCAGCGATGCAAATAGCATTTACAGCGATGCAAGTAGCATTTGCAGCGATGCAAACAGCCCCACACGTACAAAACCAAACTACAGTGCGCCCCCACTTGCGAGTGGAACTAGTCGGGGACCAAAAAGATGAGGTGCGCAGTTTTTGTGCGCAGTTCTTATGCAGCCTGCCAGCAATATGGGAGACCATAAGTGTATCCTTCCAACCTCTGTGCCAACTGGAAAGCATGTAGTGTACACGTGCATGAGCATTTCAGAGCTTGGGGGTGAGGGCGCTGATTTGGATACAGCAATGTTGTAAGAAGGGCATCTTGCGGAGACATATCTGTCCGACAGACATAGTTTGGATTCTTGAAAATGTACCGGGAAGCGCCCTCACAGAGCTCATACATATTGCATCAACCATGTAAACGATGAAATGTCTCTGAATCCGACATCGAGTTATCAATAGGCCCGCTTTGCAGCGAAATAAAGCAAGGAACCTCTGCAGTCAATGACGAAAACGTCTCGTGTCCAACTTCGTGAGCTTTGCAGAGCTCTACTATTCCGTTCGAGTCGGAGGTCTCGGGACTTCATTACGAAAACCGATAACTTTTTTTCTCCGTCTTTCGTCTTGTCTTGGCCATGGAAGTGCCTCTCACGCCTGGAAAGACCGCTTTCCTTACCAATTTCATCTCAGAAGTGTTGGTAGTTGCTGCAGTTCTTGGATTGGTGCGGTCATTGAATGCGCTTGGTAGATGGAAGCTCTACCGATCCGGAAAGGTTGATATGAATATGCATTTCCATGACATGGGTTTCACGTCGGCATTCTGGAGTGCTTTCCGAGTGCGCGGGGTTTCTCGTTGTGTTTGCTGCCTACTATGCTTTCAAGCAATCTTCAGTGCAATCACTCTGGTGCTAATGATTTCTGCTCCAATTGGCATATCTGAGTCAAGGAATTATCGTGTAGATCGGAATCATACAGTGAAGGGAGACGCACTTTGTCGTACGACTGGTCAGACCTCTGCTTCTGCTTATATAGGAGAAGCGGCAGAGAGAGTCAGAAAACACCTTGAATCAGGTGGAAGTGTTCTAAGAGTAGGAAAAACAGGTAGGAATGCCGATGCACTCCTGGTGGAAGATGATGAGTTCAGCCTCGGCCCTACCCTGGTAGATCATGAGTTCACGATTTCAGTGTCGATGAATATTTCGGGCGGCCCTGGAATCTTTCCAGAGCGCGAATGTGATGACGATTCTTTTTTCTTTGGCAGATCTGATGTTCCATGGACCACAAGCAAATATGGTTTCCACAAAAGGACACGGGTCAAAGAGAAACTAGTGGTAGAAGGTCCATTGTATTTCATATACATTGTTGGAGACAATCAAATTCCTCCATATGATATGGAGCTGTACGTGTTCGCCATATGTGATGTACCTCGACTGGAATTAGAGGAAGGCGAACCTGAAATGGTCATCAGTAACTGTACAGTCGCCAACCTCAACCGAAACGCTACTCTGGATGACAATTGGTTGACCATTGATATAGAAACTGCAGCCTTGATGGAAATGGTAAAGACGTACCCAGGTTTAAGGATTTCAGAACTGGGAATGAGGTCACTGATGGTCTTCGATTTGGCGGATGCTCTGAGTCGAGATTCTTGTGGAAATTTATATGTTGCATATCTTCCTTTGTCCGAGGTTTCCAGGACGTCAATCATCATTATATTGGCATTGAGTGGAGTTACGTTCGTGAGTGTTGTAGCAGCGGCCTTGTCACTGTTGTTTACAAAAGGAACATACAACTGGAACGGGTCGTACCAAAGGGTGATTAGTCTAGCCCTACGCTCAGAATCGAATAGAGTTGAGAACTGTACGGGAATAGCTACTGCTTCGAGGACCGACATTGGGAGAATCCGAAAATTCCTATCGTTCCAGACTACCAAATGGGTAGCTAGGGACCTGTCTCCATCCAAACTGAGACAGGCCCGCTACAGTTACACAAACTTTCATGTAACCAGAACGCTTTTTTTGAGCGCATTCATATATAGTGGGCTGTGCATCAGTTGGCCACGCTCTCAGCAGGACGGCAAACCGTCTCGGCCGACATGCACCGCGGCTACCATCTTGGTGCTTTGGATTATCCAGAATTCTCTTTTGTAGAAGGCGACTAATGTTAGGCGCGGAGCTCCGGCTCGAATGGAATGCCACAATTTAAGACGTAAACCATTGCAGGGTTATCAGGCGCGGTGGACGGCTACGAAGTATTGGTTGGCTTATCAAGCAGGCACGAGACATGTTTCGCAACGCGCAAACGCTCACGTACTTCTACGGTATGGACAAGAACGTCTGATTTAGGCTGAAGAAGGTGATTGTGTTGTTTGAAAAATATAGGCTTCACATCTTGCTGCTTTTGTACAGCGCGTACGGGCCAAAACAGGGAAACTCAACAAGCGCGGGCTTCAAATTGACGCGGAGAGTGCGTACGACTATCTAAAGAGTCGCAGAGAGGTTGACGTTGGGCGTCGAGGCAATGTGTGGGAGTAGGAAAATCGCTGGGCGGCGCTGTGGCTGTGTAAATCAGAAGGTTTTCTTGGTTTGTTTTGGCAAGTGCGGCGGGTGGGAGTGGCAGTACTTCGGTGCGTATACTGCAGATTCGGTTTAGGAGTAAACCTGTTTGCCACTTAGTTGAAAGTTCCCTGTTGCCCACAATTGGAACTTTGGATAGGGTGCCGCTTACCCTATCCAGAGTCCCAAAGAAAGGCAGCAAGAGCGTCTACGTGCCGCCATCTGATTCGCGCAGCAGTTAGAAGTTTGGAACGATAGGAATTTTCGGATTCTCCCATTGTTATCGAGCCGGTGAACAGAAATCTAGAAAGCACGACGTATGATGTTCATGCTGTTCCAAGAGGATATATATCCCACCCAGTGCCAAAGGTAAGTATGAAGTTGATTCGCTAAGTGATAGAAACGAATGGAACGCCTGGAGTGAAGTATATAGCTAAGGTATCCGGTATTCAACTATGCTTACACAGCTAACCATAGCCATACTTAGTGATTAATCGAGGAGAAGAACTTCAAGTATGCGTTCTTTCTCTATCCGAGCCATGATTACTCTATACTAGATCTTCAAATTTGTAACTCATTTTCTACTAAGTTATTGATAGTTTAGTAAAATGATCTGTTAATGAAACTGTACCACCCGTTTGCAATGTTGAATTCGACTACACCCAGTAACCGTAAATAAAGTGGGCTACATTATTTACGGTAACAATTCTGAGGAGGAGGAAACCTATAATAATGTGGCCCACAATAAATTAGGTACCACATTTTTTATGGTCCAGAACTGTATAATGTGGGCTACATTAATTAAAACAGGCGTTAATAATGTGGGTATCTACCTTTAAAATCTTAATAAAAAAGTGCTTAAGACAACGCAGAATCGAAGAAGAACACTGTTGTTAATTATATGGGGCAAACAAACCAAGAAACAAATTGCATTAGCTTACAATCGGCAAACCAAGTGCGCAGAACCTTGTAGAAGCTCATATTAAAAACGTAATAGGTGATAAATTAAAAATATATTTAGCTTTCAACCAATATGGAAACCTGTTTTAGTATGGCCCACATTAATTTGGTTACCACACTATTTTTTTACCCACTTTATATGCGGTTACTAGGTGTACAGTATTTGACACAGAACAAAGCAAACGGTTGCAAATTTACATAAACATATAGATATATCGTAGAAACTCAACAACAACGTAGTTGACAGATTTACAGTTCCGGGGGAGCAATTGTGTCGTCATCAGAACCAATATGGCCAAAGTTATATTCCAAACGCATCTTCTTTTTCTCATGATATCGTTTTTGGGCCTTCTCGCGCTTCGTGGACGTCTCTTGCCCAATATGACGTAGACGGTTCTTCACTTTTTGATAGTGCTCGCCGTCTTTGACTCGCAGGGGGTGCCACAACACATGTAAATTATTCAAAGCACCACCAAATTCAAGAAACCTATTGCAGTTCTTTTCAGCCCATCTCCAATTTGCAGTAAATATTTTCCACAAAGTAGTCAAACGCCTGAACCAGTTTCTGACGATGATGCGATCTGATGAAATACAGCGACTTGGTTTGGTCGGTTGAGTAGTTAGGAATCCATTTGGAGAACTTTTTGTTGGATGCACAAGTCGAAAACGTTCATCTCCATCTTGAAATTCTTTATCACCAATGACCGCCCACATTTCAGGATGCTTGTTACACAATTCTACTATACCCACAAGGCTCTTCTCGTTTTCTCGCTTCCGTAAAGCATTACTATAAAACTTATAGTTTTCGTGAAATATACCTATATCTGCTTTTGACCTCGGGTAGTGGTCGGTCATTCCGAAAGCCAACCCGTTTGATTTTAACGAAACTTCTGTCTTGTAGCTGTACAATTTGTTTTTACCACTGATGTATACCTTGCCTTTCTCCATAAGACCCCTTGGGCGACTGCATTAATTAAAAACATTAGTAGCCTAACGTGCGTAAGTTATATTGAAAAAACTTTCTTTCTTCTCCGCAAGTTTCTTAAAATAAAACGTTCCGCCCAGATCAAATACATAACTCTGCGCCAGTAGAGTCGCAAGCATAACAACAAATTTTGTTACCAATCTCCCGAAGGCAACTCCTTTGATATTCAACATGCTCTCTAAAAGTTCCCACTGTCCTCCATGTTTAAAAACAGTTAGGGTCATAAACAGTATATTCTTCGGCGTATGAATGTAACGTCTTTCTTTTCCAGTATTACACTCATGCCGAATTAGAGGCTCTAATGCAGACCACATTTTTGGAACTCAGTTTTTGTAAAATTGGTCATGCGAAGCACGGTTTTGGAATCACAATTGCGAAGAAATGAATCATACATTGGACTATCGGAATCGGTTTCTTCGTCACTGTCCGAAATGTTTGGCTCGATGCCGAATTGGTCCAGGGCCTCCTCACGCGCAATCTGAGCTTCTGTTCATAATTCAAGAGCCTGATTCGTCTCCTGTGTTGAGAGAGGTTCTACTTGAGACATTGTGCGATAAACTTCGTAGAGTACCGGTGTCGCAATGTTGTGGTTATTGTTTCTCTTTTATTAGGCACGAACGAAAGTAGTCTACTCTGTTGGAGTAAATATATTTTAACGTCATGTCCATTCGATGGAGAAGATTGTCTGTGTTACATATGTTCGAAAAGTATCGTAGAGAACGTTGCGAGATCTAATCATAAAACGTAAAGAACAGCAAGTGATGCTGTGGAACCTCTGTTTCCTAGCCGTAGAAAAGCAAGGATATGCTAGATCGAAATTCAGGGGTGCTCAATTCAGCACTGCCACAAACTGATGGGGGTCAACAAAATGTAAGCTGTTAATGGCAAGCAGCATGAATTGTTGCAATCAGATTGCATATGTAGACTTAGTTAGTGCGCAAATGGGCGGTGTTTGCGTAGTTTCTTGGGAGTCCAAGATTTGAGATTGTAACTAAGTACTGAATTTAGGGCATTGTACAAGATCTCATGGTAGAAGTTGTCTTCTTTAGGGTTCAATGAAGCCACTTTGATTACGCATATTCTATGCAACATCGCAGACATTCCCTGACTTGGTATACCACTTATATATTCTATCAAAACACTGATAAATTGCGTTAGTTACTGTAAACTTCGTAAAAGGTCTACTGGGAGGTCTGCGGAAGCTTCTCCAGTGCAAAAGGGTATACGGTTTGAACATCGAGTAACAAAATGTTTGAAGCGGTTGAATATGGTGTGATGAGGAGACGGAAGGTGGGGGAAGGTTTCCTCTGCAAACATGTAACGTAGTTACCTCCACGAAATGAAACAAAGCTAACTGCCATTCTTTGTCAGTAGAGAATTTACGCTACAGAAATTATCGTAGAAAGTCTCATGTCCATCAATAGCACGCATCACACAAAATTTGCCCTACGGAATTTGTGAACTGTACTTTACGTCTTTGGAATCGCGTTGCCTTGCATTTCGACGAGGGTCCAAATGAGGAGGTCAGGATCGCGTACTAGTACCGACGGTAAACATCTCATGGTTCGTCAAGATGAGTATTCAATTGGGCAGGCGCGTGCTCGTCATCGTCGACGACTCAAACGTTTTCAAATTGCTGTAGTTGCTGACACAGATCCCCTACTGCTGCTCCCTTTGTGGAACAAAGTTCAAAGCGCACGAGATGATGTAGGGAACTTGAAAACAAGACTTTGGTTCATTCAGCAAACCACTTTCAACTTGAACGTATATTCCGATGAGCAATGTTTACATGATTTCCGATTCCGCCGCAATGATATTGGCAGAGTGGCTGCAGTTATGAACTGGGAAGTGAAGCACACTTTACGAAACCGTTATAGATGTGAATCTATTACTGCCTGCTGCATTATTCTTAAGCGCTTAGCCTCAGCACACACATGGTACGATTTGGAACCAATGTTCGGAATGAGGTACAGTCATGTAAGTGAAGTCTTTTGGGAAGGGGTAGAGCGCTTTGTAGAGTCAAAGATTAGACTAATCACAGAACTGCAACACAAACTCCTCGCCGAACAAAGCGCAATATATGCTGAGGCTCTACGTAATTGCGGTGCTCCATTGAAAAGTTGTGGGGGCTTTATTGATTGTACAAAAATAGTGATGTGCCGTGAGGGTGGGGAGGGATGTAATCAAAGAGCTTGCTACTCTGGGCATATTCGCAAATACTGCCTAAAGTATCAGACAATTTCAACGCCAGATGGTCTTATCTTCCATCTTTTTGAACCGATAGTAGGAAGAAGACACGATCTGACGCTGTTGAGAAGAAGTGGAATAAAGCCGATCATGCAAAGTTGTATGATTATAAACGGCCTCCAGCATTACGTTTACGGAGATCCAGCCTACCTTTTACGCCAATGGTTGCAGACAGCCTTCCAAAGGCTCTTTGTGACAAGGGAGCAGCTTGAGTATAATTCTTCAATGAACGCTCTACGATCTTCTGTAGAATGGAAATACAAGGACTTGAAACAGATCTGGGTTCGTAATGCATTTTCTCGCCTCTTGTGCGTGCATTTTTTTTCGGTTGCGCTGCTCCACATATCTTCGGCTCTGTTGCTCAACTTCAAGACGTATCTGGAAAAGGGTGGACAGGTTAGCACGTACTTCGGGTGTGAAGCATCGATGTTTGATAATTATTGTGCTTTGTGATTGTCTTCTCTCCACTCTAAAGGAAAACGTAAATCGTATAGCCAATGGAAGAATCGCAGATGGGGTTTTATTGGAGCGAAGGACGGGAGCAAGACGTATGGACATGCGCATGTGCGCTCTGAATTTGTTGCTACTGGAATCTGTCTGGGTAGATAGTGCAACCCGTATATTGTGGGCGGCTTGTTGTGGAGATGTCAGGTCTAGAGAGCTCCCGGGACTAAGTGACTTCTTATTGTTACAATTTCACCCACTGCAGTCTTTCTTTCTAACTCCACGTCGTCGCCGGACTCTGCAGGCCACCCGCACCGCACTCCACCAATTTCATTCTTTCATCTAAATCTTCGCGGAACGAAACGTTCCTTAAATTCCCTCCCTCCCGCACCATTTTTCGACCAAGATTGGTCTGGTTCTACTGCACTTTGGGAACAGACGACGAGAGACTGTCGCTCTGAAACTGATCAAGAGGCACCTCAAGCGTGCTATCCCCACTGCGAAATAACGCATCTCCATGATGGAGATGTTCCAAAAACTGCTACAATAGCATTGGTTCTTCTTCTAGTAAACGTTCTGGCTGCGGCCGTTGAGCGTAATAACACTTCATTCAAGCAACCACATCCGCTGGTCTCTGTCTGGTTTGGGACGCATGTCGCTCGCGGAGTGCCCTTCTCCGCGCTTCGAAGGACGGAAGAAGCTGTATCAGTACAGGATCCGCTTCGGTCCTGCACCTCTACCAGAATTTCAAAAGCTTCGAAATTTAGCAAACCATTGGAGGGGAACAAAGACCGTTCGTCTCAGATGAACCCCCATGTACCACCTACCACGAACCCCGGTCACCTTGCTGCACATCCATGAGGAAACCAGCAGCGCAGACATTCTGGCCTTGGGTCTGCAAGACGAAACGAAATTTCATCCCCCATTCAACATACCACGAATATCCATACACAGAACGCGGGTACTCCTGGAAACAAGGAGGTTCCTAGGCGCAACAGCCTTCCTGATCCTGCACTATCCAACCACGAAAACAGGGTACCACATTTTGATACGGCACCCGCGGTAGTAGGGGTTCCGCCGTTTCCTCATGCATTTGCAGTGCCCACAATTCCACCTGGGGGTCAACTAAGATTTGATTCCGTCAACATGAACAGGCCAGGGGCAAAACGCTGCAAATGGAAATGATAATGGTATGCCCAATCCGTACTTTGGACGTGGACGTTCACATCTTGGTCAAGCCCCAGAGGAACGAGTTCACGGACTGCCACCAGAAGCACTCATGCAGCTCAACAGATTTCATCCCCCTTTTCTTCCGTTTTCTTCCATGACGTCGATGATGGGTTATCAAGGTCAGCTGGCAGTGCAGCCAAACGTCTTTGCCTGTGTACCTCAAATGGGCGTGAACCCTTATCTTCAAAGTCCTGGGGGAGGTGTGTACACTCATTATTGGGCCCATATCAACCCAGCTATGAATGGCATCTTAATATCGTGCAACCCGTTTTCGGTCAGTCCACCTACAGTGCCTAGGCCTGATCATGAAGGCCCATCCTTTCCGACGCGACCGACCGTGTGGCAGCCGACTCCTCAGGTCAGACCAGAGAAAGTAGATACACCGCCGAGTGCGGAACCAACAAAAGAATCTGTAAAGAACATCGAAAAGCCACGGATATCTTCAGACTCTGATATGGATGGCAGGGCAAAAACTGCAAACGAAGATGGACGGTCGAAGAAAGACTAGAAACAGCCAGCTAAGAAGTCTCAGACGCGGAAACCTCTAGAGACGTCACAGAATGAAGTCGACGCAATTCCATGCGACGAAGAAGAAGACGGAGTAGGCTTTCTTTCCTGTTTTAATCAGTTACCACAGAAAAAGAAGTTTGTCTTCCTCCCAAATCTACGGTTTGAACAAGTGTATGTTCGGGGAAAAGGAGCTTCGAAATGGAGGTGCACGATGATCGCAAGATTGCTGAACAAATCACTTACAGAGGAAGTTGAAACTATCGCAATCGGCAGAAACAAGAGCCATGCGAAAAAAGCTGCGGCCAAAGAACTTCTTTCGAGTTTGAAGTCTAGAGTCTCGGAATTGTTATCCACAGAACCTGGTGGGAAACAAAATACACAGGCCATCAGATCCCAGACAGCACTAAATGTCTTGAATTTCCTGGTTCGTGAACGACACTTGCCCATTTAACCCAACTGTGAGAAAGAAGAGGTAAGTGAAAACGACGAAGATCGATGTTGTTGCAGCGCGACATTGCTCACCAAAGATCACGGGCGGAAGTTGTTTGCTGAGTACGGATCATCGAAAATCATTGCAAGACAAAAGTGGGCTCGCAAAGCACTCGAGATTTTGATCGAGTATAAGTCACCGGGCGCGGAGCAGTATCATTACATTATGGAGCCAGGACGTGCACCAGCAAAAAAGACTTTCGCTAGCATACCGATAGCATCTGAGGTGATAGTGCGAACTAGTGATGATGAGATTTCAAATGCCTCTGGTGACGACATGGTTGATGACATGGACTACAGTCTGGAGCTCCCAAATGACTATGAGCTCGTTGTCGCCAAAAGTGAATTCGATTATGAAAAATGGTTTGGGGCCCACGCACAGCCAGGAGTCAAACTGGGAACCTTCATCGATTCGAAGTTTGCGCGGCTCTCTGTTGGTGACAGCTTCGGGTTTGATGAGAATAATAATGAGTCAGAAGAGTTGAAACAACCAATACTGTGCTTTTTGACGGCAAACTCATGCATCGTAATACGAATTGATAAAAGGCAAAGGCGTAAGCGTGAGTCCCATTCGGATCATGTCTCGGACATGTTCTGGGTGCCAGAGGTTGTAGCAGAAGCACTGGAAGACCCAAAAGTACAGAAGGTTGCTGTAGGGGGCGATGATGAGCTTGATTTGCTTTTCGAATACCATGGAATCCAATGTGAGTCACTTTAAGACATTGCTGTTTTATCTCTTTCCATGGCTGGGTACCGAAGAGTCGGAGATTCTCAAGATCTGTTTTCCTTAAAAGACCTCAACAAATTTTGGATGCGGAAGGAGTCGAAAGTAATGAGTTGGGAAGGAATATGGTCAGCAAAGCGTCTGTTGGTAGATAAATGGCTTGGGGAAGAAGATAAGGAAGTAGCATTAGCAGTGTTGTACGCGTACGCCCCATTCTGTACGCGCGAGAAGATTTCTGATGCTGCAGGAATGAAGAGAATGAACGCTGCTGGTGGACCCGATGATCTAGAGGTTCTAAATGGGCAAATTGTTGAGGTGGGAGCAGGGTGATACAGTAGAAGCGAAAGAAGTTGAAATGATTCTTGCGCCGTTGTTGATGAGTTTACAGAAAGTTGTACGTAAAAGATGTTTCCCAAAGGATGAACAGTCAATTACTTCGTAGCATATGGCACTTGAATGTGAGTGTGTTAAGGAGTGCGGTCAGAGACGGTTAACGCTGGTTTATATGGGGGATTGAAGTACATATGGAGGCAGGACATGTAATGGCTAACAGGCGCACGAGGAAACAGATGAGGTTTGTTTACCAGTGGAGTTGGGTCGAGGTGATAGATTAACGTCCATGAGATCTGTTTCTCCAGCAAGTTGTGAATTTACCATGCTAAGAAGCGCAGCGGCAATCTTTCTAAACAGAGACTTGATATTGAAACCATTCTTGGCACTGGTTTCAATAAACATGGTGTCATGCTCTTTGGCCTTCGCCTCTCCCTACTCCGTAGATGCTTGAAGCGATTCTATCTTGTCAGTTTTGTTGCCAACCAAAACTATGATGAAATCGGTATCGCACTTGTTGAGCACATCTTGGATCCATTTGTTCACAGAAAGAAAGGACGGTCGATTGGTAACAGCGTAAATGACGACAACTACAGACGAGTCACGAATGTATGACGGGATAAATGGGCGGAATCGCTCTTGACCAGCTGTATACCAAAGTGGGAGGCACATTTTGCGAGGTAATTCTAGAACGGCACCTAGAGCGAATGTTGTGTGGGCTAATGTGTTATTCGTGCAATGATCGCACTTGCTTTTGCTGTACATTATCATATCCCGTACTCATTGCAGCTTCTTTGCAATTGTCTCAATCAGTCCTAGCATTTGCTTCCTCTCCAAACGCGCCAAAGCTCGCTCTTCCTTTTTCATGACAATACGCTGCTCTTCAAGATCTATTGTACGGGAGTTGTCTTTTTGCGAAGTTTCATATCGCTCTACCTCCTTTGAATGCCACTCTCGGTCAAACTTTAGACGTTCCCGCTTAATTTCAATCCGCTGAACCTCTTTCGAATTTCGTTCACGGTCGAACTCCAGGCGTTCCCGCTCTATTTCAATTCGCTTCTGCTCTGATTGCTAGCGTGTTTTTCCTTGTTCTACCAGAACCAACGTCATGTCATCATTCGGCGGTGGAGTTTCAAGGCTTCGTGCCGTTTTCCTCCGAATTGATTTGTGGGAACGGCTTTCATTGCTTAGAGTTTCAGTCCTGCCTCTCTTAAGCCCTTGTTAACGTATTAGCTCACCCGCCTCAATCATTTTTTTCTCTTTATTCTGTGGCTCTTCTTTCTCAATTCAAACAGCCTCGGCTTTCTCATCCATTTCCTGTATCAAGTCGTCAAGCAGTGCTTCCTTCTCTCCTAATTCCTCTGTAATACCCGTGGCAGATTCATTTTCTCACTGCAATGCGGGGCAGAGAACAAGACGTTTAAAACGATATGTCAGCGTAACACAGAGCCAGGACTTCATGAATGTCCCAAGAACGGGTCTAAACAGCGCTTCTGTCTGTCCTCAAACGGGAAAATAGGCGTCTGCATCCTGGACAGCACGCAGTAAGAAGACGCCGTACGTATCCGAAAAACGAAAACGTGGTAGTTTTGGGGTACTGTTTGTTTTTGTGGACATTTGTGGTTCGACGAAACCTTGTGCCGTGTTGCTGGTCTCTTCTTCATATTGTTCGTTTGTCTTTGGTAAGCGTGGTGAGTTTTGGCACCCACTGAGAGCGGAAATACTGAAACAAGAGTCGCTGGGCTAAAGAGGGCGCGCATGTCATGTTCTCCGGAAGCTCTACGACGGAAACCTCGTAGGATTTGAGGTTCCTGTGAGATTTCTTATGCGGGTCCTGCGCACTTGGTAGCCACAAAGAACAAGTAGGCTCCCTGTCAGTTGTGGCTACCAGGAATGTACGAGACTTTCGTTTGCGTAAATTCTATAATACTGTAGTACTAGAACGGCGACACTTTACTCTGCCAGCGTAATGATATCGTTCAGCCAAAGAAACGCGGGAATCAGTGCCCCAACGTTGCAAGGATTGCCCATCTCTGCGAGCGCATGGTGGAATGCATACAGTCGCGCGCTCTGGTTGGTGCTTATCACACGCCCACCATCCCGACATTTGTTCTGACTGGCGCACAGCCTCACCGAGGATAGCGTAGTAGCCCTCTTATCGTTTACACGCCTCCCGTCGCTGCGCCGCTGTAGATTCTTTGAACACGAACAGTTCAGGGTCGTGGTCTGGATCTCGCTCGTTGTAGGACTCTGGCGGTGGAAGACAAATGGGAGGTGATAGTGGGTGCAGCCAAGAATTCCTTAAATCCTAGACTACTAGGCTCTCACCGAATTGAAACAAGACAAGTAAGGTGCAAAGCTCTTCTCAGCCAATGAGGTGAGTATATTACCCAGTGTCTTTAGAACTTTAGGAATTCTTGGATGGACCCACTCGTCCATTATGAATTTTATCGCCAGATGGAATACTGGGTGCATCCGAAAATCCTAAGAGTCATAGGTTCCAAGAGGAGACCCCTTGAGCTCACAAACGTGGTCGCTCGCTGTATTTGGCTTGTCATCTCGTTAATTATTGCACCCGCACCATGGGTCATAGGCAAATTGCATCTGCGTATAGCGACAAACAAGACCCAAACCACATGTGAATTGGTCTTGGCACCTCGTGCTCCATTTGTTCTACCATTTGTGGGCTGTTGTGGTGTCGGTGGTCCCATGCCGCTTGTACGTGGCGGCGGACGGCAATACGTGCAATTCATTCACGGGTGCGGACTTTTCCAAAAGCATTTTAATGTGATCAAAGAACGACCTGAAAATGGCCATTTTTGATACAACTCTCGAAGTAAATCGGTGCCGTTCTCCGCCTTCATCCCGGCCTGAAGATCAGAGCCAAGTCCAAACCATACAGCCAAGTGCAGTCTCGTTTGATTCCATGCAAATACCCACGGAATGGCGCGCAACGCTTCAATATCACCTTCCTTACGTTTTTGCAGTCTCGAACGAAGGTTGAGTAGCCCAAGCTCTTGTTCAGGTGTCGCCGAACGGAAGACTGAACGAAACGATCATCGCAGTAAAAAATCTCACGCTACTTGGTGCAAGGAATCTCAGACATTATATCCAGTACATCACCATACTACTTCTTCATCGGCACAGGGTCTTTGAAATCCGCCTCCAACACAGCAGTGGAATAAACTTCTAAATTCTTCCAATCCAACGCCGGTAGACCAAAGTCATGTTCCATCACCTCTCCTTGGATGGTCACCCTCAGATAGTTCTTCACCGTGCGCGACGGCGATGTGACAAAATGACCAGATGCCGCGGGCGTCCATCTCGCCCAACAGTACCTCGACGGCGATGGAAAAAACGCTTAGTGATACCGTGCTTTTCAGCACTTTCCACCATTCGTTCTTGAGCCTTGTACAGCTCCCACGCGGACGTGAGTCGACCACAGATCTTTCCGCTGCCAGAATACCGAGTCACAACCTGCTGAACTGAATAGAAAAGGGTTCAGAGATGACAAGACGAGAAAAGGCTCCAAGAGGCCAGCCTTAGTGGCATAGATGGGAGAAGCGTGGTTGGGAGGCGGCGGATTCTGGTTTGCAAGAAGAGCTTCAAAATACTGTCGTGTAGCCTTCATAAGATCTAGAACGTGGTAAAACAAAACGCGGAATGGTTCTGTCGGTGGAACATGGTTCTACAACTCTTCGTATTCAATCTTTTTCGGGACATGACGACCACGGTTTTCCCTGCATGCCCTATCGACAAACGCCTCAATCTTCTCTTTGTACTGGAGCAATTCTTTAGACCGATAGTGTAGAGAAAGGTCAAACAAAAGAGTCTCATTCTCTGTGAGGTAGAGACAGGCGGCTCTGCAACGATTGATAGCAACGACTTCACAGGTTACAGCCGGAGTAACAAATGCAATGCAATTGCGGTCTTCGCCAGCCCATGATCCGAAAAAGAACGGTGTAGCATCAAGCGAGAGGGGCTCCACACCCCTCTACCCCAGGTAGCGATTCATCTGAGACATTTATGTCGGAGTGGAGTCCCAAACAGTGTCCTTGATTACTTGAATAATGTTACGAGCCTCATCTTCAGGTATGGGCTTGGATCGACGAACCTCATCGGTAGGCAGCAGACCACAAAGACAAGACTTGGGCTTTTCTTCATTGTTACTCCTCTCAAGCGCGGTGGGGTTACGATCATGATTGGCTTCGATACACCTGGCAATCTCATGTATTTTAAAGAGAAAGGAACGACGAACTGCCTGCCTGTGATAATGCTGGGCGACGGGTAGCGCTGCTGCTACCAGGACAGGGTAGAGGGCCTGCGTAAGCGGTGTAAGCTGGACGTGATGCAGCTGGCGTTTGAGGTGCCCAACGAGGACGAGATTGTGCTCAGCTTCATGAACAAGGGCAGGCAGAGGAACGGCTCCGACGAGCAGCTGGTGCGGCTGGTGCGTGACACGGTGAGAGTTCCCATGATCTCCATCTCTTCTGCCGGCTGCGCTGCGCACTTCACAATCCGCTTCCTGTCCACCAACGTGGAAGGGCGGAGCTGGCCGCTGGCGTGTCTCACCAAGCCGATCTCACCCCCCCCGCCGACGTCAAGCACCACATGTTCGACGACGGCCCACGAACGAGCATGGGCACGCACCTGCACGGCGTGTCAGATGTTGCCGAGGTGGCCAACGTGCCGTACGAAAATGCACGCTATCGCTGCTACACCTGTAATTCGTGTGCACGTGGAAGCTGCAATGGAATTCTCGACGCTGCACCGGCACCGGAGAGCAGTGACAGTAAAACGAATGACGTGGACTGCGCTAAACACCGGCCAACGCCAGTCGCCATAACGTGCCACCCTCGTGGCTTCATATAATCCCGAGCGTGTGGTGGTCCCCACGGAAAAGTCGCTAAATCGAATTGAATTGGAATCTCATACGATTTCCAGTTGTTTTTCATTAGAATAGGTCGTGCGTCATTGAGACCTCATTGCATCTATACACAACAAAACTCTATTGAAAGTAATTTTTCTAAAAACTTTAATCCATATTGAGAATACTTTGAAGATTTAAGAAAATTAGCTCTCTTACTGAGTAGAGCATGAAGACTCAATGACGGAAAGTTCTGCCTGGGACGACGTCCCCCAACATGAGCGCCACTTTAAACGTGGCATGCACGCGCTGATTTCTGCCGCAACCCCGAGCGTCGTCACCATAGGCGCCGCAGCCATGGCGCACTGCTGCGTATAAGGCTGTGCTACTGCTGTTTCAATCGTCGGCGTCATCACGGAATGCCTCTTATCCCTTCTTCTTCCCCGCCCTTGTCGTGTAACGGTTCTTCTCCCTCCTCTGACGTCGACACCACCGCCCCTCTCCATTGGCGCTGCGCGCACACAACGCGACGCATTGCGTGCGTGCAGCTCGTTGTGGCGGCGCCACCACGCCTCTCGCCACTACCACAGCGGCAGGCGCGCTGCTCCTGTTTCGCATCTGAGCGGGGCACAGCGCTGTCGGACAGTGTATATCGCAGTGGTGGGGGCGGGGTGACGGCAGACAACGCCCTGCTTACGGGCGATGTGGCAGCAAACTGCTGCCGCGCGCCACAGAACGCCACAGTGCTGGCTCTCTGCCGCCGAGCAGCCCGTCTTCCTGGCCATCGTCCGGCGCTTCGTAAGCCGTGACTCTCACGCTTCGGTCCCTCTCCGAAGGCGAATGTAAGCGTTGGGAGCGCTGCCATAAGTGCCAACAGCGCTATGAGCACGAGCGCCAGCACATGCGCCAGCACAAACTCCAGCAAAAGCGCGAGCTGTGCCTTCCCCCTCCCTCCCGCCAGCCGTCTCGGATATGCTACCACCCACAGCCCCCTGTTGGCACGTACGCATTGCTACGGCAGTACGCTATCTTGGCTGTACTGTCGCATGCTGTCTATGCCATGTTTCAGCCCGCTTCTACGTGTATGGCGCCTGTCCGTTCCCGCTGTATCATTGCACGCCCTTTTCGCGTGCCTCTTTGCGCAGCCGGATGGTATGTGCGCTATGCCATCGACCGTTCTCTACGGTTTGTAAGAAACCCAGTGCAGGAGTGCAAGTAATGAGGAGTCACGAACAGTCTTTCGTCTGGTAAGGGCAACATCATCGGCCGCAGCTTGCCCGAGTTCAAATCAAGCGACTCTTTGTCATTGGCGCTTCTATTTTGGGAGCGCCCAAACAGTTCTCGGAGAGTACTTCGAATACAAATGTGCTTCTTTGCCTCCATTTCCTGTTGCCCTTTTTCAATTCTAGAGGTGATTAACTTCTTCATATTTTTGCTCTCCGAGTTCTTCTCTTTGCTTTCTCTGAATCTGAGCGGTTGCAAAGTCTGACATAGATTGCGTCATACGCTGGAGGTTCTCAAGCAAATTAATTTCCATTCTTTTAGCAGAACGCTCAGGCTTTTATGGTGATGGCCTCTAACGGGATAGAAAAATGGGTTCATTGAGGGCTGTGACATGCAGTTTGGTTCGACAGTGTGTTGTTCCCAAGGCCAGTGTTCTCTTCAGGGACATCTTCCACATCAAGTTTACTACCGAAATTCTTTGAGGCTATCTTGGACAATATTTCTTTTTGAATGTTCTTTCCTCGACGCACTAATGTAGGACAAGATGGATCACCAGTTTGTTTCTGAACGTGTCACAGCCGGTCGTATCTTTTCTTTAATTGTGGTATAATGCACAAAAAGGGAGAGAGTCCGAAGCGGTCTTGAGACGGGAGTGGCGGCGGCGCACAGTCGTGTGACTGTAATGAGTCCGAACAGTGAAGGAGGCCGGAAGCACCGGGCGGTCGAAGGGAGAGTGGACGGTCGGTATCACCAAGCGCGTACAGGAACGCGCAAAAGGGTACGAACGGTTTGAGAAACCTTAAGGGAATTTACCGTGCGGTCTATCGTGAGTGCAAACTAACGAAGAAGAAGTTCGGCAGAAGATGCTTTTCGTTTACGATTGGGGCCTCGGGGGATCCAAGCTACAACTAAATATCGGGTCTAGGCCTCCTACCGACTATTGTACGATCGGTCTAATTTGCATTGTCACTGCTCAACCTGCACACGTGTCGAACTTGTACGCCTCACCAGTCCGTCCGGCACTCGGTCACCAAATCGTACACCTGGCGGTGCCACTGCACCGGCCCACCGTGCACTACCCCTTAGTACGTGGAGGGCCAACCAAATACCACGCGCACCAACTCGGGCCCACTATACTACATTAATCTCTCTTGCCTTCTAAACGGTCGGTCGTTTTCATGCTCACAGATATTGTAATCTCGGAATAACTTGTCCCAAGCATTTGAACTAAATGGTTCGTACTCTTAGATGATATCTAGGGGGGTGCTGACGTCTTGGAATGTGTAATTCCAGGTACCTTCACGATTGCCATGCTTCTTTCCCTTTTTCTTGCTTTCTTTTTTCCTCTTCGTCACATTCACACTCTTCCACACACTCTTGGTCTTCATCTTCGTCCCAACTGAGTAGTTCTTCAATTGCTAGGTTTGTCTTTTTCATATATAATAAAATCTGGTTGTACTGTTGAAGCGAAAGCGGTTTAAGAATAATGCGCATCTTGAGCAGAACAAATGTTGCATCCTGAACAGGACTGAAACAATCGAAGGATGGAGAAGCTTCCTTTGCATGAACCAAACGGACATGAAACTGTTACACAGGCTTTCGTGTAACCCTGCTGGAACTGTCCTTGTGAGCTCCAGGGGCTTTCCTCTTGGAATCTAAGACTCTTGGAATTTTCGGATGCACTCACTGTATCCGTCGAAAGAGAGATAAGCAAAATGGTCATATAGCTGTTCAAACCTTAAATCGACAAGGCACCGAAAATTTTTGGGTCTCTTTTGTAAAATTGCCATATCTCCGCAAACAGACACTTTTTTCTGACCGTTTTAAGCTTAATCTATTAGGGGTACAAATAGCTAAGTGTATTACGAATATTAATATTACAAATGGCTAAGTCTATTGCGAATATCAATATTCATATTAGGATAGAACTGGTTAAGTTCGTATAAGAATCAACTCCCTCTAGAGCCCTAAAATCAACGATTCCTATAAATCGACAAGACACTTGCGGTTCTTGTCAAATCAGAATGCAGAATTTTTGCATTGAGCTACCAGTTGTCAATCTTCGGCAGGTTTTATGTGTTATATCACTGCCTCTTACCAGATTGTTCTCAAGTTTCTACTGATGATAACTGGGTTCCTTACTTTGTAGGCAGTAGTAGATATAGTAAATATTTTTTAGTTCAGGTCTGAAGACCAAAAACGCAGTAGAAAAGGCTACAAAACTTGCTAGATTGGTCCTCTTTTATAATGAGAATTAGTATCATGATATCTATCATATAACTCCAATCTGATTGCCACTGGCATTATAGATGTGTTTGAAAACCGTTGAGAAGGGAAAAACAAGACACTTTGCGTATCTTTTGTAAGCTTGAGTTCTTTCCAAGTTGTGTTATGTGACAAAAAATCTTCGCATTGAGCTTAAAGATGGTTGTTTTACGGCTGCACTAACTAGTTTTTCATCAAAAAAGTAGCTGACGTGAAAGAAGAGATTCTTTTCTGTACGCCAATACTGCTATATCTAGCTAGGAACCGTTATTTTGCGAGGAAGAAGAGGTTAACTTGCAAAGTTTTTCATGTTCAAGTCCAGAAAGGCAGAAAAACGTTAAATACAGTGCCTTCTTGGGCCTTGTTGGTTTAAGTGTTTCTGTCGAATTAAGGGTTGGACAGCTACTGGGTGCATCCAAAAATTCCTACAATCATTGAGGTCAAAAGGTAATGTCCCTTGTCAGAAGAAGGGGTTCTCACCATGGTTACACATTTCCGTATGTAACCCTATCGTGTTTTTTGCGCACTATGCAGATAAAGAGAGGACTCTGCGAGTAGTTATATTGCGTTTTGGATGCCCAGCCACTTTGCGTCAGAAAAATATCAAGGTTTCCATCCAACAAAACGCGCGAAAACGTTTCGCTCCAGCAAGACCAAGGACAAATTGCGAACATGCAGCGGGCAAGTCCATGGGTAGAGCAAGTTATCAACTATGGACAAGTAGAACAAAACATGATTATCGAAGAAGAACAACGCTCGGACCTTCAACAGGATAATGAAACAGAAATATTGCAGAACGATGCTGAAAATGAGTCAGAGAGTAGACGTATAAAACACCACCAAAATGGTAGAAAACTCGACAGCTGAAACTACAGTTCAGTGGATGTAGATGTGTTGCTCTATATCATTGAAAAGCATGAACCAGCTGGAATAAATGGTTGGGCTCCGGTATAGCGAGATTACAGCAAATACGCACAGGAACATGACAGACCCAACTTGTCCAGACTATGTTTGCCGAGCTAAAAACATCCGGGAAAAAATCTATCTAAGATTGTGTCTCTCACGTACAACAGTAACATTAATGAGCAGGTTGAACAGAATGAACACGAGGCCGGAGATTGTGTTGGGAATGGCGAAGACGGAAATGGCGAAAATGTTGTAACCAAAAACACGTAAAGCACTCCCAGCCGTAATCGCCAGTTACGTAAGCCGTTTGTATCTCCAGCAAAGAGGAGGGACTGAGAACTTGTCGAAGGTATGAAACAGATTACAAAGAGTATGACAGAATTGGCAGACATACAGGTCCGACGAGAACGTAGACAGGCTACGACAGAAAGAAATATCTATTCCATAGTCAAACAGTGGTGGAGAATAGCCGTGACCATATTCAAACTATAGTTTCTGAATCCATTGCAGACACTAGGCATCTTTTGCTGAAAAAGTCAAAGAAGTAGATTGTGATGAACACGCAGTCGTATCGGGCGTCGCTGGTGCGACCCTTTCGCGGCGCGAACAGATGTTATGGTAGTTTCCTTTCATCCACCTCTTGAAATGTGCCTCCCACTTGGGCATGGTGTAAGTGCGTGGTTTTGGAACAATCTTCATCACCATCTTCGTTGCCGTCGTCGTAGTCCGAGTTGAAGAGCAATACATCTGGATGCGCAGTGTACCTCCGTCACAATCTCCAAGACATACTGCACCATATGGTTTCCATATGTATTCTGAACCGGGGGTAATGCGTTGGCATTGATCTATTGCGCCAATTTGTGTCTTTTTGCGGGTGAACCATAGTCCATGCATCGCTGCATCACATAAGAGCCAGGGACGAGTGTGGCCAACTCGAAACAATTAGCCGCTGCTGTGTCATAAATGAACTGATTATGTGCGGCATCCATACAATTGACACACCTTTCAATTACAGAATTCCCATTAATATCGTTCACGATTGATACGGCGGCAGGCGTCAGGTCTTTGCACATAGCATCTACTTGTTCAGGACTTGAAAGACATTCTACCATTTGTTGCACAGCTCGAGTGCCATGCATATTTGTTGACACAAATGCAAACTCCGGAGCACACTATTCAACCGGACCCAGTTTTTGCGCATCATTATAAGACTCAAACAGCTTCTGGCACAAGTAATTGCCGAATGAGTCGATCCTAAGCTCAACAAACTTATCATCACACTCATCAAAGATGGAGTTAATATACAACACTTTGTCTTCTTCCACTTTGGTCTGCAAGAAGTGGCATCCATGCTGATCCGTCGCTAGCCCGTAGCACCATCCACAACATCGTTGAACTACGTGAGATTTATGGAACTGCTTCCCGTGGCTCCCGTCGCGTTTTCCGCAGTACTATCATACGGTACACGCTCGTTGACCATATTAACGGGGCGGGGTATGAAGGCATTCGCAGGAATTGCGGTTGGGGACGACCTTCTATAACAATTGGTACGCCCCTCTACGAGACGGCCGTCGTTTGAAGGGCTTCGAATGTTCAGTAGTTTCAGAAGCGGCAGCAAGGTAACTGGTCCGTGGCTGAACCGGTGTTTTCTCTGCATGTTCAGCAGGCAGGCGTTCAACGCCACTAAACCTAGCCTCCACATCAAAGTAATTTCAAAGCTGTTGGTTACGTTCCTCACGATGAAGAATGTTACTGGACTCAGTGCTATCAATCTCCTCGGCCATACGCTGAGCCTCGCGCTCTCTCTGCTCTAAGTTGGAACCAGAACGGTCAATCTTGGTGGTGTACTCAGTCTCATCAAAGGTGGGATTCACGCCAAACTAATCTCGATTGAACTGAAACTGATCCGAGCTACGGGTGCTCCTACCATTGGTGGCACGATCGACATACTTCAGCTCATCAGCGTTTTTGCCAGAGCGCGACGTGGAAACAAGCGAAATGAAGGCACCAAAGTTATAAAAGCGCTTCAAGTCCTACCAACACGCACAGAGGCGCGCGAAATCTCAGCATCGGTCGCAAAGCCTTAGGCATGTCTGGTTTCGCCAGCGACAAATCCAGCATGGCGGACAGATGCGAAGGCACAGAAGTGACGCAAGTGAGCATGCGTTTGGCCATGGGACCTTGCATATCATGGACCACAACGGGAGAAGAGGGCATGTGTGAAATGCGCACATATCGTAACTCCAGACACAGTTCCTGCTTGTTGGACGGACGCTCAGTGCCAGAAACAATCCGTGATACGTGACCGGGTGCGCCTTGACGGTGGCTTGTTTAGCAATGAGAATGGTGAACATGGTGATGATGGCATGGTCTCCCACCCCGGTGAAGGCGAGCATGTTAGGCTTCTGTCGCGGACGAGGGTGCGATGTAGAGTGGACTCGTCTAGCCCAGGAGGCTTTCCGTGTACTCATGAAGGAAGAAGACACACGAAAGGGAGCTCAAACAAAGAAAACTGGAGAGAACCGGGGAGGAGACGGAGTTGGGGGATTCTGGTGCGGGAGGAGGGGCGCTAGAAATAGGTGAAAGGAATAGAAAACGACGCGCTTGAAGCACACAAGCAGCGCATAAAAACAAACAGGCACGAGAGACAGACAAATGCGCGCTCGACAATCGCAGCGCGCACACACAAGCAAACAACGGTACGCGGTTCGAAGGCGAAAAAAAGTAGGAAAATGCGCTTACCAAACAAGGAGCGGACTTCGGTTTCCCGGAAAGGAAAGCACGATGAGGGGAAAATGGGGTGGGAAAGAATTAGGGGGAAGGGGGGAGGTGGAGAGAGAGAGCAGGCAAGCACGGGGGCGGACAACACTCGCCCACACCCGCAGGCGGGAAAAGCTTGCACTCAACTAGCAGCCGAAATCAGCGCTTGACCCGTGCACTCGGCGCGTAAACGGCCACCAGATAATTCACTGTAGGCACTGTCAGAGTGCGGTTTTGGGAAACGCCGTGCTGAATGGGTTGCGCAGCGGCTTCGGTGCGGTGCGTCAGGCGTTGGTGGAAGGCCGTACCCACTCGAACTCGCGCAAGTACTCGCTGCCGCGGCTGCAGCTGTTCTCGCAGCAGTACACGCAGAAGGTGGTCTAGTGTAAGTTGTCGCGCAGGCGCGTGTCCCGTCGTTCGATGGTGGCGTCCCGCCCGCCGCGTTCACAGATATAGTACAGAAGATGCGTCATCACCAACTCGAACATGCCACTGCTGCCATAAGACTGGCAATCTGGCACCTGATCCCATTGACTGGCGCTGCCTCCCCACAACGTGCGGCTCGCTTGCTCGTAGCGAATCAGTTGGTTTGATGCAGACGATACTATCTTGCAGAAGCGGTCGTACATAACGTCTGTGGTGCTGCCTTTGCAAGGCACGAACAGATCTTCCGGTTGTTCGCTTTCGTCCGCGTCTTGGAAGATGCCTCTCACTTGCATATGATGTACGTGCGAGCTTTGCGAACGATTCTTATCGCCATTGTCGTCTTTGTCATCGTACGAGTCAGATAGTGACACATCTCGGTGCACATCTGTCACAATCTCCACCTCGTTGATCTGCAGCGACTGAAGACTTTGCACATGGTTCGATTTGCTGTTGGCACACTGCTGCTTATGACCGTTCTTCGAGAGACTCGTCTGGCAAAATTTGTCGAAGTACGTGACGCGTCGATAGCCGCCACACATCATCTGTCCCAGAAAGCCGCACACATCGCAAACGTTCTCCAAATTGTGCCCCACACTCACATTGTGCCCCTCCTCCGCATCCCATGCATAAAACTGGTTTCGTCTAGGCAGCTGTGTGCGTAGCACGCGCACGCATTGCGTCGACCGCGCGCAACCGCCGTGGATGCAGTTCACGAACGTCAAAACACGATGAAACGCGTTGTCATGTCCTACCACCTGCTTCTCCAATGGCGCGTAGACCTGAAGTAAGAACCGCTGCGTGTGCCACAAAAGTTGCATCTCGGTGCCGAGGGAGGGCCTGTTGGGCAGCCTGAGTAACCACACTGGCAATCCATCGGCCTTGGACGCAAAGCTTGACCCTGAGTTGGTCCGCTCGTCACATGGCTCCGCGAAGCTAAGCACGGCATTTTGAAAGCACTTACCGTTGGCTATGGCCGACAGCCGTTGTCGGCGAAACAAGACTGACGACGGGCAGACGTCATCATCGACCGCCACCGTCGTTGTACATTTTTTCGATTCAGCGATGGCGAAGCTGAGCAACGTGTGCCCGTTGTCGTATGAGGCGTATCAGGCCACCGAGCTGCTGGTTGGCGCTTCGGCTGTATGCAGGGAAGCACCGCCGCTGCGCAATCGCTTGTTTCCCTGTCGCTGCACAATGAAGCACACTGGAAAATGTTGGAGTACTCCTCCCTCTCCTCTTTCTCGTCCGTCATGTGACCTCAACGGCTGCTATGCAGCTCTTAATTTGATTGCAGACGCCCTTTCCTTAACCTCTTGCAGTGTTTGCACGGCTGGTGAACCAACTATGACATGGCGGGTGAGTAATTATGGTTACTGGCGGCGTTGGGTACATTGGCTTTTACACAGTGTTGGGGCTGGTTTCGTCGGGTTCTAGTACCGTAGTGGTGGGCAATTTGCACAATTCTTCAGAAAAGTCGGTCACTGGAGTCAAGGATATCACAGGATACCCGGGTATCGTTGTGTTCCGCCTGGTTGATTGCTTCCCGTTGGCAT
The DNA here is from genome assembly GCA_030374805.1 of Gracilaria gracilis. Lineage (NCBI taxonomy): Eukaryota > Rhodophyta > Florideophyceae > Gracilariales > Gracilariaceae > Gracilaria > Gracilaria gracilis. Next base: position 120,169 of record JARGSG010000199.1, read on the forward strand.
AGGACCTGTAAATCAGACAGATGAGCTATTTCGATTGTTTGCGGACATGTAAGATGGCCATCTTGGAACGATTGCGGCAGCAAAGCACTGCATCCATTTGGAACCAGGCACTAAGCCTATATTCCAGATGCCGTACCGTGCCGGACCCGCTCAGAGAGACCGTGAACGTAAGGAAGTAACGCGGCAACTAGCCAGTGGTTTCATTGAACCTTCATCGGCAGAGTGGGCCAGTCCGGTCGTGTTTGCACTAAAGAAGGACGGCAGCCTTCGCTTCTGCGTTGACTACCGCTGACTGAATATTACGATCGTGCGGGACACACATCCACTACCCCGAATGGACGAGTGCATCGACTCCTTAGGAGATGCACAAATGTTCTCCACTTCGGACGCCAACAGTGGTTATTGGCAAACCGAAATGGATGAAGCCGACCAGGACAAAAGGACGTTCACATCCCATATGAGACTCTACGTTATTGAAGGATGCCATTCGGACTCAAAAACGCACCAACTACTTTCCAGCGTGGTCTCGATATCATCACTTCACGTGTGAAATGGCAGTACGCAACTGGTATATCTTGATGAAGTTATCATCTATTCCCGGACGGTTGAAGAGCATTATGACCATTACAGACCATACTTCATATGCTTCGTCCGGCTGGTGTTACTATCCGACTGGACAAGTGCTACTTTTTCAGTGGCACGGTGGAATATCTAGGCCACGTAATCTGACCGGGAAAGCTTCAGGTGTCTCTCAAGACGCAGAATGATATCAAGCAGGCTAAACCGCCCACGACCCAGACGGCGCTCCGATCGTTCTTGGGGCTCTGTAATGTCTTCCGCCGGTTCTTCGCGAACTTCGCTCGAATTGCGGCTCCATTGAACCGCAAGTTGGGGAAAGGGCAACCCACAAAGTTCGAGACATTACCAGATGATCCTTTCTGCGAGTCCGTACGGAAAGATATCGGCAACGATGTCACTCTTTTCGACATTGACCGAAACGGACTCATAGTGTGCAAAGCCCCACTGGATGGTGCCATCTAGAAAGTCGTACCTGCATCACTGCAGGCACGCGTCCTCTACTCGGCACATTACCCCCGTCTGATCGGCCATCCGGGTTCCACTCGGATGTATGAGAGTCTTCGTCGAGACTTTTACTGGGCGCATATGGCCAATGACGTATCCCAGACCGCACGGGACTGTCGCACATGCCCGGTGACGAAAATAACACGATTCAAGTCGCAGAAGCTGTTGAAGCTGTTCCCGGCCGCCGGTCCGCTGGAATTCGTCGCGATGGACATTTTCGGTCTATTCACAATGTCTGTAAACGGTTACCAGTACATACTGGTTATAACCGATCGGTTTAGCAAGATAGCTCGTTCTATACCCATGCAGTCAACTACAGCTCCCGCTGTGGCGAAATCCTTCTTGGAGAACTGGATGTGCCCGTACGGAATCCCCATGTATCTGCTAACCGATAACGGAACTCAATTTTTCTCTGAGTTCTTCGAGACAGTGTGCACCGCTTTCGGAACAAAACACTTACTAATGACTGCATACCATCCGCAAACGAATGGTGAGGCCGAACAGTTCAACAAGACACTCGTGGAGAGGTTACGCCATTACATAGCGGATCATCAGAACACTTGGCACGCGTATGTGCAATCTCTTACGTACGGCTACAACCTACAGGTCCATTGACCTCTCGGTGCCGCACCGTTCGACGTCGCGCTAAGACGTAAGCCACCGAGCGTTATGCTCGATGAGCCCAGTACGTCATTGAACCCAACGACGCCTACAAGGCCCACTGCCGCTCGGTTAAAACGCTACACGCTCAAGCTCTTACAGGCCACGCTCCAGACCGCTCGGACAAAGTTGACCCGCGCCCAACAGCGCTTTAAGGAAAACTTTGATAATGCAGTTCGGTACACGCCGAGCTTTACCCCTGGGGAAGAAATGTTCGTTGACCGACCGAACTATAAGAACGAAGAGAAAGACCTTACGGATCAGGAACGTACGTGTTGGAAGCCATTACCGAAGACGATTGGCCCGTTTAAGGTTGAATTCGCAACGGATGCTACTGTCACTCTGAACCAAGACGGTATTCACAACACCGTCAGTATGGACAGAGTGACCAAAGCTCTAACCGCACGGCCAACAACCACACCGGTTTCTTCCAAACGGACACGCTTTACAGTAGCTGCCAACTCTGAGGGACCGTATGCGCACGAGCCCGTCGACGACTAACCTACCCCACCACCCAGAACAGTTCCGAGCGTGGTAGAACGTGTCGTCGACCATCGCGACACTCCGAACGGGCAGGAATATCGCGTACGATGGGATGGGTACCGCACCGATCAGGATACCTTCGAACCACCGGAACACATCCCCCAACGCTTCATCTCACGCTATTGGCGTTGTCGAAACCCCTCGGTATCGGCGACACCTTAAGGAGGGGGAAGTGCGGATCGGAGATCCGAGATCGTACGTACTGGCACAAAAGCGGTGAAGAGTCACGGGACACCAAAAGGCGCCGCCACTACGTTATCATTGGGCGGCAAACCGCTACCAACGTACGCCTATTGGTCAATTACTTTTCTATTTTTACAAAACGCCGCCTTTTTCCACAACGGCACACGCAGAATGACACGCTATTGCCCCACAGGTCATCACAAACAATCACAAGTCTACTTAGGAAAGGAAGCTACAAGTACGCATGGTCAACTGTGCAGTCTTCTTCCAACCGGGCCTCGTAATGCTGCGTCCACGAGTACCCCACGGAGAGGCACCACGTCCCACAGCGGAACCACCACGCGAGCCTGAACCGGCCTTCGTCGGTTGGAATTCCAAGGGGGTCCCAGGCCACCGCGAAGTGGCCACAACCTTCTTATTCCCACCCGACGTACTGCCCGATTGGCTAGCGGGTTGAAGAGCGGGCTCTATGAGGTGTTCTTCAACCGTCACGGTCTCCGTTCCCTCTTGATCTCCGCCAAGAGATGACATGGGATCCTCCTCGACCGCCGGAGCCACCTCCTTCTGCGGAGTCTTTCCTTCGGGAGCCGCATTCGTACCACTCGGTCCTGCGCCGTCACCGGATTGGCCTTCACCTTCAGGATTATCCCCGGACGGAACATTGGGCTCAATCAGCTTGAAGTCCTTGAAGAAGGACCCAGCCGCTTGGCGCATATTCTTAACGATGTGGTCGGCGATACGTTCCGCCTCGGCCTGCTGCCCTACGCCTTCATAAGACTTAGTTCACCAGCTCCTCCAACGGCGGCGCGAACGTCGACATTGGCGTTCCATCCACACCGGGCGTCCGAGTGCGGACTGATACTGTCCACAATGGCGAAGCCAGACTCGTCCCAAGATTTCCGACCGGATCCTCCCTGCACTCCTGCCTCCACAACGATCTTCGCTTCAATGGTTGTAACCATCGGAGTCAGTAGTGCCGCCATGTCCTCAAAGTCCTGCGCTATGAACCCATGCGGGAAGAAGTCCGGTACGGTTTTTAAAGGCCAGGGGGGAAGACTCTCCGGACCTTTCAGGACACGAGTGATTGGCGTCGCTACCGAACCGGTTGAAAGCATCGCCGAGAACGTAACGGAGTAGTAGTCGTACCACAGAAGTCCTGGGGTCTTATCCCAATCGGTCTCCAACGAATCATGCAGCAGTTTCTCGCCGACCTGCGGAGAGAACACGGTGCCACGAAGAACGTTCTGGAGTCCCATCTCGGCCAGGATACACACCAATTTGTACAACATCGGAAACAACCGCCCGTACTTGGTCTGACCGTTCTTATGGTACAGCAGATCGTCTCCCGCGCAGGTAAAGACCTCAATCCCTTCGTTGGCCGCCTGGAGAAACGCCACGAAGGCAAACACGGCCCATTCGGCATACACGACCTAACGGACGACATCCTGCATAGGCGACCCTTTGAGGAGCTCTTCCGAATGGTATGCCAATACGGACGGAGTCGGTACGGATAGGTTGCGGGACACATCGAGACTGGTCCACACTTCGTTCGTGGAGCAGTATAAGTCCGATCGACGATGGACGGGGATGTCGATGAATTCGACGTCATGCCAACCGTACTGAAACCCATGGGACACCCTAATGCGCGCCTCCGTCGCGGCGTTACTTCCCCATCGTTGACGGTCCAGCCAGTACAACTTGTCGTACGGTGGCTCGGACATCACCAACCCGAGCGGATTCATTTCCTTCTCGGGGAAGGGCGAATCGTATGAGCAGCAATGGAACAGACACTGCAACGCATCCTGATAGACCTCTTCCTCCGGTCAGAGCAGATACAACATATCGCTTCGCCCGTAGGTCTCTTCGTCTATACGTCCGATCACACCAGGCAGGTGGTTCCAGCGGGCCTGCCAAGCTTCGAGGCTTGTCCGTTTCCGATTGCGGATCGCCATATCCCACATCGGTAGTGCCGTCGGAATCGAAGCGAAACGCTCGCTGTCAAAGAATCCCTTCTGGGCGTATTCCAAAAAGGATAGCGGAAGCTGCTTCCTCCGGCGAGGAGCGGTAAAGCGCGACAAAAACGGTGATCATACTTCTGACCAGGTAGCGGGACCGAACGGAACAATGTCGATGGTGTGGCAGAGCCACTTGGGTTCGGCGCCATTGCGTGCGTAGGGTTGGATGCGGAGTGAACCGATTCGGGCATGTCACCGCTCGGCTTGCGCTTTTATAGGAGAAGGAGAAGGATAACGCGACGACGCGGTACTTGAGGTATCACCGACCGTTTAAAATGGCCACGAAGCTTATGTCGCCGTACAGGCACCGCGCGGACGAAATGTCAGTTCTGGTTTAATTTTATTGGAAACGCCAGGGCTGACGTTCTGCCATCATCTCCAGGCACGCTACACTCGTTTCGTCATCGCGCGCCTCCAATTTGGACAGGCTGCGCCTCCCCTCTGCGAACAACACTTGCCCGTACGGTCATGATGAGCGCGGACGGTCCCTCGACCGTCAGCATCTTTACGAACGAGGATTACCGTTTCGGACGCGACGCAATCGCACAGCCGGACAACCGACCGCTAAGGAACCACCCGCCAGTCACTCTCCCTCGAGACTTACTATGCACACCGATTCGGACACCCGCCGGACGTTCTCCTTCTAGACGGACCGTACGTGCCGATTCGGATACCCGCACGCCTTCACTGCGATCAGCATCTGTCGTTATGCCCCCTCGTACGTATCACGGTGAGGGCTACCCGGAGAGTCCATTCGTACAGTAGCTGCCACAGGCGAATTGGGAAAATTGGGCGTGGCTTCGCCCCGCCCTTTCCAGGCAAACTTTCCGGAAGCGGATGCTGCGGGTTCCCATTCACCGTACGGACTCCGTGCGTACTTGGTGCGTGTTACCGAACGAATAACGACAAACGCACACCTCGCGGCCGGCGGGGCTGACAACTTGTAGGCTCCGCAAAGGACGCTCTGTATGGTGACCTTCGTGGACGCCCCATAGGACGAAATGTGTACCTCCGATCGGACTTGGGCGTATGCAGTGTCGAGGACGTCGACGGTGCTCAAACGAGCGCCTGTGATCTGAACAGTTATGCGCCGTTGCCTAAGTTCCGGGTGACGCGTCATGCGTCTTCGATCCGCCGTTCGAGCACCAGCGCGTATCGTGCCGCCCGGTTTAGACCCTATCATATGTACACACGCTCCTTTCGTCGCTCCCGCTCAGAAAATATTGACATGGCCTCGCTCCGCCCTTCTCGGGAAAATTTCCGAACGGATGCGATGGCGTCCTCTCGGCCAGGCGGACCTAGGCGTAGCAACTTGGCGACGGTATGCGGCGCTCCGAGGGCGGAGTGCAAGTGTAGAAGGGGGATCTGTAGTATTGTGGGCCCGAGTTGGTGCGCGAGGTATTCAATTGGCCGTTCACGTACTAAGGGGTAGTGCACGGTGGGCCGGTGCAGTGGTACCACCACGTGTTCGTTTTGGTGATCGAGTACCGGGCGGACTGCGGGGGGCGTACAAGTTGGACACGTGTGCAGGTTGAGCAGTGACAATGCAAATTAGACCGATCGTACAGTAGTCAGTAGGGAGCCTAGACCAGATATTTAGTTGTAGCTCGATTCTCCCGAGGACCCAATCGTAAACGACAGGCATCTTCTGCCGAACGTCTTCCTTGTATACTTGCGTTACAATAGACCACACGGCTGCTCCATTATCGGTTTATCAGACCGTTCGTACCCTTTCGCACGTTTCTGTACGTGCCTGGTGATACCGACCGTCCACTCTCCCTTCGACCGCCCAGTGCTTCCGCCCTCCTTCACCATTCGGACTCATTACAATCACACGACTGTACGCTGCAGCCGCTCCTGTCTCAAGACCGCTTCGGACTCTCTCCCTTTTTGTGCATTATACCACAATAGCTATACTTTGAAAAGAGATGAATTGTTCTGCAGTTGGAACTGAACAATAACGGAAACTGCGTGAAAACAATACGAGTGAAAAGCAATGCTGTGGCAAAATCTATTGGCCAATAAAAATATTTCTTCACACGTCCATGCAAAGACTCGTGTCTTGCCCTTACCACTGATGCTAAGTTAAGATGTAAATTGTGTACACTTGGAGGGTCGACACAAACAAAATCGTTAAATCTACCGTTATTCAACATATGTTTATTTTCTGACAAGCACTTTTTCTTGTGCATTTGAAATATTTTTAGGTCGGAAAACGCGCGACATGGAAAAAGTCCATTGACCCACATAATATTAATCTTTTCAATGCAAAGACCAATCTCGTAACAAAGACGGACACGTTTAAACTAATGAGAGAAACATATAGGATCAAACGGTGTAGATTCAGTATTTGGCAATCTGTAAAGTCGACGGATATAAATATTGAAATGTTCAAAAGCTTTGAAAATTTTCTACTTTCTCGTGTAGACTACTATAACGTTAGAAATCAAAAATAAAGTGAGAGAAAAAATCTTGGAACACATACAATTGGAATGACAGAAATATCTCTCGTATAGTACTTTACCCACTAGCGAATTGTCTTCTCATCTGCGCCGATAATTGCTCTTATTACTGACTCTGTAGGATACATTTTGAGAAAAAAAGGCATCATAAGAGATGGCAGGGCCGGTGATACTCTGGGACGTAGTGATCGATGAGAGACTACAATCATGAACAGTTTTCAGGCGTCAAGCCAAAAAGTGCCTGAAATCCTGACTAAGCTACGACGGCACTCGGACCAGGAGTATTTCGTAAATATCGATTACCAATACTACTGAACATGTTTGGATGTGTAAAGGAACCCATTGATACATGGCTCATTGCCTTTCTCAACATTTTCAGAGCAATATTTCTCTTAAGTAGCCAACATTCTCTTGGAGGTTTGGGCAAGACTCTGTTATATATTGCGTGTGCCCATATTGATATCGTTGGTAAAGTCATAAACCTTTACACTTTTCAATTCAAAGAAAAAAAGACACTACCAGGATTAATTTTTTAATACGGGAGCGTGCGGGAAAACCTGAAAGTCGGGATGGACGGCGCGATTTCAATATATTTCAATTGAGAACTGCTGCAGTATAAGAATAAAACTACTATTCGGGACAAGACTGTCATTACTGAATTTCTAAAATAAAATCAAACAATGCTTGCAATCGCACAACCAACAATGCAAAAATCCAAAGCAAAAATTTGACTTTGTGTTGTAAACTGAAAGTTACACATTTGTACTACGCGTTGACAAGAAAAAAGTTTTATGTCGCTGTTTTGTTAAACCTTAACTTTTGAAACAACTATTTAGGCTTAAATGTCAGCCGTATAAGTTTCTAAGTTAGCAGGTGTCAGCGAAGCAGCCTCATATAAGTTTGTTCTTTCTTCCTATGCCTAGTCATAAGTACAAAAAATTTCGATGTAAGTACAACAAGTTGATTATATTTTATGTTTTAAAACGTATAAGTTTTACAAAAATGGCGGTTTTGGGGAAATAAAAATATTATAAGTTTTGAAACTGACCACTCCCAGATAAATTGAGTTTCATAAGTTAGGAAAACTATGCGAACTCTATAAAGTTATATTAGTTCAGAGATACATACATAAACAAATAAACATCTAGTGCCAAAGATATATTCAGTATAGCTAACTTGAGAGCATAACTTATAATTTTAGTTGTTTCGCCAAGTTATAAGTTATGGAAACTGATTTTCAACTAAAGTAAGCTTTCAGCTTACATGCAAGGTGGACTTCTATTTGAATTGTACTACAGAAATTGACGTCACACGAGATAAATATGTACTGTAACTGGTTTGCTTTTGAAAAAGTTTTACTATTGTTATTAAGTTTAACCGACACTCTTGCAGTACAAAGTACTATAATTATGAGTTGCTTCGCAATATAAAACTACTTTCATGTTTTTCCGCACGCTCCGGTAGTTACAATACATGTTCGGAGATACAGTACATGTTCGGAGAGCAGTGGAGAGAATTTATCTTCTAACGCAAGACGCAATCCTTCTAAATTCATGACACCGCAATATGAGATGCTTCAAACCGGCTGTAAAGATGCTGTAAAATTTATTATTTTGAGAGTTTTATAATAGTTAGATTAATTTTTTATCGGCCAAAGCGATAAGTTTCCGCCTTCACTGTTTGTTATTAAGGTTTTTCTGCCATATTTTTCTTTATATTGGACCCAATTGCAAAGGAAGGAACATATTTTTATTCTCCTATGATTGTGTTACAGGAATATTCTTCTAAATTAAATAAACTCAAAACCGTTTCGATGGTATATTTTCCCCAAAACGTTGAAATTGAACTAGAAACGCACTTTTTAAGGTTTTCATATACCATGTTTTTCGAAATGGAACATGTTTTGAGATTTTCATTGTCTTCAGTTATAATACGTGACCTCCCCCCACTATATGTTAGTGAAGTTAGGAATGGACAGAACGTATTTGATTTTGCGGCATAAAGCGGTTAATGTTTATAGTTCGTTAAAGAGTATAGAAAGGTCTTGTAAAGGAATTATGGAGGTCGTTGAAAAGTGTAATAGATTCAGAAGAAAACGACTATGGTTGTGGAAGAAACTTTCATAATGGGTGCTAGAAACACTGGCCTGTTAATAACGACAATAACTCACGTAAGGCGCTTGAACCCATTGCATCCTAATTGCATGTAACGCAAGATGGTGTGACGTTATCTTAATTTAAAAATTACATTCGCTCATCACACTGTCAATATATCTTACGATATATGGGATATAACCCGCATCATGTTAAGGAAGCATCAGCAATTTTCAAAAACCTAGACCTACCCTTCTGAGTAAAGGATGATATAAATTTTCCGTTTTGGAGTCTACGTCGAAGCACTTCTGTCTCCCCCGAGCAAGTCTTCTCCGTACACAACATGCCTCTTTTGACAAGGAACTTACCTGCTATGGTATTGCTTCGAAAAAAGTTTTAGAAAAAGCTTCTCAACGGTTCAGAAAAACCGAAGGACGTTTGGGAGTCGGAAGAACTATTCAAAAGATACAGTTTGAATAGTTTTCGAATCGGTATTCATGTTTTTAGAAGAGAATTTGAAATAGGAGCAGGTACGAAATGTACATCTATTTTTCAATAATTGGTTTACCATTCTAACAAGGTTTTTGAGAAAAGGTGCCGACAATGACCCAGAGCATGATCTACGGTCACTCAATCATCAATTTTCAAATTTCGTCGGCAGAAAGAGGAAAACTTGCGAAATTGACGATGAGGGAGAGAATTTCTTTTCGGTCCAGAGCAATGACGGAGTAGGAAAAGAACTACTTATAGGAAAGAATGATTTTAAACCCTTGTATTTAATTTTTCAATGGTCGGAGCCAAAAACCACATTCAAGAAGATTACAATTGCACTTGTATTGCCTTCAGGAGTCGGACAAGGCCAGTTTACAGTACATGTGGTTGATTAGGGAAATGTATTATAGTTAACTGTTTGATGGCCAGATGTCTAATACTATTCAGGTTTTACCGCGCGTCGACGCGAAAAATGTCGCACAAATACCGATAAGGTGTGGGGTCCGCCTGGTAGAGGAAGCGCGCGAGGGCTCAACCTAAAGGGGTAAAACACACAACCAATATGGTAGTAGGGCACCTGAAACCCGCAGGGGCAAACGGCGGGGCAACTAGTCTAGACCGTGTAGGTGTACGGTAGTAAACGTTGACGCGCGGTAAAACCTGAATAGTATTAGAGTAGCAAGTCGCCAAGATGGTATAGTTAGTGCCCTAGTGGTGCCTGACTTTACAATACCCGAGTGGGAAGGCGAGGTGCACCGCAATATAGACAAGGTGCACCGACGCCGATCTCCCGTGCGGGTATGACGTCATCGGCTGCGCCCATGACCTACTGTCATGGGCCAACAATGTTAAGCTAAACTAGGTTAGAAATTAGAAATTAGAAGATAGAGAATACCAATTGAGTGCAGTGCAGCCAGCAGGGCGCACAGGTATGCCCACGTGGCACCAATTGTACTACAAGATGAACTTGTGGACATCGAACTCATGCATCGAAAATGGTTGGAAAAAAAATACAGAAAATCGGTTAGAAAGCTACCATCGGAAATTCGTGGGATTCTAGAACGGTCTGAAAGATTATCGCAAAAAGAATTCGGATGGGGTTCAATCGATAAGCCGTATTCCCTTGCCATTTCAAGCACAAACCCATATATCTAACATGTCTAATCTGGCTTGGATGGGCAGTTCGGTTCGTATGGTCTATGTGGAGTTACAAGAAGCTACAGTTGAGGAATACACAAAGGTAAAGGACACTGATGCGTTTCAAGTTTCCTGAAATTAGTAGTGTATTTAGAATAAACGTCTGCATTTTTGGATTAAAAATTTCTTTGTATATGAAGTTATGGCCGTAGTTATTGATGTAGAAATGTTTTGCGCAGTGTAAACGAGAGAAATCTAGATGAACGAAATACAATTTGTTTTCATTTTTTTGAAGCTGTGATTTTCCTTTTTGATGTGCTCAAGCTTTCCAAAATTGTTTCTGGGCTGCAATACGCTCTTGGTACCAGTTATAGACAACGTACATAGAAGTATTACGTACTTCATTGGAAGAAGTTCAGCAATCTTTAAAAAGGCGTTTTGGGTTCACGTTGGTAACTTTTAAGTTTTGTTTGTAATATTGTTTTGTGTTTTTCGTACAAGAGCAGAATGTAAAAAGTACAGTGCTTCTCTTTGACTTAATCTGAAATGAGTTGTAAAACACCTATTTCAGAAATAGAAGGACAGATCTTGAACAAAGAGAAAAAGATAACTACTTTACTTTAAGCATTTTAAATACATCGTAGAGTTATTGTACATTTTATTTCAACTATTGTGATATTCTACATTTCCCGGATCTCCCAATGCAACGTGAATGACAGTGACAGCAGCCACATGGTAGAGGTCTGTCGCCTATTTGGCCTCTGCCGGCAGTCATTCTGTCCAGAGTGCGACGAAGGTGGCGCTCTCCGGGCGGGTAGGGGAAAATCTACGCATTGCGAGGGCCGTGAGAAAAGCCGCCAGATCCGAACAAGTGCCCACCTGTCTCTCAGGAGTCAGATGGTTACGGCCGCCGGCCACCGCCCTTTTAACTGCTCACCGATTGGAACGTGTGGACACTGTGGCCCGTTCCAATCGGTGGCCACGGCTACATAGTTTACACTGTCCCTCGCAAGCATGTTCGAAGAACAATACGTTGCGTATAGATCCTCCCTATAACTATTGGAAATCGATAGCTACCATTAAAAACCACAGCCGCAGCAAACCCCGTTGGGGAAAATCTGCGCTTCTAAGGAAAAGGTATAGCATCGCAACAAAGATCCCCTTGATTAGTAACTGTAGTAAATAAAAAGAAAACCACATACAAGACAAAAAACAAAATTGCAGTAATGTCAGTATAGAACGAAAAAGACATTAAGCCATAAAACCACAAAAGAGTCTTAATTTCTCTATCAAGTCAAAGTTTGTGGCCATTGTGAGAATATCTGCATGTTGGACGTTAGTACTTATCTCTTTGACATTCACAATCATAACCGTCACCAGCTCTTTCACATGATGAAATTTCAGAGTTATGTGCTTATTTCTTTCTGAAGTTTTAGGATTACCTGCAATGGACAGTGTGTAGAACTGTCCGTGAATATAAAAATTGGGTACATCCTAGGCTCTTCTTCTTCAAGAACCTCATCGTTGCGTAATTCTCAGAAGAGTCTTTTCATCCATGTCAAGACCTTTTCGCAGTACGACAGTGCAATGTATTCGGCTTCTCCGGATGAAAAAGCAATAAGAGTTTGATTTTTAGTCGTCCACATAACCGGTGCTTCATTCACCTTGATCAACAAGCCTGTTGTAGACTTTCTAGTCTCACGACATCCAGCCCAGTTGGCATCACAGTATGCTTTCATTGGTGCTGATTTATTCGTTGGAAAGAACAAGTACAGTTTCTTTTGTACCCTTCAAGTACCGCAGTATTCTCTTTGCAAGTCCGATATTCATGCAGGGATCGTGAACTTGCCTTGCAAGCATTGAATCTGCAAACATTATGTCGGGGCTGGAAGATACGGCCAAGTACATCATAAGTCGTACCATCTTACGGGAGCGACCGTGAAGCGCAGGCGAGAGTTGCAACTCAGTATCTATGCGTCCAGTTGGGTCAAACGGAGAAGGCAATGTGGTCCGTGCTGAGTTGGAGTTTAACAGTCCATACTCCTTCAGCATCTTATCCACGTACCTAGTTTGTCGGACCTTTCTACCATTCCTGTCTTGTTCCATGTCTAGTCCCACAAAAGACTTCGCTTCATCCAGAAACTTTACTTGAAAACCCTTCCGAATCTCTTCCTTGAAATCATTCAGGAGAGAACGAGAGTTTGGTAACATCAGAATTTCATCCACAACCATCACGAGGTTCATCGTGCCACTTTTGGATTTGAAAATGTAGAGGCGGCTGTCCGTGCTTCATTGTTTAAGCCCGTGACGAAGTAGTTCGTAGTGAAGCAGAGATCCCCAAATCTGCACAGCTTGTTGTGCTCCGTAGATTGAATTTTTGAGCAGGCAGACTTTTCCAGGGACGTACGAAGATCCAGAAGAGTTTTGCGGTTGCTCCATTAGCAAGGGCTCGTCCCGATTTCCGTAGAAGTATGCATTGATGATTTCCATTCTCTCCAGTATAAGTCCTTGAGCGGCTGCCTCTGCGAAGGCGAGAGGAATAGTCTCAAGGCGTGCCACTGGTGCGTAGATATTGTCTGGGTCAAATTCTAAATAAGGGCGTTGCTCGTCGCTTCGAATTGCGCAACGCGGTTTAGCGAGGGTCTCAGGAGGATTGGCGCTTACGTGCTTAGCCGAGAAAGTCCGTAGGAAAGGAAGTGGTTTCAGTGCACTCTTTCTGTCAACCAATTCCCATGCGTCCCTGTTCACGAGCGCGTTGAACTCCCGGTCGATGGCTTGAGCCCAATCGGGGATGTTTCGAGCTTCTTCGAAGCTTCTGTGGGCTTTTCCGGGATTTCCAAGATTCTGAGAGCGGGAGTGAGCGACCATGCAGTGGGCTAAGGATGCGTTCATATGTTCTTCGTCCTCTTCTATCATGTCTCGTTTGGCTTCCATTCATCGTAGAGAGGAGAAGTCGATGAGTTCGCTTAGTGACAAAAGAGACTCTTTTGTCACCTTAAAGTCCCTGTCCCGACACTTCATCAATTTTCGTAAAGATGGAAGGTATATACTTAGTAAAGTGCGTGGGCTCTGCATGCCGACGAAGTGACCTGGAAGTGTGCGAGGAAGTAAGTTCTTGTTCGCTACAGTTTCCGACCTGTGGATGAACGCGTATCCAGGTTGGCCGAACTTGGAAATGTTCGTAAAGTCAGGCTTCCGCCCAAACCAAAAGTTGTACGGTATCTTCATATCTATGCGAAGGTTCGGCAACCTGTTCGTCAGGAAGTTTGCGTGTGAGTTGGCTTCTTCCTAGAGTTGTAGTGGAAGCTGAGAAGCTTGTAGGAAGGTTCGTGCCATCTTCCACAGGTCCTGAATAATCTTCTTAGGAACACAGTTAGACTAATGGGCATACGGTGGCGCGTATTCGAGAACAATTTCGCTTTCCATTGCATAGGTGACGAAGTCTCCCGATCTGTTCTCACCCGCCCCTTCAAGGCGAACGCGGTACATTCGGTTCGGTGGTATTTATTTTTCCGCGGGAGCCTTGTACCATCGGACAGACTGGAAGAACTGGGACTTCTTGTCCATGAAGCAAATAAAGCAGACCCTTGTGTTATCGTCGATGAGTACCTGAATATAGGTAGATCCTTGCAGTGAGAAAAGATTGATGGGGCCCGTAAAATCGGTGTGGATGAGTTCTGATGGGTGAGAAGCCACTGATTTCGTTTAATGGAGTGAGGCACGTTTGCCTGCCGCGTGAATGCAGGGTGTGCAGTGAACGCTACTTACTTCCGTGGAGGAGAGTCTTGGAACACCTTCGCATTGATCCACGCACGCCAGAAGTCTTTCTCCTTCAGGGTGTCTCAGTTTATCATGACAATCCTTGGCTGTGCTACTGAAAGACAGGATAGATCCATGTGCTCGAGGGGCAGGTGTTGGACTTGGTAGAGGATAGAGTCTGTCCTTCGAAGTAGATGTGTTGATGATTTGCCCCTTAGTTGGATCCTTGATGAGGAACCCCGTTTCTTCGCCGTTCGAGAACTCGATACGGACATGGTGTGGAAGAACAGAGAAAGAAATGAGGTCAGAATCGAAAGAAGCCATGTTTTTTGCCGGTAGCATAACCCCTTCTCCAATTCGTAGTCTGATATTGCCGTGCCTCATTATTTCTGAGGATCGGTCGCACTTTCGAACCGTTTGGCATCGTGTTGAATGATATTCCCAGAAAGAGTTTCTCTCCTTGATGAAAACGTGTGTCGCGCCGGAGTCCAACCATGTGGGAACTTCATTGCTTTGAGAAACGCTAGCTTGTGCTATGGCGATGAAGCCGCGAGGGGATCCATACTCGTGATCGGTATTATTGCGCTGGTTCCGTTTACGGTTGTTGCAATTATTGTGGGTTGGTTCTTGTGTGCTGTCCCACTCCTTGTGTTGTTTACTGTTGTTTCGACCCCGAGATTGTTCTTTGGAACGACCACTTTTGCGGTTCGTGGTATTGTTCCTATCCCTCGATCGTTTTCGAGACCGGCATTCGGAACTTATATGGCCAACTCGTCCGCAGTTCCAACACTCAAGGCCTTTTGAGGCCTTTCGTGGGGGCTGCTTGTTGCGTCCCGAGTTTGAATTCTGTGCCATCGAATACGGGTGCTTGCTGTCTTTCTTTGCCCCTATTGTCTTTGATTTCAGCCGAGAAGCGCTGTGGTTTCGTCGGTCTATCTCGGAAAGAACGAGCAAAACAACTTGATCGTACTCCATGTTGTTCGCGTCAGCCAGTAGAGTAATAGTCATCAATGAGTCGGAAAACGTCCGCAGTAGTGTAGCTGTACGTTCGTGGTCGGTTACTAGATCCCCGAGAAGAGTGAGCTCCAGGAATGTGGTTTCAAGTTACAGTAAATGTTGTTGTATTTCGTCACCGTCCTTGAATGTTAATGTGGTCAGCTTCTGCCTTAGGTTCAATTTGGATTGTATGTTCTCTTTTTTGTAAGTAGACTCCAACTTAAACCAGACTTCCAAGGCAGAGCAGTGTTCTTGTTCCAGTAACTCGGATACGGCGACAATGGGTTGCGAACCGAGATTCTGCACGATGGCAGATCTTGCCTTTCGGTCTGCGTCGTCCCACCGTCTTCGAGCTTGTGCGGTGCCTTCGACGGGTCGCGGCTTGGTGTGGACGAAGAGCGATTGTAGAGAATGCATGAGGTCCCAGACGTAGATACGCCAAGTGTAGTAATCGGTATGTCCTTTGAGCCGAGGAATGTGCTTCGACTCGTGCTATCTGTCGGCTTCCATCGCGGAGTGATCTCAAACATGGGAGCGGACAGGCAAAAAGTAGTGTATGTTCTTCCCAAGTCCCCTACTGGCAGAGGGATACTTCTTATTCAGAGTCACAGGCAGGGGGTGCTAGCCCCGTACTCCTAAAGGTCAGACCTCTGCCTCCGAGTAAAATATCTCCCGGTGAGACACGCTTTGCTTCAGCCTGTCAAGTTCTGCGTGCGTCAGAAAGAGATCCGTGTTGCAATTACGAGACGTCTAGAGGAGGTTACTAACAAGGGAATATGTTTTCACCAGTACACCCTCTCTAGTCTCTTACGTTGTAGGAGCGCGTCGATCTACTCCGTTATGCTTCAAGTTCATGGGCAGCCCGGGCCAAGCGACGAGGCACACCGTCCTTGTGGGCAGACAGAGCAACCCCCAGCAGAGCCAGTTACATGGAGTGCTATCAATTCCCACGACTTGGTTCAAGCCTTCAGTCGATTCCGCCCCGGTGCTCGGCTTGCGATCTGCCAACTCCACTAAGGTGCCAACTTGAGGGGCAGGGAGGCAAGATGCTTTTAATCAACAGTCACAGCTTCCATCCCATTAAAAATCCAACACCACGCAGATTCCCGTGGGCCAACGAGACTTCGAAACTCGATCTGTGCATCTGGACCAGGGAGATAATCCAATGCCTTGTGCGCCAACACATCACGCCCCGTAGACAACGTAAGCCGTAGTAGGCTGCAGAGGCAGACCAAAGGCAGAGAGCGGTGTGGTAGTGGAGAGAGAATGACGTTGTAGAGGTGCTCCGTGGTGGGCGGCGCGAGAGGTGCGCCGTCGAAGCGGAAAGGCAGCACGGCCGAAAAGAGGCGAGAAAGCGCGGCCAAGAAAACACAGGCGGCGGTCCCAAGAAGGACAGACGGCGCGGCCGGAAGGGAGGTGCGGCGAGGCGGTGCGACCGGAGTGACGAGGCAGTGCGGACAGAGTAAGTGAGGCGGCGCGTCCAGGGAAAGCGAGGCGGCGTGGCCGGTGGGGCGAGGCGGCGCAGTCAGGGGAGCAAAGCAGCGCGGTCAAAGAGAAACGAGGCGGTGCAGCCAGGTCAGCGAGGCAAGGTGGCGCGGCCGAGGGATCGAGGCGGCGTGGATGAAGTAAAGCGGGGCAAGCGGCGCGGCAGGGGGAGCAGAGCGGCGAGGCCCGTAGGGCAAGGCGGCGTGGCCAGGTAAGGCGAGGCGGTGGTGCGGAGAAACGGAGGGGGTGGCGTTGCGGCTCGAAGCGTTGGTGAAGGACGGTCGAAGGGATCGAGGTCGCGGTGCTACCCAGAGCAAATGCCCACCTCTCCCTCAGGAGTCCGTTGGTTACGGCCGCCGCCCGCCGCCTTTTAATCTGCTCCTCGATTGGAACTTGTGGACACTGTTGCCCGTTCAAATCGGTGGCCACAACTACATAGTTTACAAGATCCTCCCTCTTTATGAAAGATATGATCGAGGAATTTGATGACGCTGTACTTCGTAAAGTTTTGGATAATGTTGGTTTCAGAAGCAATAGATACGGAAAGACCGGTGTTCACCAGTTTCTCATGGAGGGTTGAGTCCCCCACGGATGCCCAATGAACGCGTTCCAGTTTCAAGCGTTCTGTTATGGGCTTTATTTCGAAAGGGACGTCACGGTTCAAAACGAGGTGTCTGTACTTCGCATGGGAGTTTTTGCAGTATCCCATGCCGTGAAAGAAGAAGCAGCAAGACAGATGAAGCTCATTAAAACATCTGACCATTATCGCAGCGTTGTCGTGGTACAGAAATTTATACCGTCTCGGCAATAGTTTGTTGAAGCTGATAAAGTAACTTTGCTCGAAGTGCGTCCTGTTGGCCTCAAAATTCGCCAGTGTTGCGTATTTCCGTAGCTCGTGCAGCCTTCTGCCCATGTTATCCGCTGGGTGTGTCACTGATAGGGACTTGCACCATAGATTTACGTTTGGTTCCTGATTCTGGTAGAGATGCCAGTCATCCCATACCACAAAAGAGTACGAAAATATGGTGTAGTGCAATGCCCGCAAGCGCGAGAACACCAAAAAGATGTCCAGATCTTTCTCTCACGAAACAAATCCAGCAGTAGAGCCCTTTCAGGGATGACAAGACTAAGTTGGGGTCGACCAAGGACAAGTCTTCACGACTAGTGTAGGAAGGTTAGGCAAGAATATACGCCGCGTGAGCGGTGTGTCTGTGCTATCCTCCAAGGACGCTAATTGTCCACAGTGTGATGAATGCAACCAAATGTCGGTACAATTTACAAGTGGCGTGGAGCAACGCAAAGCAAAAGGGAAAGGGCAAGGCAGTCACGAAAGTGACCAAGAAGAACGACAAAGCCGGAGTACACGTTTTAAAATGGGGAAAACCACAATAGTTGATAAATACTCCCAACCATGGATTTGTTTATGTGAAGTAAGTGTTTAAAAAGCCCGTTTGCAACTGCGTACCCTTCTTAGGAAAAGTAGTGTACGGATGGAAGCAAAGAATTTTATAGTCAATTTTGGTTGTAGAGATTTACTGAGTGGGAGCGCTGTGACGCCGTGGTCCTACATAGTGAGTACTAACCTCCCGTACTCTACGGGTAAAATATCATAAGTATTTAAAATCAATGTAATGTAGTAAACAGTACCAGTGGCTGTCTTTTAAGTTTTGCACGCACTGGAAAGAGCGCTTCCGAATGGGATACCTCCTATTCCAAAATGAATAGGGGTCTACTCCAAAGCATTGCACAAAATTCAGGTCCTAGCATCTTTACTATTTCAGTTTTGAGCCAACAGTTTTTTATCGCGCATCATGTGATGTATCCATTTACATTACATATGCTGAATGTCAAGTAAAAAAAGAAAGAAACATTTCTTGAATGCACGTTGTTTTAGCCTTTTCGGTGAACTAAATTTGTAGATATGCTCTAGAGAAAAACGAGAGTTACGTCAGTTTCAAACCTATTCCGGGTCCGCCTGACAAGGGTGAAGTAAGGTTTGTCTCAGAAAGACTTGAAAATGCGCTGTGTGCCACGGCGCAATTTTTTAAAAACTTTTATTGCACCACAATACTTTTTCAAAAGAAAAAAGGGTGCTCTAAATACAAGCGGTACATTTCAAGGGTGTTCCCAGTTGTAGTTTTAAACTGTCTAAAAACAGCTCGTTGCGCCTTTAAAATAGGGTTTGCTTTGAGCAAAGCCCTTGATTAGCTCTACTTTAGCTCAGCCCGTTTGTTAGTAGGAGTTTTTTTACGAAGGTTTTGAATGGAAGAGGTGCACTTATTCCAGTTGAATGGAATAGTTTTTCATTTGAATTAAAGACCATTCGAAGTTGAAGGTGTCCCCTCCACTAAAACATCTAAAAATTGCTCTTCCTGGTGCCTATTACAAAACATTGGGCACCAGGAAGAGATCTCTTCCTGGTGCCTGACAAGAGATAAAGAAAACAAACTTGTTTGTACTGTCTGTTTGCAATTTCTTACGTTGCATTTTCTTCAGAATGCCTTGAGGCTGTTAAACACGGGCTCGTTGGCGAATTGCTTCAGCTGATATGGATCGAGTAGAGAAAGTTAGACATTGCTTATGGGAACCTACAGAGCTTTTGCTCGCTCCGAGTACGTTCGATTCCCAACTGGCAGAGCCGCTTTGCAAATGGTATCCATATATACTCGGGAGATTGTATTATGCTTCATCAATATTCCAATTTATAATATGCAAGTGTTTTAAGGTCTGAAATGTAATCCAATCTTTGATATGTAAAGGCCCAATAAGAGGCATGTCCTCTACATTTCATATGCATGCCCATACCTTCAGAGCACTCCTTTTCCGAAAGTGCTAGGGATACCTGTTCATATATAGTGTTGCCAATCTCGTTCACAAATATTTGAACATATGAGACCAATCATATTCCATGTTGAAATGGAGATTGACTGAGATGAGAAGGTGTCCGAGGAATTGCTTTCCTCTTCGGTTTATTGAGTGTCTAGCTGTGTTTTATAGTCTACCATCAAGGATGAATACACAGCTATTGTGTTCCATGCGTGCTCTAAATCTTTGATTAGAACAGCATGGATGTTGATCCGTCGTGGAACGCCCTGAGACCGCAACGCGCTGCACTACACATGTCAGATGGTAGTCACCGCACGAGTTTGCCGGATACAAGTTGTCTGTGCAGTACAAAGTCTCACAAGACTGCTCGTGCAGGCAGCGTCAGTGTCGCTACATTCCCTCTCGTTCCAATGTTAGGATCTCCATTCCAATCATGGCACACAGTCGTTTGTGTCCTACGGGACCAAGTGGTTTGGTGAACAAGTCCGCTCCCAATTCATTGCTCTTGCGGTACCCGATTCGCACGAGGTTGCGTTCTACCGAGTCTTTCACTAGATGGTACTTGACCTCTATGTGCTTGGTGCGTTCGTTGAGGACTTCATCTCGGGCTAGCGTAATCATTCCTTGATTGTCTCCGAATATGTCGATGCATTTTTCAGAGTGACCAAGCAGTTCGTTCATTAATCTTCTTAACCATATTCCCTCTCGAACTGCAAATGACATAGCCACATATTCCGCCTCCAAAGTAGATTGGGCGACAACTGTCTGCTTCTTACTACGCCATGAGATCGGTCCACCACAGAACGTGAAGACAAAACCACTTGTAGACTTCCTATCGTTACGATCACCGGCAAAGTCCGAATCAGATGTACCTTCTAAGACCACTGCGCTTCCTGCTTTGTACTCAATCACAGACTTCTTTGTGGCATATAGGTACTTCAAAACTTTCTTAGCAGCATTCCAGGGTTCAAGGGTGTGGCCTGTCATGAAACGAGCCAGGTATCCTACAGAGAACGAAATATCCGGTCGGACAGTGTTGCACAAGTGCATCAATGACCCCACTAATTCACGAAATGGAGTTTCGTCTGCATTCTTGTCATCTGATTTGTGAAAGTGTGTGCTCTGGAGTGGGAAATTGACGGCAGCTGCTGTGTCAACTCGAAACTTTTGAGCCAAACGTTCAATCATAGGTGCATTATGAACACGTAGTGCTTTTCCATTACCGCTACGCTCGATGATCATTCCAAGAAACTTCCGTGGCTCATAATGCACCTATGAAGAACTGATCTGCCTGATCTGGTTACCTTCATACTCTAACTCCCCTTCTGCTGTACACATGTACAATCTCTTTGTCAAATGTCACTTCTGGGACTCGAACCCAAGGTCTACAGCGTAAAGCTGGGCCCATAACCTATTAGAAAACAGATGAGCTATTGGCGCTATGCTCTCTTGTGACACAGGGCGTGCAGTTCATGTATTTGAACTTTCAACATTCCACATTGTGAAATCTCTTACCTTTGCCAAGCTCTCAATTCTTTCAAAGAGAGATGCGCTTTCAGGTTAAGAGTCCATCTGGGGGAATGGGATAAATAAAACTCAACGTCTCTCAGCAATAATGATCCCCTCTAAAAAGGCAGTTCAACACACAAAGTATCTACTTGTACAGCTTCTGAGCCAGCCTTTCAGTTCCCAAACAACCAATCATGAGTTTTTTCCCGTCTTCTTCCGGCGGTGCCGGAGACGGCGAAGGCCAAAATAGAAGGCCGTCATCTCGTAGAATGCACTTGTCATACCTTCTCAATCGCGCAAGCAGTTCTGAAGGTGACAGCGAGCGTGAGCAGTCTAGACAGCAAGGTAGTCCTTCCGACCCTCGACGCACGGTGACAGCGATTGGCGATTTGCTCAATCCTACATCCAGATCTGGAAGCAATAGTGGCAGGTCTTGCTCGTCATCTGGACAGCCTGCAGATCGTCGAGCGAGGGAAGGGCGCTTCGAACAAAGGGGAGGTCCTTCTTCAGTAGCTGGACCTTCAGGCAGGGTTACATCGATTAGAGATCTGCTCAACTCTCCATCTGGATCCGCACATAGGTCTGGAAGCGGTGGACGCCCATCTTTTGGAGGTCCTTCTGGTAGGGAAGAAGGTGGTTTACAAAGGGCGAGGTCTTTCCACGCCGCTGAACCTTCGAACGTGAGGTCTGGCGAAAGCGCTGCGGGTCCCAGTTCGCGACCGTCTGCAAGTGGATTGCAGCGTTCCAGTGATGATCACAAGACGCAGTGTGGTGATTGCAAAAAACGGGTGATGGATCTTCCAAAGCATAAAATCAAGTGCAAACCGTACAGGTGCCAGAAAGAGGGGTGCACGTTCATGAACTACGCGCTATATCAATTCAAAAGACATCAATTGATTCACAAGCCGAGGAGGTATGTGTGCGAGCACTGTGGTAGACGGTTTGTGCAACACGCGCATCTGAGGACACACTTGAGGGGCTTGAACGCCTGTCAGAGCCATTCCGGTAGGCGGGAAAGGCTTGCCCAGGAGGCACGCCCCAGAGAAGATGAAGAGGGAAGAGAGCGTCGTTAACGTTATGTTCGAAACGAGATGACTGATTTGGGTTGGGATAGTTCTTGTTTTTAGGAGAACAAGTGATGAGTAAAACAATGTCATGAAATTCATTTTACACAATTTGCTATGTCCTTGGTGCCCGAATTGTTCAGGAAACGAAGAAGGAATTATTGGAACGGGAAGTGTCGGGAATGGCGGATCTCCAGAGCGCCGACGGGGATCTCCTTCTCGATCACAGGAGTTCACGATCGTGTTCAGGTGTAGATTGTGCTGATGCAAAAAAATATCTGTCTTGATTGTAAACTTTAATTACGCCCCCAATGATTTGGTTCAGGCTCCTCGCCGGCGGAGATGGACCATTGTTCATGTGTTGCCACAGGGGCACCAGCGATTCAAAGCGCAACACAACTCAACGCAAACAAACGATCGATAGTTTGAGCTCAGCCCCCGTACTCGACGAGCATCTCTCGCACCACTGTGGTCCTTTCTGCTTTCTCACACTTCGTGAAATAAGATCCCATTACCGCCAAACCCAAGATATCTGGCTTGATATTTATAACGCCGCCAAGACGTCTCAACAAGAACAAATCGAATACATGACAAACATGGCATCCCAATCTGACGCTCAAGGACTCCCAGGAATCGTATACTCTGAAAAATCTCTGCAGGAGCCCTTTCCATGCACGAAGGTACAGTCCCTGATGTGTGGAGGAGGATAATTCTTCATGTTTAGTTTTCATTCGACATTTCTCATGAGGGCCTTGCTGTGCCACACCGCGTACACTTGTAGTAACGAGTCAAGTATTTCTCGGCATATGCGAGTAAATTTCGAAAACCAAAATATTTATTCTTTCCGAAGATTTTCAATGTTTTGCAAACTCTTTTCAACATCACTAATGTTCACTTCGTCGCATTCTGCTCTCTAGCCGAGCCTTTCTTCGTTTGTCAGCAGATGCGAACAGGTACGCTTAAGGTAGTCTGGAGCCTGAGCTCCAGTGATCGTCGTGGACTCCCTCATAGACTGCAGAGCACCTGCTTTCAAGGTATGGGAATTCATAGGAACAACACGACAGTTTGTGCCGCGCTTTCTTGGGGGTTCCACATGAAGAGAGTTGTCACTAATTCACCTCATTTGGACACCCCGGCGCTCTGAACTCAACATTTGAATTACAGCATGAAACTGATTTTGAAGCAGAGCAACTGTGATGGGGTTTCTTAGTGTTGATCCACCTTGCAGGCAAGGCGATCTCGACCAGCATTTACATCCCTAAATTCCCGCGACCTCCTGGGTTGCCAAATGCCAATTGCACGCAAGCAACCCACGCAGATTCAAGTTTGAATCAGAAGCACTGCCACCTACGAATCGTAGGTGGCAGATTGAGAACGTCTACTTAATAAACAATTCCGGACTCTCCACAGGAGGTCTGAGGGCATCCGCAACCACCGCGGGACTTTCCTTTGGTGCCCAACCTATTGCCTTTGCCTCCCTCACATTCCCTCAGCGCGTGCGCGCGGCTATGACGAACCTAGACGTACCAACACTTAGTTTGTGAGCCGAGGGCAAGCAGGCGTAGGTTCTATTTATTTAGCAAGCTGGAACAGTAATATCCTTGTAGTACGTAGGAGGGAGAATCCAATGATTTAGCGATTCCTGCCCTATAGCACGATCCTTAATACGGATCTTACAACTAAACGGACCGCTCTGACAAACACCGGCCGGGAGCTCAAGTTTCACCGTCCCCGTAATTTGCAGGCCCGCTGACGAACCTTGTAATTTCGGTTATGTTCACAATCACTTTGTCTCCAAATCCGTTAATTGGGGGCTCCATGTTAGGATAGTTGTATAGATGATGAGGAAAGATGCTTTGCGTAGAAACAGAGATCTTTGCCCCCGGTTCAGCTTGACAGAAAACGAGTGACTTTCTCCGCGCTTTGTCAACAGCTTCAAAGAATCCCTAAGCGAAGATGGGTGTAATGACCTCACCTTTCGCCCCCCCAGCAATCTTACTGGCCTGCCCAGCGGCTACATGCTGCGGTTCTACTGGAGCGTTATGGTTAGAACAAGATTGAATGGGAGGAAGAGGTGCATCTAGTCTAGGCTCGCCTACGCTCGCAGAAATCATTGAAATCCCTTAAGAATGCGTGACACTGGGGCTATCATCGAACTAGGATCTCGAGACTCCATTCCGGTCAATCTGGTGGGAGCATTCTGGTTCACGTCCTGGAGTATCGCCAATGAGAATCACAGTCTTTCTCCATTGTCGAGGAAACAGCTGTTGCGAATAACGCTGAACTGAACGTAAAGCTGTTAAGGTGGTGCGTGTTCCATCGGGGTTGTAGCTGCTGTCAGCTGCAGCTGGCGGTCACAGAGGGTCACGATAACACCTCCGGCGGTGTGGCTAAGGGACACCACACCGTGAGCGGCCATAGCTCAATCGGTAACCGCCTTCGTGTGCTTTTTGTGCGGGCCTGGGGTTCGTGGTTCGAACCCCGGCCCTGCCGCTCTTCCCCCCTGTTCACTACAGGGGTACGTGGGGATGTTTTCCAAAGCATTGAGTACAGCTTAAACATTTTCCTTGGAAGGAGGGAATTACCGCATTCCAGTCTCATCGATGACGTCCTCGCCACCATATAGGGCCAC
Organism: Gracilaria gracilis; assembly: GCA_030374805.1. NCBI lineage: Eukaryota > Rhodophyta > Florideophyceae > Gracilariales > Gracilariaceae > Gracilaria > Gracilaria gracilis. The sequence goes on from JARGSG010000199.1 coordinate 145,108, forward strand.
CCCGACATGAGCCATGAGCACTACCGCCGAGTTGTGTGACAAATAAGCTCAATTCGTTTTTGACAGCATCCCGGCGGGGTTTTGTAAACTCACTCGCGTCGACAAGAAGAACTACGGCCAGAGCAATACCCTTCAAATTGACAGCGAGATTGAATTCGACGGGGGAATTCGGCTTGGGTGAAATTTAGCGGGCTTGAACTTCGCCATTTGGGCATCTATGGCGGGATAGAGCTGCTGGACGTACGCACGGAAGATCTTTCAAACTTGCATGCAAACTGTTTATTGGCCTGAAACTGTTGTTGCAATTGTATAGAGTAGGTTCTGCATTGGGGCTCGCAGAAGACGAACGGGAAAGTCCTCAAGTCGCGAAATTTGGGCTCATATTGCCCTTCATTGATGTAGTCAGCCGAGGAGAGTGAGGCAAGCAACAAAAGGAAACAGAGACTGAGAAGGTTCGAAGACAAGTTCATCGTGGCGACGGTTTTCCAGAGTTGATGGGGAGTGGGTGGCCATAAAAACAGCTGAGCAACTCCGGCGCTCTCTGCGCTGGTTTCCTGCACGTGTCACTCATCTTTTATAGTGGCTAGACACGGACAAAACAAGAAAGCCAAGGGACATTACATTGCTCTTTATTATGAGGAGATGCAATGGCTGCAAATCGGACTAAGCATTGTCTCCGTGTTGGGACATGGATGGTTAACAAGAGATCACTGACCCAAGTTCCATGTACTTGTGTAGAATAACCGCACTGTCGGCGAAGAGTCCTTCAATATAGTTCGGGGTATTGCACACAACTGAGCATGTTCTGTATGAGCTGTTTGTAAGTGCAGCGACTGGATAGGAACAATAATTCTGGCTGTCGGGAATGGAATGCGGCAATGGGAGTTGTAGTACGTTCACTAGATCATCAAATCCAGCGTCGACTTTGAGAAGAAAATGCCATGTATGAAGAGTTGACTCTATGTACAGTGTGCTGGCGGATGGGGGATTCTTGGTACGAAGGTATGCCTTCGCATATACCTTCGTACCAAGAGTACGTCGGTAGTACCGACCATACCAAAAGGTCGATGAAAAGCGATTGCAGAAATGCAAAAGCATGCAAAAGTAGGTATATTTCACAATAGTGGCTTGGATGGATGTCCACGTGTATATCGTTTCCGTTCTGGGTAATTAAAAGAATGTTCTTTTAATGACCTTTGAGTGCTCAGCTGAGTTCAAACAAGCTTTGTTGATCCCCATCTGGACAGGAGCGCAAAAATAGTTTCTATATTACCTTCGGAGATGCTATGCCTGATGAAGCAGGTTGAGCGACCTCCATGTTAGCGAATTATTTTGCTCCAAAAGTCATCCGTTATTAGCAGTGGCAGGCTGAAGAACAACAGACTCTAAGAGAATCTGAACTTCAATAGCTTCCTCACGCAGAACCACGACTCATCAGTGGTTCTGGATGGGCTTCGTAGGGGAACACTCATTCGCACTCACAAGACTCGCCACCAAACAGGTTGGGCACTTTCCTCGTTCCTTCTGGACACTGCAGATGAGCAGATATTCGGTCCATGAAGTTCATATCAGAGCACTCAAAGCACCGATCTCCGTACGGTGACCTGGGCAGAAAAACACTTCCAGATGGGCATCGGACACACCTACTATCCAACGAGAACTCGCCGTCGCCGCAAGGAATACAAACGCCATCACTTTCACCTTGCCCATGCTGACACTCACATCGACCAGTCAAAGCACTGGCTGGATTGCCATTCTGATCCACAAGAGCACATGGCTGGCAGCTGATGCCATTTCTGCGCGAAGAGAAGTGGTTTGGAGCACATGGAGTGCACGTATCCAACTCGAACTTATTACCGAGGCAAGTTGTACAACGCCCATCTTCCATCATTGTGCCAGGGAGAGGACATTCAGACGCTCTGCAGCCATACTCCGTAGGACTCGATCCCAAGCCGCATTCGGTGGAAGGATCGACGCAGTTGAAGTTGAAGAAATCAGAACGGCCTAGAAGTCCATCGGGGCACGTCACACATCGGGTCGCGTCATCTGGGTGCGTGTATTCGTTCGCAGCACATTTGGAACACTCGAAAGCACCTTCTGTGCTGGTGTAGCCTTTGTCACAACTACTGCAGAACGGCTCTTGGTAGTAGTCCAGCTTCTCGTATTTGATCTTCGGTACTCCAACTGGAGTGCTTTGCCAAAACGTCCCGGCTACACATCGGCTGCAACCGCCCTTGCCATCTGGGGCAGTGCCGGGGTCACACTCGCACAAGGCGTTCTCGAAGATAGTGCGGCTGCCTGCAGGTCGCTTTCCCGGAGCACAAGCAAAGCAACGTTGCGAAGCACCTCCAGAGCTCACCATATTATGGCCACACCTAACGCATTCTTTTCGTTTAGTATTCAGACGTTCTCCAGGCGCACAAGCTCGACATTCTCCGTCCGCAGCTTCGAAGGTGTTGGTGGGACAGCCCGTGGTGGCGCTGTTACATCCCGCCGGGCGATCTCCAAGACTTGATGTTCCTGCCGGGCATGGCTCGCAGCTGGTGGATGATATGAGCAATCGAAAAGTACCGGCAGGACATGATACACATCCAGTGCCATCTGGAGTGGCGATGGTACCGATCGGGCACAGTTTGCACTCATCAGAAGCCGCACGTGACGCAAACTGGTTGGGAGGACATTTCTGACATCCTAGCTGTTCCGCGGAATACGCTGAGTCGAATGGAAAGCGCCTCGAACCATCCGGGTCCGGTATGGTCCCAGCAGGGCACCGCTGACATTTTGTGGCACCGAGCACACTTGACATTCCAGGAGGGCATCGGCTGCATGAGACGCCGAGCGTCGTTTTGAAGAAGCCGTGACGGCATTCCAGGCACCTTGAACCAAATTCTTTGAGTTCAAATCCTGGGTTGCATGTTGTGCATCGAGGCTCTCCAAACCTGGTTGGATACAAGCCGTCAGGACACGAGATGCAGCGACCGTCCTCTAGCCTGCTTCCGGGAGGGCAAAGCGCGTATATCGCGGTGGCGAGAAGGATAAGTTGGACTGCGTGCAGAAACATTTCGGAGGTGATAGTGTGTTCGGATGCAAAGGGTAATAGTCCAAAAGTGAGTGAAATGGTGTGGAGTTCCTTTTATAGGTTGAGAGCAACGAATGAACGCCGTTCTGACTGAGTATGGCCCACGGAATTGTTTCCTGACATTTTCCCAAAGATGCATCAGGGTTCGACGTGCGAGCACACGGTTCTGCACAGTCACCTGTGACGCTCCCCTCCAGTGACTGGATACGAACAGATCGCGTCTGTAATCTTGTGGTTCCAATTGTGGCATGAAGCAAGAAGGTTTCATGGGAGGACCATTTGCGTTTTTTTCTCGGAGAGGAAGTACCAGCAAGGAAATGGAATTCTGAAAATAGCGTCGCATATTTCGACTAAAAAAGCTGTGCATGCCTTGGTGGCTTCCACGGCGTACAGCAAGGAAAACCTTCGAACGATCTCTGTCACTTATTCCAAACCCTCGACATCCACAGAGCCATTGTCAAGAGGGATCATGTCATATCTACTTGTGCCTTTGACTCCATATCGCACAAAGAGAAACGTTTGTTGAATCATACATCAAAACTGTGAATTTGTCTTTTGACCCCGAGTTCTTTTTCCTCGCTCCCAGTCACTTGATGTAACTGCTTTATCACAGGAACGGGTCCGGTCATGCCTAGCTCTGGGTGTTTCAACAACAGAGTACATTCAGCAGCGCATAGAAGGCATCTTATCATCGAATCATGATGTTGCGCTGTCATTTCAAAAACCAAACTCTTATGATCCGTTTGCAAAATGCAACTTCCCGTACAGACTTTGGAAGAAAAGTAGTTGACGGGTTTTCTCCGAAGCTAATGTAGTGCTGTAGTGCTGGTCGTTTCCGGGGCATAAACATAGCTCTGTCGACATGGAGCCATTATTGTTTCTAATGATCCAGGAAACATTGGCCTCTCGAGGAATGTCATAAGAATCATGGCTTCTCTCCCAATTTCATCTGCGATCAATCAGTTCAAAAGTCTACCTGCGCTGCCCAGTGGCTGAAACTGTGACCCCATCAACGCAAGTGCGCCAAATCCAACTCCGCTCGGGACGATGTCATACGAGCATGTGTGTCCTGATTCGCTTGGCTATCGGATCACAGAAAAGGGCTGGTCGCGTTGCAGCGTTTCTCATGAATTCCGGAGATTTGAATGAAAATATCCAGCTCAGTGACACTGCTTTTGAAACAGCTGTAGCTTTCTATATATAAGCGGTAGGTTTTGCCACCCCGCCAATTTCGAAAGAGATCACCAAAAACAGGCAGAACTCTAATTTTCAAGCAGATTTTGATTGAGAATTCGGCACTTCAGATCAAAACAGCTACACGTAGCTTTGCTTCCGTGGTAGGAGCTTTGCGATGAATGAAAACTGTTCTTGAAATTTGGATTGCAAATACCAAAGTGGGCCACGTGTCCACGTCCGCGCAGTCGCTTAGAAGTCCGAACGATTCTATCGCTCACGAGTGCTACTAACGGTTAGCTAGAGCTACTGTAGACCTCTTTGATTCAAACAGTTCAAACTTTGAACCGTTCAAACTTTGAATGAATCAATCAGGTGGTTCAACGCACGAATCGCGCGGCACGATGCTTCGAATCCACATGCGACGATGCGGTTCAGAGCACGATGCTTTGAGCCACAGGCGACAATGTGGTTCAAAGCACGATGCTTTAAACCACATGCGAAACACAGTATCTAACCGTTCAACATACTATTTGCACAAGAAACTATATTTTGTCGATTGTGACCTTGGTTATGCTGCTTTTGGACCCTTGGCGAAGATTCACAATAGGCTGTGAACCATTTCGCACATATCCTCGCGAGATCCAGATAACCGAAGCACCATGGGCATAGTTCTTGCTTCCTGAACACAGAAACCGCCACCACAAATGCCCATACATAACCCCATGGCCCCATACTCGTTCGTAAGACAAAAAATCAATTGTATTGATGTTTTGTCTTACCAGCCAGCATGAGGCCGAAACTTTCGAAGTTCGGCATTCGAACCCGACTTGCCTCTGCGCATAAATTCTGACCCACCGCACGAAAGCCTACTCACGCGACTAGTATTATCTCGCCAAGTTCTACTAGCTCTGTACAATTTAGTTCTTTCACCCCAAAACACAGTAATCAGCAGCCTCAAGCTCTACTTTTTGCTCATCGGACTCCGGTCTCTCCGTTGAAGAACATCATTACCATGGTTACCTTATCCGTCCCCTTCTTTTTGTTGTCATTCCTATCGGCGTGGATATTTATACTTGAGGTCTTGGCGACGAACAGTTCGCCGGGGAATCGATGCCCAGTGAACATGAACAGAGAATTAGGAATCACAGACGACTATATTTGGGTATGCAAGTGCCCTCCCCTACTTACAATCGAGAGTGTTGAACCAGCTGTCAACGGCTTGAAGAGGATTCCAGTTCCATTTAATGAGAGAGATGACACCCAGGGACGAAACGAAGCATTCTTGCGCTGCGTTGAGGATAGCAGTGGGCCTCTGAACCGTCTTTGTGTCTCCAACACAACTCTATTCGAAATCGAGGCCGAAAGAATCATGAGGCACTGCTTCGACGTTTCGCTTACAGCCGAAGAAGAGAGCAAAAGTGGACCGCTCACATTCACCACGGAAACCTGCAGCACGAGGCTTGTTCCAGTCGTGACGCAGTCCGAAACAACGGGAGTATGGCTGTGTGAATGCGAGCAGCCTGGCGCGACAGAGTTGTTTTCATTTGATGTGGTGGTGGGACAAGCAAATCTCACCACGAATGCATCTCCAACTAACGCGATCCAGGAACTGGACGAAATTGAAAGGTGCACAGCACAAGCGAGCAAGCAGTTGGAGGACGTTTGTTTCAATGCACCTGGCGACTTTGACCTCGTCGCTTTGCATGTGTTGGAAGCGTGCTGCAAAAGGGCCAGGGCTTTGTCGGATACAAAGTTCCTGTGTGAAGCTCTGATTCCCGAAAACGTTGACGCGCTGAAGATACAGCGTGAGCCCCTGATCTAGTATGCCACAGCTTGAACCTCTTGATAAATAAAAGCACGAAGAATCTTCGTTTTTCGCTTGAGTCGTTTTCTCCCAAACAATTCGAGCGGTCAAACCATTCAGTGAACAGTTTCCTCATGGGGCGCGCTGCTCGCTGTTTCAAATCCGTTACCCGCACGCCAACTGGTGCATTTTGTGCGGTCAGGAAATTTGACCTTGTGCGATACAGCACTTGCGGTGCTTGTCTGGAAAACGGGCAGTCTGCAATGGTGTCAACGTTGGTCGGTTCGAAAAAATGTCTGCGAGGGTAGCGAGGAAGTAGCGAGTACATTCTCTTTTACACATATGACATGAATACACGTACCAAGTATGTACCGTACAGATGAGTCACGTATACACGTACCAAGATATGAAACATTGGAACGATTCTAACGAATTTGTTGCAAAGCAGTTCTACTTTCGTAGAACAATCATGATAGGATCTTGGTTTCGGCATGTGGGAGCTCACTACAAAAATCGTTGTCCACGTTCATATTTTAAGAACGCACCATGGCAATCTTGTAAGTTATGAAAGAAAGCGGGTGCGGAGTGGGATGTCATGCGCGTAATGATACACCCACATCACGCAATTTGCGTAACGAGGGTCGAACGCCAGCTCAACATGGCTCTTAAAATAAACGCTGAGGTGGCTTGCAGTGTCGGTGAGTTCAGAGTCACCATGCGTACTTGTGTTATAGGCCTCTCTCAAGGCATTAAAACTTGTTGCTTACAACATGAAAGTGTGAAGGTGTTTTTGAGAAGAAGACGAGAATAGAAAGAGTCGAATACCAGAGCAACTAGAACATCAATATGCACTACTCTTATTCGTCAACAATTTCATGCCTGGAACTCACCGAATTTGCGCACGAACCGCTTTTCTGCGCCGAAACCTTCAACCCTGGCAGTGATGGGGCGCACCGGGGCACCGTGACGCTGTCAAATGCCTAATAAAAGCCCGGCGTCCCTTCCCATCAGCTTTTTGCGCTCTACAAACCAGTACGCCAAGACGCGCAATTGAGCTCATTTCGTACCGACAAATCTGCGCCTCCTTCCGCAAGAATGAAGCTTTTCTTCACCACGGTCGCTCTGATTTCGCTGTGTAATGTGGCTAGTGCATGCTCTTGCATATATCAGTCCCTTCAAGATGTGTTCTATAGTGACGGCATCGACTGGGTTATCAAGGGCACTGTGATCTCCTCCACTCGAATTCCTTTCAAACAGCCGTCGGTTCGCACGCTTACGGCGCCACTCTCTCGCCAGCAAGATGGCCTTCTTTCGGCCCCCGCAACAACCGCGTCGCCGCCGGCGTTCGGCTTTGGTATAGCGTTTCCTATAGGCCCTACTAGGGTAGAGCACCAAGTCAGGGTGGAGCAGGTGTTCAAGGGCTGTGATGTACCGGAGGTGATTAAGGTGTTCACGCTGAGTGGCACCTCCTGTTCGCTGCAGCTGTTCACGGGTGTTACGTACCTCCTGACGCTAGCGCGTGACACGGGGATGGGGTCAGGCGTGTTTCAGTGCGCGTACAATCGACGCTTTGAATCGGTATCAGGCCATGTTAACTTTTTGGAAAGAGCTGGCAACTGCTGCGGTGATGATTGCCCTACACCCTCACCACGCCCTTTCCCGGGCAGCATAGGCATAGCAGGACTCGCAAGGAGCGCAAGCAGAACATCGTCTTGGTATGTACTCTGACCGGTTTTTGTCGAGTGTTAGGGACTACCGCTGTTCTTCCCAATCTGTTTAAACTTGGCGGTAACAGTAAAGCCCCTTATAGCTTAGGTATTACAAAATGCAGATCGAAGCTGGTTCTTACTTGAAAATCGCCGCTCAGAAAGTCCTCTCTCCAAAGGAAGGCTAAGACTTTGGATGGCTATTGCCTTGGCATTTCTAGACATAACCTATTTATCTCACGTTCTAAGCTACAACGCATTCATTCTTGTTCATTTACTCTACTTGCTAAACCTATCACAGGATATGAGCTCAATCCTTTGTTTGCATCATTCCACCAACCGATTGTTCACAGCTTGGAATCTTTTCAGTCAGTTCCGTTACGTCTCATGCACCCGGCGTCTGCGACCGTCTATGATTAGCTCTCGCCTCCGCAAGTTTCACAACGGACACCTAAACAGTCTGCACAGCTATTGCGATGGCTTCCCAGCACATTATCGTTTGGAGGATGGTCTTTTTTCGAGTTTCTTCTTGGTTCAGAGATGTTTAATTGTTTCTGGGAATACAAGTTTTGGTATCATATTTCCGCAGCCTCCACATCTTATCTCGGTATGGGTAAAATTTACAGTTCCATGCAGGGTGGGTGGAGGAAGACCATAAACAATGCTGCCCTGAGAACCAGAGCCGGCAGCCTGTCCCATACTGGATGATTCACCTTTAGCCTTCGCACTATTGTAAAGATCTTCTAGAGACGAGTATGCTTCTGTCGAGTCATCCTGAAAGGGCATGCTTGGAGCAGCCGACCAAGGTTGTGACAGTGAATCCAATGAAAACTGCGAAGTTGGGCCTCTTTCTGACTTGCTTGTTTGAGAGGTTTTCACGCGCGAGCTTCCTGGACTGTTCTTTCGTTGTCTTTTCTCCTCCATTTGCTCCTTGTTTGACTACGTTGATTCGAGAACGAAAAGTTCCAATCTTGGAAGGAAGGCAAGTGTGGTGTCTCTTGTGTACTGTTGTTCTTGTCCAGGTTGCTGTAGCAGTTGCCTTTCCTCGAACGACGTACTTTGAAGGCAGTTGAGTGCCCCTTTTAAGCTATTGCTGCTGCTCAGAAATGTTGGCGAACGCGCAATAAAAAACTGCTCACCTTCTATTCTTGGGGCATATGTTCTAAGGTTATGGGCGGTATTGATTTGGGGTTAACTTTTTGCTGTTTGCGGTTGAGGAGCTCAAGCGATAAGTGCAAGTTGTCAATGGGGGGTAAGCTGAAGCGCGCAAAAGGCTCGAGAATCAAGGCCAAACATTTGCAAGCAAAGCGCAATCACGATTGATGAGAGTGGAGAAGCCGCCTTGCGGGTCGAACAGGGTGAAAACTTTGGTAGTGTGAGTGGAACTATGACTAGCAATGGTTGCGGAAATCGGGGCTCATAACACTTTGTCTCTCCAGTCGGAGCACAACGCAACACGGGGAGAAGGAAAAAGGTTTGTGCAACAGTTTGCTTGGCGAGCCCACGAATAAACTGACAGGGATCCGGAGTTTGACGGAGTGCTCTGACAAAGAATAGTGGACCAACCAAAGTTGGGATCAAACGTGGCAAAATGGGTCGGGACAAAACTTTTCTCAGTTACAACCAAATGGGTGTAACCTGAACTCACAAATAGCAAATAACAAAACGCTTTCTTCTTGTTTCTGATTTTTTAAAATCAATTAAAATTGTCCACAACCATGTGCCAAGAAAATAAGATTTTTCGTATTTCAGGTTACGCCCGAAAATACACTGAATAGCATCGCAGCTGCCTTACGACCATTCCAGCTCCGAGCTTGGCACAAAGTACACCTCTGTACAAGAAACACCCCACGCTGCTAATACCACCCGTCTTGTAGCCACCTCAACAAGTTGTTTGCGACCGTCGTAGTATTCTGCCGCGCAGGCTTCAATATCTCCTTGCTGCTGGAGATAGACGAGTCTCGCGGCAAGTCGCTTGAGCCCGTTAGAAAACTGACGCGTGAAAATCTTCTTCCCACATTCGACGCGACCACTTTTCATATCGTTAGCATCTCTCACTGTAACTTTGCCTGTCGTGATTATGTCCTAACCGTCACAGCTTTCAAACCTCACATAGTACGCAACGTTAGAGTTTTTCAATATTACGTAGTTGTACGTTCCTCCACACAAGTCCTCACACGGTCCTCGAACCGAGGTTGCACCAGCAACGCTCCCATGCTGAGTCTCAAATACTGGAACCATATTTTAAAGTGGGCCGGGCCATCGTAACTACCTTCGTATACCCTGCGGGGACGGACGGGGCGCGCAGCGCGGTGCCGCCTTCGGGGAGGGGCTGCGCTGGGTTGGTCACGTGTGGGACGTGGCAGCGCACGTGGCCACGCGCCGCTCCTCCCTGGGCTGTTGTCCACGTGCTGTTGCGCTTGACGATGGCAGCGCGCCGTGTGCAGTTTGGAACATTCGACTTGTCTTCCGCATCCGGCGCCGTCGCCCTGTCCTTTGGCCTCCAGCAAAATGGAGCTCAGCGACCCGCAACACCACCGTCTGTGGCTCGGCACGGCAGATGTTGATGTTACGAAGAGGAAAACTCCGGCGCGTTGGCTGCACGCTCACCAAGCAGCAAGGAAAGCGAGCGATCGCTGGTTTTTGTGCGCAACTCGCGGCAATGCGCTCGGTGAGGAACGCACGGCGTGCCAGGGGAGCCAGGCTGGCTCAGCCAGCCCAACGACCAGGTCCCACACCGAGTGACCGACATGTTCAGGCGCCTGTTCGCCTATGACATGTCATCTATGCCGACGGCGCGGCGGGCTGCGGCAACTCAAAGCGCCGCCCGTAAGATACCGCCCAAGGGCGCCTCCGGCCATTTGATGTATTGACGTATTGAGCGAACTCTTTTCCAGGCGGCGAACGGTAAAGGCTACGGCATCTTCATCAAGTACCGGCATGCAGAAAAACCGAGCGGCTTGTGGTAATGGCAATTCGGGTACGAGCGTCGAGCTGTTTGTCCTTCAACTACTTTTGATGCTTTTGAGCTTTCCGTGCTTGTTTGCTGCGAGCATTGCGTTTAGAACGATTTCGACACTATTCATACTGAAACCTGCTGCACTATGTACAGCATAACAGACGGAACGGGGATGTTCCACCTCAACGATTCAGTGTGGCTACTGCACGTTCGACCCCCAATTTGTTAATCCCATGCGTTCTAGTTCTCTTCACACACAATGTTTCCTAACACACCCTGGCATATGAAGCTCCATGTATACCAACGGCATTTCCGTTCCGCAAATATTGCACGTGCGGTTAGAGACATGATGAGCTTCGTAATGATATTTCAGATCATTCTCACTTGACGCTACGTAATGGCAGTCATAACATTCAAGTGCATGACATTCCGACACATGTGCTCGAACGAAATCAAGCGCGCTAAATCGTAACCCACAGTGGCGGCACAAGTACGGTCTAATCGAAGCGCCAGCTCCAATAGATCCCAAACTGGAGCATCCAGCTCCAGCAGCTGGCTCCGCCGCTGCCTGTGCGGCCCCACACTGCCTACGCGAATGGCTACCACCAGCTGAAGCCTTAGGTGTCAGCCAACTGGGAGGCGCTGACGTAAAGCTGACGATCCCATGCCCAGAAATAACGCCGAATGCTTGTTTTGTAGCTTGAGAGCTTTGAGCGGCCTGAGGTGCTTTCTCTGTCCTACTAGGAAGCCGAGCGGCCTGTGGTACTTTCTCTGTCCCACTAGGAAGCCGAGGGCCCTGTGGCGCTTTCTCTGTCCCAACAGGAAGCCGGTTGCCCTGTGGTGCTTCTTCTATCCTATCATAAAGCCGCACTGCCTGTGGCGCCTGTAGAATCCTGTCTGGAAGCCGTGATGATGAATCTGGGATCTTCCTACTGCCACTTCGCTTCGTCCATGCTTTCCATGTCTTCTGAAAGAGGCTCCTTCTCTCGCTGGGGGGTTTTCTACCGTCGCCACCGTTGTTTCTTCGATGATCAGAGTTCATAATTGATTTCCGAAGGGTGTACGTTTCCACAAGCTCGCTGGGAATTGAATGGGAGGGTAATTGCCGGGGAAAACAATTCGCACAGTGAGCCTCAGTCCTTGAAGCAGCAAAAGAAATTTCTCTCCGGTAGAGTTACTGGTGTTGCAGCTGACACACATCGCTGAGCTTGAGAACTTTAGAATGTATTCGTTGGGATCTAGAAAGGAGTGCAGTGGTGAGCTCGGGCGCTGGACGTTGTGAGCGATGCATTTGTGGCTAAGGCATCCAGGTTTGACTGACAACGACTGTTAGTCATTCTGTTGTCTAGTGATGAGCACCAATGTCTGTCGTGTGCATGTGGTGTAACACAAATCACCATTTCTGGTGGGTACTTTGTTATTGGAGGGTGTTGTTTAATAAAAAAAAGTAAACATCATCTGCGGTGAACGTAGGGCAAGGAATGCCATGAAAGTATTACTCGAAGTAGGGGATTAGTCTATTTAGACGGCCTTTGTAACAAGATCTTACTAATGGGCTGAGCTGGTTTAGAGCTAATCATGGATTTCTATCAAAGCTAAACGTATTTTAGCAGTAGCAAGCTGTTTTTAGGCAATTCTACCCTACCAATTTGTATACCCTTGCAATGCACTAAGATTGATTTTTCCAGGACCACAGTAGTCGATTTATTGATGAACTGGAGCTGACGCGTTGGAAGATAATAACAGCATATTATGCTCTTGGCGATGTGGCAAACCTTCTGTACTGTTGGTCTGAGCCTAATGATTTGGCAGGTTAGTTTCACTGCACTGTTTTTTTCCAGGACCACGTCAGTTTATTGATGAAATGGAGCTAGCGGGTTGGACGATCTGACCCTGGTGATGTGGCAGATCTTCTGCACTGTCGGTCTGACTGATGATTTGGTAGGTTCACTGCACTCGAGCATTTCTATCGCAGAGTATCGGCGTCAGCCATCATGATGGGCAGACAAACGTTCTACTCGCGATCTACCTCTGTATTCGTCAAAAAAACTTTGTACTCGCCATCTGACTCTGTCTTCGTGGCGCTCGCCTCAGGTTGTCTTTGCACCCTACACGCCCTCCCTCTTAGGAACAGAGATGTCCTTACGAGACACTCTGAACGCGTAATGTGTTTACCTTATGGTGTAGCAGAACACATGGCAGTTGCCGCTTTGTGTCTCCTACACTTCCCACGACTTGAAAAGATCGACTCGAAAAGATCGTCCGACATGTCGAAATGCTAAGCGTAAAAAGTCAATACTGTAGTGAAACAAGTATGGGGTGCAATGAAAAAAAATTAGAAAAATGCGCATTACTGAATGTGTGAAAAATTTGCTGTCAGCAAATTTTTCTTTCTTTTCTGGAGACAAACCTTGCCTCAGATCACTACGACGCCGACAAATTAAAATACAATCAAAAGAAACCAACCCTGCTTAGCAGCTGATTTGAAGGGACGCCGTATTCGACATCCAAAATACTGCCACAAAGAGCAGTAGTGCTGTACCATATTATCTCAAAAACAGACCTAAGTACAGTACATGGAACTTTTGGCAAAAAACACAAAACCAAGCACTGACTTTTACAATACGTTTTCTAAAATAAAATCAATAGTGGCAATTGTTTCTGTGATACAACTCAGTAAAAAACATACTGTCCATCGCGACAAAGCTTCGTTCTTCGGTCATAAGTACTCTTTCACTTCTTCATCAAATCGTTTCTCAAAATGTTGTTCATTTTCTGATAAAAATATTAGATCAGAGCTTTGCAAAGCAAGCTTCTCAAAGGAAAAAAACCGCAAAGCTCCAGAGCAAAAACCATAGTAGTATAGGAGTTTGTAAGTGAAAAAAAAATTACTTTCAACTTCAAACAGTTTTTCAAATACTGCAGAAGGAACAATTCTACAAATACACATAACATTTCCAACTGCGAAAGACTTTCTTAATAAACTTAACTCTTCGGGAAAAACCAATACGTTGCATTTTTGTTAACGAGCAGAAACAGATACAATGTAGGGCAAACGTCTTTTGAAAAAGTTTCTAACATTCAGTAGTTATTTTTCATTAATTGGCGCAAGTAGTGTAGTTTGGTATCAACGATAAACAAGAGTTGCGCTCATGATTTTGGAAGCATTAAATTGGATGTGAACTTTCGATAATCTCCAGATCAGCCTTTGCAAGGTTGGTTTTTTCCTTGAATTTTAATTTGTTGGCATGATAGTGATCTAATTAGAGACCATCTCCGAAAAGGGACAAAAATGCGCCGTGTGACACGGCGCATTGTTTTAAATATTTTTATTGCGCCGTTATACTTTCTGTTAAGAAAAAGAGAGTGTTCTAAATATAAGCTCTACATTTCAGGTGTGTACCAAAAGGCCAGATCAAACTGCCGAAAAGCAGCTTGTTGCTGCCTAAAAATATGTTTGGCATTGAGAAAACTAGTCGATTAGCTCTACATTAGCTCTGCCCGTTGCTTTGTATTAGATTACATTATTTTCTAAATTATTTATACATTCAAATCATGTTATATTCAAATACACATCGACCAGTTTGAATTGAAGGGCAATTTGATTTCAGGTGTAACGAAGTTTTTAAATCTTGCAAACCTACTTGACATTGCAGGTAACTGTCTTTTCGGCTAGCTCACTTTTACAATAAAACTATGCCTTGCAATGGATCTTGGCTGCATTTTTTTTAAGAAGCGAGCTTCGAAAAGCTCTGGTATAACTAGAAGACCTCTACTTCCTGCTCCGTATTTCGGATGGTAAGCACAACAATTTTAATTACTATTTGAGAAGCAGGTTTCTCAAAAACAGCCAACTAAAAGTGCAGGAAGGCAATGGCTTTCTGTGCTTTTTCCCACCAAACATTCTATTTGGAACGATTTGGACACTAGTCATACTGCAAAATACGGCACTATGTGTAGCATAACAGACGGAACAGAGAGGTTCCACCTCAACTCTGGCCATTGCACGTTCTACCACCAATTTGCTAATCTCACATGTTCTATTCTCTCTTCACACACACACTGTTTCCCAGTATATTTAGGTTCGTGACGTTACATTTAGAAGAACTGCAATACTTTTCCGCGAAGCTTGGAAGTATAGATGCCAACGTGAAGAGTCTCGTAATGATCTTTCAAATCAAACGCATTTGACGCTACGTAATTGCATTCACAACATTTAAGAAGTCCATGACGTTGCCTCCAATGTGCTCGAACATCATTTAGCGTGCTAAATCGTAGACCACAGGGACGGCACGAGTACGGTCTAGTGGAAGCGCCAGCTCCACTACATCCCGAACTTGAGCATCCAGCTCCAGCTGCGGGCTCCGTCGATCGCAGTGCTTTCCCACACAGCAGACACGAACTGCTATCATCATCTGAAGCCAAAGGCGCCATCGTACTAAGAGTCCCTGACGAAGAGTGCCTCATCCCATGGCCAGAATTAACTCCAGATGCTGGGTATCTAGCTTGGAAGCTTCCAGCGGCCTGTGGTGCTTCTTCTATCATATCAGAAGTTCGAGCGGCCTGTGGTGCGTCTTCTATCATATCAGAAAGTCGAGCGACCTGTGGCGCGTCTCCCATCCTGTCACAAAACCGAACGGACCGTGGCGCATTTTCTGTCCTGTCAGGAAGCCGCGATGATGGATCTCGTATCTTTCTACGTACGCTTGGCTTCTTCCTTTCTTTCCATGTCTTCCGGTTGACGTTTCTTCTCTCGTTAGGAGGTTGTCCACTGCCGCCACCATCGTTTTCTTGATGATCAAGGTTCATACTTGATTTATGGAAGGTGTGCCTTCCCGCAACCTCGCTTGTAATCCAATTGGAAGGTACTTGGTGCAGCAAACAATTTGCACTGTGAGCCTCAGTCCTTGAAGCAGCAAAAGGAAGTTGCCTCTTGGTGAGTTATTGGCGCTCACTTTGTGTGCACCCTAACACACACCCTCAGATGTGCTATGGTGATTTTATGACGTTCATCTTCCGCTGACACACAACGCTGAGCTTGAGAAGCTTAAATACATTCGTTGGAATCTGGAAAGGAGTAGAGTGGTGAGCTCTTGCCAGCTGGAGGTTGTGAGCGATGCAGTTGTGACTGAGGCCTGCAGGATTGACTGACAGCCACCGTTAGTCATTCTGCTGTCTGGTGGTGAGCACCGATGTCTGCCCTGCAGGTGGGGCAACACATATCGACATTCTACAGGTGTAATATAATGGTGGTGAATGAAGTCTGGCCTTCTCCAGATGGAGGGGAAAGCGCGCTGACCCCCCTTTTATATACATTTTAGAACTACATCTACAATTGAGGACAAAGCTAAGCTGGCTACTGTCTCTGATGAGCGTCAGCTACAAGCCGATCACGGTGATCAAGCGTGACTTGGCTTGTAGTACAACGTTTGTATTACAACTGGGAACTTAATCAGGTCTAATTGAGGGGTGTTGCCTCTTGAAAAGCAATAGGATTTCCAGGAACGCAGAAGAAGACTTATTTCGGCACTGGAGTAGGCTGGGGGGTTGGTCGTTAGCGGCATCTTACTTGTCAGTCAGCCGCCGCAGTTCTGGCGCACAAGATATTTACAGTACCGCCTGTTCACTCGCCCCGAGACCACCGTTGCTTGGCTGTTGCCGACTGTCTACGCCATTCTCTAATTCACTTTGACTACTGATTGGTACCGAGTCCGCGCTCAAGAAGATCCTTCTTCGAAATGTCCTACCCTTCTCGCTCTGAAGGAGTAGCCAAGACCTTCTGGGTCTCAATTAACGTAGGAGCAGTGAAAACATTACAAAAATAAAGATATTCGTCAAACGACTGGAAGTAGTATAGCAATAATGTTTGTTTGAGCTTAAGCAATAATTATCATGCAGAAAATCGTTCACGTGCAAATAGACCTTTCAGACAACAGAGAATGAAATACACAACAAAGCAGTTGTCAAAATTATGTAGGGAAGGTACTAAATTGTAAAGGGTATCTACGCATCGCCCATTGAGATGACGTCAGTATTTATATAGTACATAAATATCTCGCCATCAAAAACAGAGTGCACAGCAATAATTCAACAAGGTATGTAAGCAACGAGCTACAAACATAATATATAAGCGCTCAACTACGTATCGTTTAGTTAGATGTGTATTTCATGCATCTCCTTCACCACCATTCACCCCTCTTTTTTTCTGCAACAGCCATAATAATCCTTATGCCACCATTCCCAGATTCCCACGCCGAGAATGTCGTCGACATACTTTGTGAGGCGCAAATGTCACGTTAATCAGAATTAAATCAATTTTCAAAAACAAAAATCCACCAAGATTCGGACGACGAAAATCATTCTATCTGTCTAATATATGAATCGTTTTATTCACAAAATGGATCACAAACAATATTGTCATTAACAAACTTTTTGTCGAAAGAATTTAATCTGCTATGGAACTATGTTGCTCCTGTCATTACCGCTAAATGGAACATAGGCAGGGGACTTAGGTACAAATATGGCGACAAAGATGTGTTGTTTCTGGCACTGGTAGCGCTGTCACATGGTGGCACATGGCAATTTCTAGGTAGTCTTTTTAAAATCAATGGCAACACCTTCGAAAGAATGATTTTAAAATTTATATCTTGTATTTGTTTAGAAATTTGTCACAAATACGTGGATAACAACAACGGTCACTAGCCCATGAAGAAGATGCTACGTAATAATTTATCATTCAAGAGTTTTAAGTTCCGCAGATACGCTACTGATGTTATATTCCAACACTCCTATCGTCCTGGGGGAGGAATGGCAGAGGGAAAGAATTATTACAGTGGAAAGCACAAATTATATGGGCTGAAGACGGAAGCGTCTGTTTTGCCCAACGGGCAGGCTATCAACTGTACGAATCATGTCACTGGTGGCAAACCAGATATTGACGTATTCTATTCAAATATCGAAGTGCACCAAACTGCGTTTAAGAAGAGGAAACACGAAAGTCTAAATTATATTTTAGATGCGGGTGATGATTTGGACAAATATCCAGATAGTTGGGGTATTTTGATGGACAAAGGCTACCAAGGTGCGCAGGAACATGTTCGCGCACTACTTCCGAAGAAAAAGCCTATCCATGGTTTCCTAGATATTTCGGATGTAGAAAGAAATAGAAAAATATCCTCGGATCGCATAATCGTGGAAAACTTTTTCGGAAGGTTGACAAATATATGGTGTGTAATTGGGTCCAGGTTTAAGTGGGCAGAAAAATATTATGACGATATATTTATGTTTTGCGTGGCTTTAACTAATCAGCGCATACTATGGCATCCTCTGAGGGCGGAAGACGGAGAGTTTTACAATCAAATTCGAAATCGTTTATTTTCGTTAGGGGAGAAAATTACAGGTAAGCGCAAACTAGCGCAAAAGCGCTATAGGGAAAAGCGTCAGCGTCGTATGGCTGCAAAGCTACACGATATTGGCTCTGATGACGATACCATTAATCCAAACATATGAAACGCAGTTGTGGAAAATGGTGATCTTTACGGAATATCTACTACTTCAAGGTAATTACTTACGTTTTCTGGGTATAAGTTACAGTTCCTCTATTGAAATAAACAATATAAATGCGTTTCATGTGCGTCTTTTCTTGGTTACTCGATATCTTTTTAGTTCTTCCTTAGGTATTTAGGATTTCTCCAAAAGATCTAATTGTCGCGCGAGCTTGCAAACACCAACATCCTGCGCGCTGTGCAAGTGTCTTCCTCGCTTTGCGCAGCGACTCGCATCCGCTTCTCCATCAAAGTGCATCAAATCAGTTTGGCGAAGCGCCTTACGCAGTGGCATCTTCCTCAACACAACGCATGCTCCTGTGCCTCCAGCCTTGAGCTGGTTGCCATCGCTTACATGTGTTTTGCAAGCAACTTCGGAGCCACGCTTTTCAGTTGCAGCGCAACTGACCTTAAGGCTGTCAAGCTATCTTCAATCAGCACTGATTTTTCGCTCTGTTCCGTTAAGAAATGAACCTTCAACATCTTCAAGTCTCTCGTTTTCAATCGCAATCGTCATGAATCTTCTAAAGACCTGCATTCCATCACCTTCGCAGCTCTCTTACTGCTCATTTTATCCTTCTTGACAAAATGCATGTCAGTATCCATTCCGCAAGCAGAAAATGTTCTCATCGTTTGCTCCGATTCTTGTGGATGCATAACGGAGCAACAGATAAAGGTGACTTGCCCTCCGCACGCATATGCAGCCGGAGTGCAAATTTTCCTGGCACAACGTTCTGCAATCCGCTTTGGAACATACAACCTCATCAGTCGTGTAAGAGTTCCTTCGCAGATCATGTGTAAGTCCGACGTCCAGGACGCAACTCATCAACCGTGCGTTCCGCCAACAACTCTATCCTCGGAAAAGGGCTTGCACGAAGCCTGCGAAGAAATCGGTACGGCTCCCATCTTCATAGGCCATCCCTCACGTGTCATTGAATAGATTTCTAAAACAAGTGTGCGGCCCAATAGTCTGGGTTGCGACGTGTGCGACCGATTGGACGCATTGGATGTTCAGTCAAACGAACAAATTGGTACGGCTCCTGTCTTCATAGCCCATCCTTCTCGTGTCATTGATTCCACATTCGAAAAAAGTGTGCGGCCCAGTGTCCCGGGTTGCGACGTTTGTGCACCGATTGGAACCGTTGGATGTTCTGCCAAACGTTGGCATTAGATTACATTCTCAAATGAAGCGCTTTACATTGCGAATCTTTTCTAAACTTCTGCAGATGTAGATCCGTAAAGGGAAGAAGAGAGAGGAAGATATCAGTCCAACTCTACAACAGTATGCTGAATCGAAGATAATATTTCTAGAGTTAATCTTTGAAGGCGATCTTAAACGCAAAGCAATGTACCTGACACTGGAATGAAGGCATAAATTAGTACCATTTATTGTCAAATAAGCGTAATTCTGTAGTGCCGCTGCTCTGCGGTCTCTAACTCATATTGTGGAGTACTATCTCTTGAAACCCATCTTATTCGGTCAAGTAGATTTGGTGACCATCACTGTTCTCTGTGCACTGTAGAAAGTTGGCGGTCACCTCATCATCAACAGCGCGGCGGGCCCGGTTTGCCCAATGCAAGGGGTTATTCATATCGAAGAAAACCCTCCTCTTAAAGGGAACACAAATGAAGAATAGAACGACCGACATGACCCACACGCAAATGGAAACAGCAAGCAACGGTGTCGGAATCCTAGTATGTTCTGATCCTTGAGAGGTAAAGCGACATGTAGTGTTCCGTGACCCCATGATCATTCGTCTTCTAACTTCAAGCTCTTCAGAGACACTATGTAAAAACGAGTCTGTTGCCTTTTCTGCAAACGTCCGAAGGTGAGGTGCCGGATCGAAGCTCATTTGGGTGGCAACGAACTCATTCGGTTCAGAACCGTTTCTGTAAGGCTCCGAGAGGAATAGTACTCGCCCTTCAGATCGAACGAAAACACATATGGCCCCATTATCGGAGCAGTTCTCAATCCCATCACCTCCAAGACTCTGTTGAACTCGCTCTTGATTCACATATCGAAAAGCGTACGAATCGCCACAAGCAACGGTACCGTCTGGGGTACTGTGGTTAGAGGGAAAGATGTAAAAGTCGCTGTTGTTCACTTGCAAGCAAGAGAAGAATCCAATTTCTGCTCCAGTTGCGTCGTACGCACCCGGTAACAGAGGTTCAGTTACATTGCAACGCTGTAGCTTAGATTCGGTGGCAAAGGTAGTGAAAGTATTGGAGGAAGCCAGGATCTCTACAATGACGAAAAGCAACATTGATGTAATGGCCATGAGCTTGATGCGTGTGCCATGTTTGCGAATGCTTACTGATTTGCCGCGCGAGAGATTAGAGCATTGGTGCAGGCCATTGAAGACAATAAGAGCTGATAGAAATCCGACCTCCGCGATGACGGAGACGAAAGTGACGATAAGGCTAAAGATCGAAGGACGAAGTGTGATCGTGGCCATGATGACGAATGTTTCTTGCGTTATAGGAGATTCTTTTTCTGTCAAAGAGGATTGTAACGGATTTTTAAGGCGTCAGATCAGACATCGAAAATGTGTTAGCTTGAAATTCGGGTTAGCTTGGAAACAGATTCCGTTGGTGACAACCGAGTTCATAGTTGGACGGCTGCATCTTAAGTTACTGGTCACAGACCATTACTTTCAATTTCTTGATCGTCCTACGTGTGGTCCCCCTGTTGCATTCTTCTCAGTAGCCCGTGTTGCTCCTTCTCCAACTTCACATCTCGTTCAGGGTTTCGACTCAATTGGAGGAGAGACGAAATGGAGCTACCAGACCGTTGGTTTGCAAAGGAAATAGAGCAGTGAACACATGAGGTATTGATCGGTACAACTGTATTACAAGAGGAGCTTGTCAGATACAGTATATTTCGTGAGAGCCGGGTATATTCGCGGGGGCTGCTGAAATCGGGCAGTTGCTTTTTACGTGGACAGTAACAATGCATATATTGCACATTCGTCACCTCAAACACGTGAGTTGTACTTGATTGGCATTTGCGCGTTAGGGGAATTGATGAGAATGAGCTTAGACTTGAGGGTACGCACGAGTACTCAAGGCAACAGGGCTTGTATTCAGGTACATGTATGAACTTCGATTTTCCAGCTAGTTGGCTAGTTATTGCAATGGCAGTTTAACTCCTTGTTTGAGTTTGTGCGCATATAATGTATCCATGTATGCTGGAAACAATGACCAATCTACTCGGTCATGAATTGCTATAATCGTATTTCAGCTTCTCTGCCATTTCGTTTACGCAAACTTTAAATCGAACTACTGACCATGTTCCTCTCTATCCAAAAAGCACTTAGGTATCAAATAAGTCAGACTATAATGATGAGTGCCCAGGTCCATATGAAGGTTGACCTTCGGAGTGTTCATCGCCTCATGTGGTTTAAAACGTTATAGAAACACATCCAATGTCTCCAATCGTTCCACATTCTGTGCAAGGAATACGTCGTCTCAAAATCAACCTATGTGACGAAAAATGACCGATAAGGACAGGAGCTTCACCAGCTTCCACGCAGGACCCATCAAACCCATTTTCCGGTGATAGGACTGTTGGTGGAAGGCAAGATTGTGGGAGTTCAGTTGGCAAGGAGGGTTCGCAAGAGATTTCTGAGCCAACCCTGACGCGATTGATAAGATTGTACGATCCGATATGACGCTTAGGTTTAACAGCGCGGAAAACTTGTACATCTAGAGTGTATGCCCAGGAAGGACATTCGACCTTCTTTTTCTGTCCCGTTATGCATTCGCAAGACTCCGAACAAACAATGAGCGTGTTCTGACCTTCCGCGGCCGTAGAACGCTGAAATGAGGGCAAAAAAAGAGCAGTGCAAGGACGGGGAACGGTGTGCCGTGAAGATTCATGAAAGAGGACAGGTATGTTCGAATTGGGAAGTTGGCGACTAAAGATGAAGGAAAAGCTGAGAGCTGTCTTGTTGAGTATTTAAGACTGGTGTCGCGATATGGAGACGGCCTCAAGTGTCCCTGTGGCTTTGAACGAGCCGGTTGTAAATGAAATGTAAACGGCGGGAACATTTGCAGGAGCTGAATCACATATCCCACTCTGCGTAAGGCCCGTGACACTGACAGCCCCTGAAAAGACCAACTTTTCAACTTTTTGGACAAGTACACGTCGCCGACGTCAAAAAAAAGCGCGCACTTTTTCGAGCTTTTGGGAAGCTAAAGCTCATCACGTTGCTTGAGTGTGTTGGTCACGCCATTCGGGGCGTGAACCAATCATATGTCGAGCTTGTCTGTAGGCGGTTAGTAGGGGAGGGTCTAATGGTGTCGTTTTCGTAACGGAGGTTCTGGGCGCAAATGCTACAACAAAGAGAGGTTCTAGAACACATATTTCACAGTGCGTAGATTTGCCGCAAGCCCTGAAAAGAGTGTTTTGAAATTGAGATTCCTCGAATGGGTTTGACTGTGAGTCCAAAATGCCAAAAGAGAAAACAGTTCATGCGCAAGCTGTGGCACATTTTTTGTTCCCGCAAAAGCCGAATTCAGCCAAAAGAGCTGTAGAACCATTTCCACTCATATGATTTGGATAAAAGTTACGTCACCAAGTAGCGAAAGATGTTTACTACTGGCATGAAGTGTTTCGCGTGGTACCCTTCATTTGTTTGTCGATGAGAGGAGTTAGGTTAAGGTAGAAGCTCGAACCTTTATGGAGGGATTCGAAAATCGCCCTGGTGTGTGCCAAATATGAAACGGCCCATTAAAAGTTTTGTAACGCTTTTCAAGGAGGACAGTTAATCAAGCTTCTCGACATTCTCATTTCCTCGCTGATTGGAGGATGTGCAGCTGGAGATACATCTGCTAGATTGCAGTATCAAGACTTGCAGAACTCCTTAATACAAGACTACACATTACTGTACATTCCCGGCGATTGTGAAAAGCTGGATGCATTTTACATTTACATGCGAGGGTAACGTTGTATCACTCACATGAGATTAAGAGCAAAGAGGCATTCGTCTCCCGGAGAAGTCCGAGAACATCAACACACTCTGTGCTATCTTCGACGTGCGACGCCAGTCATTTAGAGCGACCTTCGCAACGAAGAATACGATTGGACCCCGAAGGTGATCCCGGGCAGTTCTACCAACGAGAAAATCGATTTTAGTGCTCGGCCCCACTGCACTTCCTCGATCGAGATTCAGCACACGTATTGCGCTATATTGTCCCCAGTGCGTTCTGCCCTATCAAGGAGACGGAACAGAGCGGTGGGAATTCCACTTTCCTTTCTCCACCGATACCCAAATCTCCTGAGTCAAGAAGCTCACTTTGGGAAAGGGCTTTTTTCCTCCTTCCAATTAATCCCTCTAAAGCTCATTCAATCGAAATAGGCTACAGTACTCCACAAACAAGGCTGAAACTCTCACAAAATCTTGAAGATTCCTGCCTGACGATGTTTGGCCCTCTTCCCAAATTCTGGGAAGCTTCCCTACGTGATGTAGTACATGCCAAACAACATAACCCAATGTTTGATTGGCATGGGCTTGGGGGGGAATTGGATAAGGTTATATCATACTCACCTTCCTGGTCCTCAAGATTCTGTTCCAAAAACTAGTGATAATCTTGAGCGGCTCTCTGTTGTAGTCCCCCACCAGCAGGTCTAGTTGTTGTAGCGTGGAATTTGTGGCCAAAAGTCACAGAGCCCTCGTCACAAAGATGCAATGGCATACAGGATCGCGACTTGTATAATTGGGGTAATCATCCATTCAAGACAAGAGGACTACATTCCAAGCTTTGCGATTGTCAAAAGCCACATGCATTTACATGGAAGGGTGTACCTCAGATGTGATTGGTTAATTATTTGGCAGCATTTTTCTCTCAGGAAAGTTCGAGAATATGAACGCTTCATCCAAACTTTCCATAGTTTCGTATATAAGGTGCAATCGGCCGTGATGGCGCGAGGCACAGAAGGCATTCTTTGCCATCTTCGTCGTGCGACGCCAGTCATTTAGTGTGACCTTCGCAATGGAGCAATACGATTCGATCCCGAAAATGATCCCGGACAGTTCTACCGACGAGAAAATCGGTTTAGTGTCCGGCTCTACTCTCCTTCGTCGCCCGAGATTCAGTAGACGTGGTGTGCTTCTTTCATTTCTCGTACTCACGACGCTTGGATGTGTTGTATTTTTACCATGGCATCGCCGATCTGAGTCGATCACGCACTTCAGGTCTTCACCAAATCCTATCGGAGTCATGGACCATTCTCACCTGACCGTGCTTGACGAGGATTCCAAGTCGGAAGGAACCATGACATCATCGTCATCGCCCGCGTCATGGCTTACCAGCGCCACGGTGGATTGGATGGAGGATATTCCAGACAGCAAATCCGTTGCCCATGTCTCTATTCCTGGTACTCACGACTCTGGGGCGCGATTCGGTGGAGCAGCCTGTGAGACGCAGTCGTGGACCATTGCGAAGCAGTTAGAGGCTGGACTCCGCTTCTTTGACATAAGATGTCGAGTCGCTGGTACAGTGTTTTCCATACATCATGGGGCATGCTTCCAAAACATGTTCTTCGGAGATGTTTTGATTGACGTGCAAAACTTTCTTTACTCCCACCCGAACGAATTCGTGATTATGAACATTCAGGAAGAACACAAACCAATGAGCGGATCTTCTTCGTTCTCATCCATTTGGTCTACATACAAGAGCAATTTCAACAGCCTATTCGTTGACTCGCGCACATCGCTACCAACTGTGGGAGAGGTTCGAGGAAAGGTGTTGCTGATCAGTAAGCTTTCATTGGGCAAAGGAATCAAGTGGGATAGCGCTCTGACCGAGACTCAGAACATCTACAAGGTTTACGCACTGTTGAATAACAATCCCTTCGGTTCGAGCACTGCTTCTATTGGACAGAAGAAGGAGCTGGTGAGGTCATACATTGACAAAGCGGCAACTTCGTCCAAACTCGTGATCAACTTCCTGTCGGGAGCTGAGGGTATGATCCCGAAGGACGTCGCACGCAGTACCAACCAAAATGCATACGAGCACATCGGGGCGTACAACGGCGCCAAACGCGTTGGAGTAATTATCATGGACTTCCCTGGGGAGAAACTCGTGTATCGCGTTATCAAGACCAACTTTGAGGCCACCGAATATTGCGAGTCGAGAACGTGGCGCACGCAAAGCGGCAAGACATGGGCTGAATTTCGCATGCCGCGAGCAGTTGTGGGAACCTCCATTAGCATTAAAGGAGGCGCGTATTATAAGTACAAGTTCCCAAAATGCCATCGCGCGACTTGGACGGATTTGCGCTTCGTGTGCAGCGCTTCCACCCGAACTTGGGGAGGTTGCGTCCGGATCATGGGATGCTGATGCATGGTGTCACAACAGCAATACTAGCCAAGATTATCTTGCGGTGGGCGTGCTGTGAAGAAGCCCTCGCGCTCGCGCCGAGACACAAGACGCCGGTGACAAGGTGGCAGGGAGGTGCGGGAAATATCGCGACACTCACAATATTGGCGTGATTTGAGATATTGGTAGGTAGGTAGTTCGTCTTAATCCTGAATAAAAAAGAAGACTGTCATACTAAATTTAGCACGACATGTACACTCCTGACAGCGTCAAGTAAATGTTTCGAACTCGAGCTATCTCGGTTATTCATTTGATAACTTTATATGGCATGTTTTTTGACATATTGGTGTGCTGCTCCTGAGCACACCAGAGAAAGAATGTGTCTTGCTAAAATTGCTTATCGGATCCCAGATATTAGCCGCACAAAATTGAAAAACATGCGTCATTGTGGGCGCTTATTGCAATCAAAATATGCTCGGTAAAACCGTTGGATGCTTCAGAATTGAACAGAGCGCTTTGCATACTCGAGATGTTCCGAACGCCGTTCACTGTGTCAGAACGTATGTTTGTTTTGGTTCAAAAGAAGTGCAATGAATCCATAATAATAGCTTTTAAAAATGCGTAGTAATTGGACAAAACATTCTTATGCTTAGTGCGCTTTTCTAAGAAGACTTTAAAAAATAAGTTTGCTCATGAACTCGTCGATTTTCCGCGCATATATGTGTCGCCAAAGTAGACTATAAGAAAACGTTTTGTGGTTATTTGCAAGGCATGTCTACGTGTGCGTGTTGTGCACGTTGGTGTGTCGTTGATTGCAGGGTGCTCTTTGGCTGCTTCACCATCATGGTGAATTTCACAGTCTATGACAATCGATCTCATAGAACGGTCGTCAAACGCCATTGCCTGGCGCCGACGACCCGTGCTGTATTCAGCTACTTTACAGCTCACAACACATGAACAGTGGCGAGCAAGATGGGCATGCGTGCCGAATGCAGTTGTGGGTTTGAAGAACAAAACGACGTTAGATACCCTTGTCGCAGATTTGTTCTTGGCGGCTCCAGATTGGAATAGGTGCGATTAGGCTCAGAGCACGAGCGTGTCGCCAAGCTGAAAAAAGATGTCCAACATAGTAAGGTGCGAGTGCTCACTGGAGCAAACGAAGCCCCAAGCGGAGGAGCTGAGGGGAGCTGAGCGCGGGTTGCAACGTGAAGGCCATTCTTGTGCTCTGCCACAAGCGGCAATCAGACGACGTGATCAGTGTCCTCTGCGGGCAATTTCATCCATTCGGGCGCATCTCCGCGGTTCATGAGCACATTCCACTCCGATACCACCCCCGAAAACACCAGCGACCACGAGAAGGACAGCGCCTCCCAAGTGGCAAACTCGAACACACGCAGCACGACACAGATAATGAGCGCCGAATAAACAGCGAGCGAGACCCAAGTGAAGTAGCGGTAAAGCCACTGCGGCAGCAAGCCGACGACGCGCCTCTTTCGTCGATGCCGCTCTTCCTGCGTGACGCGCAGCTTGAAGTAGATGTGCTCCTCCGGCGTGGGCCCGTCGTCATCGGGCGACGGCGTGTACTCCGCGGCGACCGTCTTGGCCCACAGCTGCACGCTGGGTTGCTCGCCGTCGGCGAACGTTCCGTACGACTCGCGGCAGCAGGCGCCCGAGCAGATTTGGCGCGCGTCGGGGTCGCGAAGCAGTTCGTTGCGCACGTCGGCGGGCACGCGCGAGATCCACTTGTGGCGACGCTTGCGCAGGTAGTCGAGGAGCATGGGCACCATGATGCGGTTCGCGCGCAGCAGCACAAGCAGGCACAAGTTGGAGCATGAGGCTATGGTCACTTGCACTGAGGGGGAGACATGAATGCGCAAGTGGCGCGGTGTGTTGTCCATTTTGTGGCTTGGTGGCATGCGGATGGGGGAAGGGAGGAAAGGCGCGGTTGGTGGGGCCGCGGAGCGGTTTTTTGAATGGTGCTGTGGGGGCCGTGGGGCGATGTTCGAAGTTGCGCGAGATGGTGGTGCATGGCCTTGTGGAGATCCGATCACCGTCGGTGAAAGAGAGATGGGATCCACAAAACCCTCTACAGTAGCCATTTCTATGAAGCACCGCGGCACTGTCGGATTTGGACGCAAGTTGCAACCCGCTGTCGTGCCAGAGCATAGTGATTTGTTGCGTACAGCTAAGGCAACGTGTACCGTTGTACCTGCCACACGTTTCGTCGCTGTGTAGTTCTGCCTGTGCACGTTGATGTGTTGGCGCTTGCGATGTGTGCTGAGTCAGCACTGCTGACAGCACAGATCGCAAGCGCCAACACATCAACGTTTTGGCTCTCTTCGGATGCTGACGTGCCGCCAACTAGTAGATACCATCAGTTGCCTTTGGGCGCAGACATGTTCTTCTGCAACACACCGAACGCGTCAAGTTCAGATCGCCGGCTGCTTCTGGCCTCGCTTCCCTCCGAATTTTGATCTCCTAATCGCAGGCTCCCGATCCGAAATGTATCTTCCTCTTCGTTCCTGAAATTACATTCCTTTCTTTGTGATCAGTTCGAATGTTTTCAAACTTCCTTCGACCAATCAGCTCAACATGTCAGCGTGTGGCCAACGTAGAGAACAGCACACATTTTAGTTAGGTGTCTTGTATTCTAGAGACGTAGAGCAATGACAAACTGACAAAAAAGAGGAAAGTTACTTACATCCGAACTAGCTCGCGACCTGACATACAAAAGGAGGAGGAAGGACCTCCCGCAAGAGCTAAAGAGTTCTCGAGAAACTTGGTTTTAACTACCGATGCACGATCATACCCTTTTGTTTCCCAGAGTCGAATATGTGTCCAATGTCCGCTACATGCGGCTGCATATCGGATCGGATACGGATTTGATTTCGGTGGTAAGCGTGCTCGTAGAGACTATTTTGTCGGCTGATGGAAAGAATGCATCTGTTATGGAGGACATCATCGAGTTAGATAAATCTGGAACACATGACCTCGTGCAGTTCTGTTCTGGACGCCTTGGTGCTGGACTGCGTAACCTTCTATCTGCGAAAAAGGAAGGGGAGCTCAGGCTTACGGATTTGATTGCAACTGCCAATCGCCTCGGCGGGGAAATTGATGGTGATTGGGTGATACGTGAAGTGCTCAGCGTTGTTTGTGTGCTTTGCATAACGTATATGAGAAGATCCGAAAGCACCGCAGGATATCCATCTAGTGCCGCTTGAGACCGTGCGGAGCAAGAATTCGAGGAGTGCGCCTGCAAGTGACGCAAATGCACCGGTACCCATGAATGGTGTGACGGTGAAACTTCAAAATAGTTTCGAAAATATCTTTTCCACGTGCTCTCTGAGTTTTTGAGTGATTCAATTCAAAATATAATTCAGTTTCCATCCATGAGTTTGAGGTTTGATTTCGATGTCATTGTTTGCAGTCAGCCAAACCAAGGAAGTGATGCTCTGATAGTGTAATCAAATTTCGTCATTGAGACTATTGCAATTCATACATTGCTTTAGAGGATTTCTTCATGATGGGGGGTGTTTTACGTAGCAAATCAACACTATTTGTAAACAATTTGAAATATCTATTTATATTACGTTCGATACGTGACTGCGCATTACAGTATGCTTACTTGCGCTAATAATAGAAAACAATTCGATTTCCGGCATTTCCCAGATATTTGGGATACACATTTCACAAAACTAAAAACGGCTGCTCGGTCTGCAACAGAGCCCAACCGCAGTGGTAGTAGTGGTGATTACCTTCCTCCCATCTGGAGTAGTGGCATTTACTACCATGCCCACAGCATCAGAAGCTGGGAACCAGCATCCTGGTCCAGAAAACGATTGTATCAAACTTGGCGGCACAGATAAAGAATCATCAACTTGTTTCCAATATCTTTCGGTACTCCCAGATTCAGGCTCAATTGACTCCACTTGCAACTCAAACGCTTCCATCTCAAAAATTTGTACCATGTTGAACACAAGAATCTTCCCGAATAGTCCTAAACGTTTGAGCGTATCATCGAGCTCATCCGTAGGAGCTGCCTTGGCAAAGGTTGTCCTAGATTGGTTAAGGCTCGTACAGCGGATCGGGTCTCCGTGTTGTGTAAAGCATCCGTTCAGGTTCAGGAAGTCGCAAAATACGGTTAGGGGCTGACCTGGAATGGAGTGCGTAGAAGTCGTAGGGATCTGGGTGTTAACGAATGGAAGACACAAGAGGCACAGGGCCATGAAGAGCAATGGAGACGATCTCATATCCATACTGTCACTCGGGAAGGCGGGAAGGATATGCGTTCTCTTGACGTGAGGAAGGCTTTCAATGTTCGCAAAGGGAGAGAGCTTGGCAATGAATTTATGCGGTTCATAGTCTTACCACCATTGCTGGTGTCTGCCAATTTTGCTACCTAGGCAACATGAGGCAATGAAAAGTTTGCAAGCTTGAATTCTCCGCGTTTTGACCATTCGAAAGTGGTGTACGGACGAACGAGTTGTGAGGGGATGACCTAGATCCCATGGCGATTAATATGGATCACATATTGTGGGGAAAGCTTTTTAAAGACGGAGTAGATGTAGCTTTACAACATGCCACTATGACAAGCAGCTTCTTGCTAATTGCGATGACAAAAGTTGACGTTGCTGCCGATCTGCCGGCACTCGGTTGGCTCTCAAAAGTGTTCCAAATGCACGTGCACCGGTGAGCTGGCATGCTGACCGCAATGGCACGACTGAGTATCACCAAGGTGACCTACCCTTGTAGTATTGTTGGAGAAGTCTGTGAACAGTTTAAAGTCCTTGCAAGGCCTACCCCCAGCTCCTTATTTGGACAGAAACTCAAGTTTTAGTGATTCCTTGTTTTGTTAAGTGCAGGGGAACCGGAGAAAAAGTCATACAGGGTGTGATAATAGAAGCATGCAGAGACATAAATTCCGTCCCCTTACGGTGAAGTGGCACCGAACAACCTCTGATACCGTAGTCTTTTTTTTTTGATTTTGAAGGAACGCTCAAGTGCATTTAGAGCGTTCAGTGTGTGAAATGCTACATAGGTTTGGAGGCGGGAGGCAATTATGGCAACGCCGTGGTGTTAACGCGCCTAGGTGCCGACCACCTTAACAGAAAGCCACTCGTTTGTTGGTTTATCACGCACCAAATGGTTCTAATAGCTCTAAAATCTCAGTATGTGAGTCTTATTATCACAGCCCTCTCTTTTGTCGCCGAATCATTGTTTCTCAAAGCCGTGCAGAAAGCAGATTCCTTACGAGAGCTACGAAAGCTGGAAAGATTGAAGGCTATTCAAGTCCGATTGCACCAGAAAAAACGATTGATCCTGGCCGTCTTCTCTTTAGCGTTGTTTTTCGCACTCGAGGTGGTGGTATCTTTTGTCACCAATCCCGCAGATCTGAATCGATTTGAGCTTGGTCCTTGTGTTAGCATGGAAATCGTGTCGAGGACGCCAGAAGAGCAAGCTCAATTTCGTGAGACCGATATAATTGAACGCAAGTGTCAGGGGCAACAACAGAACATAAACTTGCAATTTGTAGGAAATGTGAGTCTGGTAAACAGCGATGTTCGATGTTCGGAGAGCCCTGTTTATCGTGTGGATGTAATCACTGTGGTAGAGACTCACAAACTGCCTGCATCTGGCTCGGAAATGGGCTGTTCATCAGACGAAGTCTGCGTGCTCGGTTTCCAGAGACAGAATTTCACGTTCTTGTCCATACCGGTTTCAAGAAAGGGAGCCATTGACTTTATATCTGGGGAGATTGATGAAGAGTTAGACTACCTCAAAACAGAACTACTTTTCAATTCGACGGGATTGCTTGGGAATTTTTCCCGCCGTATGGCCGAGGCTTTTGAACACAACGTCACCCACCCGCCTGAATTACGCCGTCGGGCATTCCTTGGCAGTGCGAAGAGAAATTGTTCGTTTGTTCGTGAATCAGTCGAAGCCACAGAAGTGCCATTGTTTCTCATCTACATGCTGAGCGTATTGTGGATACTTGCATTGCTCTTGTTTCTGGTTGTATCTCTCCTGGGAAGAAACGCTGTGTTTGATATTGACAACCCATTGCGTTGGGCATTTTACGCCAATAAAACCGAAGGCGCAGTGATTGAGAGCAACCCCGTGTTGTCGTACGTGACGGGAGACGACGTACCAGTGTTGCATGTTTCGGAAGCTTGACTAGTTTTGTGGAAAATGGGTCGTGGTCGTACTCCAGAGCGGTGCGTGAGGGTTATCATTCGCTGCCCCCTAGCTAGATATCCTTTGGATGCTCCCAAATGACTAGGCGTATCAACAAACCATATTTCTTCAAATAGCCGAATAAGTTATTTTGTTTGAGCGGTTTTTTTATCGCGATCTCACAGCAAAGATCTTCGACACATAAGGGTTATCAATCTCACACTGGGCACGGAAGGGAAAATATCGATATCTTCCCGTCCGTAACGATATTTCCCTGAGAACCAGGCGACAATTCGTCTGTGTCGAAAAATCGTCGAAACTTCCGCTACATCTATCTACTCAAAGAACATCATGGAATGCAACATTGTTGTTGCGATGGTGGCTTAGGCTTGCAAAAGTTGCCTCCCATCCGACCCCGGAAGCAGTACCAAGGGTAGATACTTATCTTCTGGACAGTAAGTTAATTTTTGCCGTTGTTGAGATGCGGGAAAAGACGTTTCAGTTGCAGTCTGCTCTGCTTTCTACTTTGGAGTCTTCTCTGCAAGATGTTTCCTGACTATTAAGTCACTATATTGCGTAGAAATCCTCTACACGGTACAAGACAGAGCTGAGCTAACTAAAATTTTTAGTACTGACTACCCTTGTACAGCTGTCAAGTAAAGTAAGGTACATGGAAGGCAAAACCCTGCCTGGCGCACAAACCTTTTCTTCAAGACCAAAAAGTACCTTTATTTGCCGTTGCCACGTCATTAGCTTTACGTGAACAAGATAGCTTCCAACAATTTGCAGTAAGCTAAATGTCATGTCATGCCGTCGTGGCCCGCACGAGCTCCACACTGCCGTGTCTATAAGGTTAGCGTTACCTCGTCGCCCCTTGGAGCCTCCTACAGTGCCACTGCCGCGGTTTGTCGCGCCTCGTCCGCAACCTGCTCGCATCCCGCCGATCATCCCAACCAAGGCCGCTATCCCTCGTGCAGCTGCTGCTGTCGCTTGCTGCGGTTTTTTGGCACGCAGGTTCGGCGCTCTTGGCGATGGCTGCTTTGCACCGCCGTTGCTCGATGTTGCTTCCTGCCATTTTTGCCCGGCGGGCAACTGCTGCTGTTGCTTGATGTTTTTGAAGATGGACTTGAGAAATAATAATAATGAGCAATACCAACACGTGGTGGAAACGAAAGTCGTATTTGATACACAACATGCAAATTTTGCTCGACTAAATGAAGTAATCCATGAAAAGCTGTTAACTCCCGCATTCTCAAATTGCATGCCTTTACTCACAAGTTCAAGAGCTCTTTTCTGACATATGTTTGGCTTTGGAAAAATGTTTCCATTAAAACATGTAATTCTAAAGATACTACTGTTTGCGCACTACAATTTGGAAACAAAATTAGCTTCAGATTACAGTTTTCTTGTAAACCAAGGGTTTCTCAATGTTCCCCGCACTCCTGTCAATTGAAACTTATAAACTTACACAGACTTTTTAAACGTAAAAGTATAGAAGCAAATTATAATTAAAACATATGCAAAATAGCTTTTCTATTTTGTTTCTGAAAGGCTTCTTTTCTTGTGCTGTTTTGGCACAAATAAAGGTAATAAACTAACGTATTTCTAATAAGATAGACCCTCTAAAACTTTAAATCTAATAGATATCCAAATCTGGTCACGGAGGAGAATTCAGAGTACCAACTAGACAGGGATCGCATTCTAATCACACGGCTTCACAGTTAGTCGACCCAACCACTATCCACCTAGAGACAGCACCGATATATGCGCTCCTCAACGTTGCTTCGAAATTATCTTTCCCAAGAGGTTTAGGATTTAAATGTTTTTAATTCAAATAGTAATTCAGTTTCAACTTTTTATGTATGTCAACTAGTGCAATTTTTTGCAGTCGGCCCAATCATGGGAGTGATGCTTTAGCAATTTCCCTAGATTTGTTTAGTAAAACTGATATTGCAATTCATGCATTGCTTAGAGAAGTTCTTCATGATGCAGCGCGTTGTGACATTTGTAAAGCAACATTCATTGCAGCATTTGATTCTTTTACAACATATCAAATGTGTGCCAGGAACTGTGGTCTAAATCTTTGACGTTCGAAGCGAGGCACTACAAAAATAGACTCCACAAAAAGCAACATCAATTGCTTCTCGACTCTTAACTTGGTTACTCCCTTGCGTTAAACGAACTCCATTCTTTCTAGTAACAACGAGATTCAGTCATGAGCTCTTATCCTCAAAGCTCTTCTGGAGGCGATGGAGGAAGGCCACCTAGGGCTGGAAACAACCTTGTGGCCAGCTCAGGAGGAGCAGAGAAAACGTCAAAAAAACGTCCGAGTCAAAGACAAAACGAGCCACCCAACCAGTCGGGAAGCAGACAAGCAGGCGCCCCACACGTCGCTTCTGAAGACAGGCAAAGAGAGGCCCGTGATGCTGCTACGTTGAACGAGCTTGAACTTATGTGTTGCAGTGTTCTTTCTCAAGGAAATGTATCGGGTTCGGCAGTTACAGGAGCGGGGATGGAGCAGGCTGCTGCTCCGGCAGTTGTGTCTGTAGAGACAGCGGGATCTGAGGTTGCCGCCGTGCATGGAAGCTCTGTTCCGGCAGCTGCGTTTACACCCACTGCGGGTCGTTCGAGTTTGAATTCTCCAAGTGGGGGGCCTTCAAATTCGTCATTTCCATGCCCTTACTGCCCAAGACAATGTCCGAAAATGGAAAGCCTTCGACGACATGTGAAGCGGAATCACGATTTTGGAGATGTTCGCCATTGCTTTCAATGCAGGTTTACAACTACGGATGACCAAAGCTTCCGGTTTCATCGACGCAATCACCGCGAACGCCACACTTGCGGGCTGTGTGGATTGAGATTTCCCCCACCCGAATACTTGGTACATGTAGCTACTTGTGGAAGGTGAGATGGAAAGTGCGGAGTGGTCGATGGTGTGCTCTTTTGGTTACACTGCGGTGATTAGAAATAGAAACCATAGAACCAATTCAGTGTAAAGCAATCAAACAAAACCTTTTTGCAGAGGATAACGTTTTCAATACTTTTTGGGCATGTCCCAAATAGACCCATTTGGTAATTTATTGCAATTGTAAAAACACATACGTGCTGTGGGCTTTTGCAACAAACGTAAAATGTGGCCCAAATCACCTCGAAGGGAAGGGTAAGTGCTCCTTTCAAGCTGCAAGCTCCTCATCTTTCTATACCATTGCTTTTGTACGCATGGTATACGCGTGTATCAATCGCCTAACAATATCCAGCGGATTCTGTTGCTTATATGGGGTACCAGTACAAGGGCGGTCAATAGCATGTTAAAATCCTTTCAGACCTTAGCCAAAGAATATATTGTGAATGGTTCGTTTCTCTTTCATTAAGTTTAGCTCTTTGAACGATCTTTACGGTTTTAGGGGTGAGCGGTTGGTTCAGTGTGCACTGACTCCACAAGCGGAAGACAAAACGGTCTTCACCTCTGTCCTAAAATTGATGCGCCGGTTGATCTTTGCTGTGAAATATGACGTTTTGCCCGGCATGCACATATTTTCGTCATTTTCCCTTATACGTCGCGGTCGCCGGACGGCAACAGCAAATAAAAGATCTAATTTGCATTTCCAGAAGTTCCAATAACTATATTTCCTGGCGGGCGGAAATTCTATGGCCGTCTGTTTTCCATGACCATCTTCAACACCATTTATCAGGCCCGTATTTATGACTGACTGATTACTATAGAAAAAACACATGACTATGACTGACTGACTTCATCGCATGAGAAGTTGTCAGTGTCCATAAGAGTTTAATTTTCTTTCAAAGCCACAACAAAAACCATGGCAAAGCTGTTTAACCCTTGTCAGGCAGACCTGGAACTCTACGTCGCAGCGTCGATATTATACTTTTTGATAGATCATATAGGGTTTGTAGTATAACAGTCGTTATTTGTTTGTTAGCGTACTAACTACGTGGAAAATCTACTGCTTAATTGGTATATAGGGTGAATGAATGAAATTCTCGCAGCCCCCTATGGGAGCGTTGCAATTAAAAAATCTTATTTAGTATTTCTATTTCAAATTACAATTTTATGAGTTGAGGTTTATTGGGAAGAAGTGCAGTCCCAAACTATGAATGTGAGGCTTCAGTAATGTGCTTGGATTCGGCCATTAAAACTAAGATTGCAATTCATGCATTGCTTAGAGAAGTTCTTCATGATGCAGCGCGTTGTGACATTTGTAAAGCAACATTCATTGCAGCATTTGATCCTTTTACAACATATCAAATGTGTGCCAGGAACTCTGGTCTAAATCTTTGACACTCGAGGCGAGGCACTACAAAAATAGACTCCACAAAAAGCAACGTCAATTGCTTCTCGACTCTTAACTTGGTTACTCCCTTGCGTTAAACGAACTCCATTCTTTCCAGTAACAACGAGATTCAGTCATGAGCTCTTATCCTCAAAGTTCTTCTGGAGGCGATGGCAGGAGACCGTCTAGGGCTGGAAACAACCTTGGGGTCAGCTCAGGAGGTGCAGACAAAAAGTCAAAAAAGCGTCAGGTTCAGAAACAAAACCAGCCACGCAACCAGTCGGGAAGCAGACAAGCAGGCGCTCCACACCTCGCTTCTGAAGACGGGCAAAGGGAGGCTCGCGATGCTGCTACGTTGAACGAGCTTGAACATATGTGCCACAGTGTTTTTTCTCAAGGTACTATATCGGGTTCGGCAGTTACAGGAGCGGCGATAGAGCAGGCTGCTGCTCCGGCGGTTGCGTCTGTAGGGACAGTGGGAGCTCCGGCTGCGGCTCGAAGATCACGTTTTGGGCGCCCACTGCCAAGAGCTCCAAGAGGGGCGCCAGGTCAGTCCAATTTGGCGGGAGCTCCATACATGGTTCGGGGCGATGGCGGTATAGGTGGCTCTCAGCGACAGGCACAGGCATCCGGTAGTGGGCTTCTCCAACCACAGAATGCTCCTCCCGGGAACGAGCAAGGGATTCAATGTCCAGTCTGTTTGAAAAGGGTACGCAGTAGCAGCTTCTCGGCCCACTCCGTGGTTTGCAAAAAACCGGCCGTGTATAGCTGCCCGCATTGTGAGTACAGCACTTCCTACCGGACGACTTACAGATCACATGTGGATACTCATTTACCACGAGAGCAACGCAGGTTTGCCTGTGAGCTATGCGGGAAACGTTTTGTTCGAAAAGATCACGTGCAAAACCACATGCTGTATAAACACAGCGGTCATAAAAACAGCTGAGCAACTCCGGCGCTCTCTGCGCTGGTTCCCTGCACGTGTCACTCATCTTTTATAGCGGTGGCCTTTGAACGCCACGAGCTGGAGTGGAATTTGAAAACCAGTGTTAGAGATTGTTGAAAGCTTTCGGGGGTGTTTTATACGTAGCAAAGCAATAAGCAATACTATTGTAAAAAGCTTTGAAGTACTTGAAAAACCAATCTATACGGCGTCCGTCCGCAACCAGAACGGGTGTGAACAGAGGAACCAGAGGTATTGTCAATTGTTGACAGGTAGGCGAGAGGCACCTTTGCGTATTACGATCAGGGCTTCGAAGAGCTGAATTTTCGTGTAGAATTGCCGCAAAGTTTTTCCTTGAACAGTTTGTGTTTTTTTAAGTATTTAAGTTTTGGAGTTGTATTAGAAAAAAGTCTGTTTATAATTTGTATCCGTTCCCAAACTGCACTGGGAAAGGACTTTTTTCGAATATAAATTAGAAGCGCCTTTGCTCTGTCGTGTTACTTAGTGGGCGTCTCCTGAAAACACAAAGACACTGTTTGTTTGCAGTCAAATCGTCACGATTCGTGGAGTTTCCGTGACTTGCGTTCTCGACTTCGCACGACGTGCGGAGACGTGCGAAGCGAATAGTACGGCCACCCAAGCACGCGTTCCGAGTTGCATACGTGTTGTGAAATATCACGACAGCAACGCGGCGGAACAGGTGTACGGACGCGTACACTGGCGCGTATCCCTCGGGCGGTGCGTGGAACGGAGCAAGGAGCTCACCAGATCAAACAGCTGCTCCAAATGAGCCGCGATGGAAAGTGTAGGACCGAGATGGGGCTGACACAGTCGCGTGTAAAATTTGCATATGTGAATTTCCTTTACTCTTTGGAGGTTTGCGTTCATTGCTGGATCCGCACTGAGCCGACCTCGAGCGATCCTCTTCGACAAAGAGGTCGCGGGCAAACACAATAAAAGCTCCCGGCCTAAGACCGGGAGTGACCTCGGCGAAGGCAGAAGCCAGTTCGCCAGAGGTGTGCCCTTCCGTTCGCTTTCTCTTTTCGACCTTTTGTTCTGCCCCCATCTTTCCTTTCCGTCTGCCTGTCTCCCGCCACTCATCAACAAAGCGCTTTGGCTCAAAGAGCAAGAGAACCGGGCGGCAGGAAGGCAATCAAGAACGGTGCAGGAACCTGTGTCACCTTGGGAGCAATTATGGCTTCAAACTACGGCGTTATTGCATTTATTAAACCTCCTCAGCTTAACAAAGTCACTCAACCAGCTTTCATCAGGTTTGAGACACAGTACGCAGCATACAAGGAGAAATGCAACGATGTCAATCGCAATCGAGACGAAGACAACCAAATCACCGTCGCAAGCGTTAAGGACTGTATCGAAAGCAGTACTTTACACGCTCTGTGCATTATGGGAGAAATTCAGGATGCCATTACTGTCGAAGAGGCTACTGTAGAAAAGGTCAACTTATGGTTTGAGAATGCACTTTCGCGGTCGCCGCGAGATCTTTCGGAACGGATTAACGCCGCATTGGCATCAACGTCTTACACGCCGTGCCAAGAAGACCCCGCTGGAGCTGTAACATCTTTCGTAATCGAGGTCATCAAGGCATTGGACCACAACAATGCTTCCTCAATACTAAATGATTCCGAGAAGGCCAAATATCTCATGAACAAGATGGAGCAGAAATTCGAACCGCCGTTGCTCCGTGAAAGAATCCGAATGAAATGCGCTCTTTGGAGCTCAGCAGAAAAGAGCGATATCAAGTTCTTTCGGACCCAAGTCGCCTCACTTGCGACAGAGGTGTCTGACAACGAGGTAGCGCGCGCACGTTTGAACGTTTCTAAGAAACGGAACCGCTCGGATTTCGAGAAGAAAGACGACAAACCGAGAAAGCCGCGAAGCTTCGACATGGACAAGGGGCGTTCTACAACGCCTAAGACCGAGCACCGATCGGTGCTCCACAGCAACAAGTTGCAGAAGCAATGGACCGAGCGCTGTTTGAATCCAAAATGCGGTCAAACG
This sequence comes from Gracilaria gracilis, assembly GCA_030374805.1. NCBI lineage: Eukaryota > Rhodophyta > Florideophyceae > Gracilariales > Gracilariaceae > Gracilaria > Gracilaria gracilis. The sequence continues at coordinate 184,124 of JARGSG010000199.1, forward strand.
CATATGGTGAAGAACTGTCCAATCACGAGCCCCGACTTACGAAAGCAACTTCTCGACGAGTACTTTCAGAAGAAAAAGGCAGCAAAATCGGTCAGAACCAGCGACTCTGACCTTCCCGATGTGAGCGAAGGCAGGTATCGCGTTTTTTTGGAAGACAGTATTCCCGCAGTTGCTTTGGGAGATTATGGCGCTGACTTCAGCGCCATACCATACAACGTGCTCGACGATATTTTGGAGAAAGACCCAGCACTCGAAGTTACCGTTTTCGACGCACCAATTGGGCTCCGCGGCGCATTCAAGAATGTGAGCATCGACTGTACTGCATCGAATTCAGTCAAACTGTGCGTCACTATTCAACTTCCTGGGCCAAACATACCTCTCCGGATCCGTGGAATAGAATTTTACGTCTTGGACACAGACATGGACGAAGTTCTCCTCGGAAGACCGTTCCTCAAGTCAATCGGATTCAACTTAGAGGACCATTTGGAAAACATCAGCGCCCATGTGCATGACAGGGACGTTGCAGAGCTCGACCAGAGTCAATTGAAATTTGCTATGGCGAAGTACAAGGGGTTGACGTACCAGGCAGCTGACGATGACCCTATCTCTCTTCCCGAGGCCTTGGCAGCCGGAATCGGGAAAGACTCAAAGGAGTCTATCAATGCCGCTTTTCACAAGATTTTGTCCAACGCCACGAAAAACGGAATTTCGGAACACGGTAGGCATCGCCTGGAAAGTTTGTTGGAGAGGTACAGGGATATATTTCGTATCAAACTTGGAGCCGACCCTCCAGCAAAAGTTCCGGCGCTTGTGATAACCCCTAATCAGGACGCACGGCCCCTGAGATCCCCGCAACGTCGCTACGCTCCGCAACAGAGAGATTTTATTATCCAGACGATCCGCGAGCTGGAGGCAGTGGGAGCAATCTACAAAAACCCTAGGGCCAGATGGGCGAGCCCAGCCCTGGCTGTACCAAAGCCCGGCTCTACCAAGCTAAGGTTTACTGTAGACCTCCGAGGACCCAACTCCCAAAACAATTCCAATCCAGCCGTCTATGCCTCACTTGGAATCGAAGTTTCAGGACGTAGCCGGCAGCACCTGTTTTGCGAATATCGACCTTGCACACGGGGTACTGGCAGGTACCCTTGGAGGAACGGTCCCAGGAGTTCATGTCCATTCAGACACCCATTGGCATTTACTCCTCCAGACGTCTGCTCCAGGGTGGCAGTGATTCTGGGACGCATTTCCAAGCCGTGTTGCAAGAAAAGTTCGCAGGCCGCGTGGACAAGATGATTCAGTGGCTTGACGATTTTTTTATTCTACGCACAGAACGAAACGGAATTGTTAGACAGTCTCGAAGCATACTTTTGCGTTTGCGAAGAGGTCGGCATCAAGATACACGCCGAAAAGTCAAATTTGTTTGACAAGGAAGTACAGTTCTGTGGAAGAATAATATCTTCGGAAGGCATCCAGTATCACCCACGACATTTCTCTTCTCTGATGGAAATGAAGAAGCCTACGGCAGCAGATCAGCTCCAACAGCTTCTGTGTGCTACGAATTGGATGCGGAACTCTATTCCAGCTTATTCAGAGACCGTGGCGCCTCTACACGCTCTGATGGAGGCCGCCTACTCCAAAGCTGGAAAACGTACGAAGCAAGCCGTGCGCAAGATTTCCATCACCAGCTCGTGGGGCGCTGACCACGATGCTGCTTTCGACACCATCAAACAGCAACTAGCCGCTTCTGTGAAACTTGCGCACCCGAAACCCGACCACAGGATCTGTTTGTTCACGGACGCGTCAGATACGCACTGGTCTGCAATTCTGACACAAGTGCCAATGTCGCAACGGCACGAAGATGTTGACAAACAGGACCACTCGCCACTTTGTTTCTTGTCGGGATCCTTTACAGGATCTGCTTCGAATTGGAACGTGCCGGAGAAAGAGGGATTCGCAATAGTCGAAGCAATGTGCCGGCTCGACTACCTCATCACTGGCCGGGAGGTGTCAATTTTCACGGACCACGCCAACCTCGTATATTTATACGACCCCTACGGGAAGAATCCCGGGATTGCACGCCACACAGCAAGCAAACTGATGCGCTGGGCCCTGAAACTCAGCGCGTTTCGATACGTTATCGAACACCTTCCCGGCGAGCAAAATGTTTGGGCAGACATGCTGACAAGATGGGCCGTACAGGCCAAGGCAACCATCAGCTCTCGCACTATCGGCCGCCTCAAATCTCTACTGTTGGCACCGATAAGTCCTGGAACAGACTCTAGGCTGGACTGGCCCTCGCTTCCGGATATTATCTCATCCCAAGAAACCGCAAATTCGAAACCGCCGAAGCGGTTCAAGAAGACAGAAGAAGGTTGGAAGGACGAGAAAGGAATCCATTGGATTTGTAGCGAGGATCAGATGATGAAGCTCAGGATACTCGTCGCGGCACACACCGGAATGGGAGGACATCGTAGTTGGAAAGTGACTCAAGCTACACTACAGAGCCATTTCTATTGGGAGCATATGCCGAAGGATGTCGAAGCCTTTGTCCGTTCTTGCTTACACTGCCTCTGTACAGAAGCAGGTACGATCATTCGCAGACCACTTGGACACGCTCTGCACGCTGACCTACCAAACAAGATGCTGCATTTCGATTTCTGTTACATGTCGAAGGGTGAAGACGGATACTGCTACGTCCTAGTTCTGAAGGATGACCACAGTGGTTATCTCTGGCTTACCCCAGCGAAGGAGGCTACCGCAGAAGTCGTATCTGAGGTCCTTATCCGCTGGTTTGCATCTTTTGGTGTCGTAGAGCACTGGGTCTCCGATCGCGGTTCCCACTTCAAGAATGAACTGGTCGATCTTTCGCGGGAGACTCTAAAGTCTTCGCACCACTTTACTCTCGCCCACTGCCCATGGTCTAATGGTACAGTCGAGGTCGTGTGTCGCGAACTCTTGAAAGCTACAAGAGCACTTTTGTCCGAATTTCAGCTTCCTCAGGTGTGCTGGCCTGCTGTCCTTCCAATCGTTCAGTCGACGCTAAACAATTCCATCTTGGAGAGATTGGGTAGCCGGTGCCCACTCACCGCATTTACTGGTTTGCCGCAGGATTCCCCGTTGACAGCAATCAAGAGAAAGGTTGGAGGCGTGGCCGAAGTCCAAAGCGTCGAAGAAGTGAGAGCAAAGCAGAGAATGAACATTGGTAGGTTGCAGACTGCTCTCGACAGTATGCACAAGGATGTGGCGATACGCACTCGTCGAAAACGCGAGAGTGCAGTCAAGGCGCACAATCGTAAAACTGGCGTCAGACCAGTCAATTTCACCGAGGGTGATTTTGTTCTTCGAGGATTGCTGAAACGCGAGAAAGGCAGAAAGCCTTCCTTGTTGTGGATTGGACCTTTTCGGGTTGTTTCGTGCAAATCGGAGTACATCTTTACTGTGGAGAATCTTTTGAATGGAAAGAAGCAGGACGTTCACGGTCGGCGTCTAAAGTTCTTTCGAAATAAGGACTACAACGTAACTGAATCGCTTAAGGAACATCTTGTCTACCAGGAGGGTCAAAAGCTTGTCATCGATCGCTTTGAAGATATAAGAAGAAAGGACGGTGAAGTGCAGCTTTTAGTTAAATGGAAAGGGTTTTCAGACGAAGAACGGGATTGGGTTACTCTAGAGTCACTGAAATTGGATGTCCCGGTGCTGGCGCAGGAATACATCGACGATGTCTCTGCAAATGGCACGAGTCGGCAGCGTGCCGTCGTGAATTCAATTTAACTGAGCTACCACAAGCTTACGCAGGGCAGCTCATGGGGCGCTGTTGTGAAATATCACGACAGCAACGCGGCGGAACAGGTGTACGGACGCGTACACTGGCGCGTATCCCTCGGGCGGTGCGTGGAACGGAGCAAGGAGCTCACCAGATCAAACAGCTGCTCCAAATGAGCCGCGATGGAAAGTGTAGGACCGAGATGGGGCTGACACAGTCGCGTGTAAAATTTGCATATGTGAATTTCCTTTACTCTTTGGAGGTTTGCGTTCATTGCTGGATCCGCACTGAGCCGACCTCGAGCGATCCTCTTCGACAAAGAGGTCGCGGGCAAACACAATAAAAGCTCCCGGCCTAAGACCGGGAGTGACCTCGGCGAAGGCAGAAGCCAGTTCGCCAGAGGTGTGCCCTTCCGTTCGCTTTCTCTTTTCGACCTTTTGTTCTGCCCCCATCTTTCCTTTCCGTCTGCCTGTCTCCCGCCACTCATCAACAATACGTCTCCATAACCACATCGAGTGCCAAACAAGACCGACACCAGCTCCCGCCCTTATCGATCTTCCGGTTTGAAGCGAAAGCGCTCGTGTCAGCAAGCGAAAGAAAAGCCCGCATACTCCCCACGCGTACCTGGCGCTTTGAGTTGAGGTTTGCGCGACGGCAATTTTCAGAACCTCTGTCCAAACGCAAACACGCATACTCACTGCGAAGCATGTTTGCGATTTGGTATTTCAGGAGACGCCCAGTATCTACAACTACATAATACATATTGTTCAGAAGTTGGGAGCGCAAGTAACAAAAATGAAGCTAAGTGTTAAAAGAAAATGGATTATAATGTGCACCTACTCGCTTCACAAATACTACAAGAATACATATCTGACCATAAGAAGCACGGGGGTGAAAGAGGGAAGATTCTCTCGAGCGCGGAAGGGTACAACGCAAAAGAATTCCAAACATTGATGACACGCGAATTGCGGACATTATTTGAACCAGGCCCTGCTTTGAACACTTTAATCATAAACAATGCGGTAATTGTGTCTAAGGACTCTAGTGGTACTGGGATGTAATTAATTAAAAAAACTGCGGCATTTATGTTCTGCCTCATATGTCGTCCAATTACCAGTCTTAAATTGAAAAGAATTATGAAGCAACTCTTAGAGTTCACATTCTACTCCCCTTATCTCTGCAAAACATGAGTATCTCTCAATATGTTTGAAGGTCAGACACTGCAAGTTGCAGATGGCAACAACATAAATAAAGTTCAAAGTCATTTTCCCGTACTCTGATATCTTCAAGTTAGACAAACCGACAAAGAAACGAACAACGAACGCCAGCTTCTTGACCACAGCAAGGGAAATTACGACAATCCTGAGTTCGCGTGGATCACATTCTTCCGGTAGGTCAGGTAGTAGCAACAGAAAGAGCGAACGTCGGGGAACTGGCAGCGATCGCGGTGAGGAGCGTAGCTCGAAGCGCGCGAGGACACAGGCTCGCTCTTCTTCCAGCAGCTCCGGCGCCAGCCACGGTGGCGCGGCCATGCTACCGGGAGCCGCAAGCGCGCATGCAGCCGCTGGTTCTGCTGGCGCTGCGCCCGCAAGAGTGACAGACAGGGTGTTTACTAAGAGCGGTGCTCTCGCAACTACGATTCCGTGCCCAGTTTGTTCCAGGATGATCGTCAAAAGCCGCATGAACTGGCACTTGAATTCGTGCCGACTGTACGAGTGCCCTGTGCCTGATTGTGACTTTAAAACGTATCTAAAGGGGCAATACAACTATCATGTTAAGAGGCACACTGGGGTAGTGGATTACTCGAACATGTCTCCTTGTCCAATTTGCTCGAGGATGATGACCAACAACCGCATGAACTTTCACCTGAGGACCTGTCAGCTGCGCGACTGTCCTGAGCCAGGTTGCAGATACTCGACGTATCTACCGGGTCAATTCAGCGCTCATTTGCAGAAACACAAGATGGTGCCTGACATTGAATGCACGAATGGATGTGGAGCTAAGTTTAATCGCCAATCCAATATGAATACTCATCGAGAGAAGCACTGCCGGTTGAGGCCGAAAGGTGGCGATGAATGATTTTGAGGAATGCTCCGTAATTCTTGTAGAGCTACGAATAATAGGAGTACATAGAGCAGAGAAATAAAATGGAGCGATGAAACGTTATAGAACAGACATAAAAACGAGCTGGTGTTTTTCGCGGGAGGACTTACGTAGCTTTAGAACAGATCAAACCGAGTGCCCTTCAATCCTTTGCCCTACTCTTTACTGCGCAGAGTCAGACAGACGATGGTGGCATCGCCACTCGTACGTCACTCGGGTGGCTCTTGATATGGTTGGAAAAATGTCAATTGCCATGGATAGCACCAACAGAACATGAGCGGCTGTACAGCTCTAATAAATCCACACGAGGAAAGTTTGGGCTGTGTAAAGGCTGGGAACTGTGTTCGGTTGTGAATAACCGGCGCCTGGCTTGATCCGTGTCTTCTCGCGGTACGGTCGTATGTGCAGCCGCCACAAACAAGTTATCTGGGACGTTCATCGGCGCCTCTTTCCCAGCGTTTCTATTCGCTGCGTGAATATTTTACGGAGGTGGTTGCAGCACATTACAACTACGAGCGCAATCCAGATCACAAACACGAAATGACATATGCTGTAGATAAGATGCGTGTGTGGAAAGCAAAACTTTGGGCCGAAATCAATTTGTGGTCGCGTGGACGATTCCTTCAAGAGATGTACCTTTTAGTACGGAACAGAACGGTTTGATTGATATTCAGAGCCCAAATCGAATTCGACAAAGAGTGCTTCCGAGCTCGGAGGATCCGCAGATAAATGTAGTTTGTTGGAACGGAAGGGATCGAAACGTGGTTGTTGGCTGCCGCTAGGGCCATATCTTGGTTCAAGATGTATGCTATGGGGGAAGATATCTCAATGGAAGTGATGGGTCTGTAGCTCAATCAATTGGTAGAGTGCTCCCTTAGCATGGGAGATGTACGGGGATCGAACGCTACCGCCGACAGGCCCGGCAGATCCACTTCCATTCTTTTAGCCCTCTCCAACAACAGCTTCCATATCAACACCGGCTGGAGTTGTTTGTTGGCGTTGCGACCGTCGAAGCAAGAGGCAGTCTAGTTCTGAAGTCAACGGGAACATGTTGGACTTCCCGTGCCTCACGACAAAGATGAGTTAAAATATATGTGTAAGTTTCATCGTAGTCTAGCGACGCAGCTACTGTGGGTTTCTGACATATCAAAGCTTCGAGAAGCAAGCTTCTCGTAAGAAATGGTCTCAAAGCTCTTTGATAACTAGATGAGATTTTTATTCAGTTCTTAGATTTTGGAATGTATAATATGTTTGGTTAAAACTTGTAATTGAGAGAAGTCTTTTGAAATATAAATAAAAATGATCTTTGTGGTTTAGTCAGGGTCGTATTTTGACTACTTATTTACATGGTTGGAAGTCATATAGTCAAGCGTTTATGGCAGAAATCAGTCAAAGAAGTCAAAAAATAGTCACTTCTAAGAATTACGTTTACTGGAGCGTTCTGTACTGTCTTATTCAAGGTATTGGTAGTTTAGGACAATAACTTGGTCCCTTTAAAACCACATTGGCACTAAACCAAAGTCTACAAATCGGTAGTAAACAAAGTTTTAACATCTGTTTTACAGATAACCTATAATTGACGGTACCAAATAATTGGTAAGAAGAGTAAAAAATTATTGTAGAAAGTTGTTAAGAAGAAAAGCAATTCTAGGAGTCAGCATGATTGAAGATCCAGAATGGGGGAACTATGGACGTTTTTTTCTTAGTAATTTTATTTGTTGGCAGTGGAATGATCCAAACAGCTGATCTGTCCAGAAAGGCAACGAAATGCGCCGTGTGACACGGCGCATTCGTAAACGTGAAAATGCTGCTCAACGACCCTGTTTTTGAAACAGCTGTAAGCAATCTATGTATAAGCCGTAGATTTGGTAGCTACGCCAATTTTGAAAGAGATTACCAAAAATATGCAGATAACTAGTTTTCCTGCAGATTTTGACTGAGCAATCTAGACTTTAGCTCAAAACACATAGCTTTGTCTTCCTAGTAGGAGCTTTGCGATGACTGAGCAATCTAGACTTTAGCTCAAAACACATAGATTTGTCTTCCTAGTAGAAGCTTTGCGATAAAGTGTATCCTCTGGAAGGTTGTCGCTCTTCGTCACAAGAACATGACACTTACAGTGGTAAATAGATTCTGAAAATGTGTGATTTCCCGCATTTCCCTGGGAGCTGCGGGAAATGAACAAATTGGCACTTATGTCCTATTTTCCCGACAAGAGTTGACAAGAAAAAGGATATAGATATAAATTTACTTTGAAAACATCAAAGGAGTATTGTGTTTAGAATAGACATTCTGAAAATTACGTCCATTTTATAATGAAACTTTAAATCAGCTCAAATGCCTCTGCGTCCATTGAGACAGCCTACCCTTCAACTGCAGCTTTAAGGTCCAAGTAAACAATTCTCTCCGATCCATCTTTCTACCCTAAGTGATACTTTCCGTCAAAACGCGTTTCCACCCTAAATGGAAGTGGAATATGAGCGATGGACTCCACGATATCAGAGGCTTGTTTTTTTTCCCTTTCAATGCCGCTTCGAAGCCCAAAATTTTAGGATGATATGGCTCCATCTTCTGCAAAACGTTCAAATGATGTAACCATTTTTTGTGTAAAGTTTCAACATGTAAAAGAGCCGTTGGCCAGCACACCAAAAGAACCAAAAACTTTCCAGTGTCTCCTACACGAACGGAAAACTCCCCAGCGGCAATTCCACTTGGCAAAAGAATGGCAAGAGACAAGCGTTTTGTCATTAGGCGGGCTTCTTTCCATTCAGAAATCAGATATAGAGGCATAAACGTATTTTGCGCCGCGGAACCTTGATCATGAACAGAAACGCATTGGTCCAATTTCAATGCGATGGATGGTTCTTCATCAACGTCGATTGTTTTTCCAGGATTGAGGAATGGGACTGCTTGACTACACCTTCTATTCAAACTGTTTTCGTTTGCGTCGATATCGTATTCTTAAAGAATTTGGGTTAGGTGAAGCTTTGAAATACTTAGCCAAACAGAATTCTAGAAAGAGCAACTTACTATCTTCCTCTTCGAGCTCTCGCTTGAGTTTATGCAGCCGTGCGCGAAATGTAGGCAGCTTATATTGTTGGAAAAGAGCTTCGCTTTTCCACACATCTGCAGGTGATTGTGCCTCGTTAATTGTTCCCAACCGAATCTTTCTGATCATCAACTTTACAGCAGGGCTGCTTCTGTGTAATTTTGATGGCATGATGAGTCAGAATAATATGCTGAAGAACAGCGGTGTTCCTAGCATCTAGACCTGGACCAAGACTTGCTGAGAGGGGAAGAATGTGTGCTGCTTCTTGAAACCATAACAGGTTTATACTTCTATTTCTAGAACACACTATGGGCACAATCATCTCTGTGTCGAAGAAACAACAAATGAAAAAACCTTTGGGACAACTACCAATGAGATGTGTATTTTTCCAGTAGGGACACCCAAGACGTCCAACCGGTGGATTTGAGGCTACAGTTCTCTACGTCTAGACGAGTTCAGATGGATAGTATCTCTTTAAAATTCAGCGATTGTGTCCATATGTTACGTATGTAGTGAAGTACATACGTATACTAAAATCGGGCTCTTTATTGTAACTTCTATATGAATTAAGAAGCTATATGTTGTGAATTGTGTAATTATTTACAGTTGTGGTGATCTTAGTGACTATCATTTTACACCAGGCTTTCCCACGTGTTCAGCATTGAGATGAGACTTTAAGAGACATGGTGGCTTACGTTAAGGTAATATCCACCTAGTTATATTTTCGTACGATCGGAAATGTACAACTGACGTTGGCGTCTGTAAGTTTGAAATACGTAGGGAAGGTGTTTCCAGCAACAACTGAAAGATGTCTTTGTTATCTCAGTTGTTCTACTTGCCATGAAGAAAGAAAGAAGTACGATTATATCCCGGCTTAGCGCAAGAATTGTAGCTTGAAGCATGCGTACTCCAGTACCAGTACTTCCTTGAAATCGAAGTACGTCGATTTTAAAGGCCAATCTTCTCTTTAGCATGTTAATCTAACCATACTAAAGTGGTTAAAATGGCGCAAGTGTGCTTGTAGAAGCCAGAGTACTCCAGTACAGAAACTGTATTTCCTTCCCAATCCACTCTAATAGAGACCAACAAGCAAATAGTTTAGACGTTATTGGAGTTCTAGAATCGCTATCCTAGCAACTGGTCGTACCTTTCGTAGTTGTTGCACTTGCCATAGATTCTCATGCTTTGATTACTCATTGTGAAGACAGCACTGCCACAATACGTTTACATATTTTGGTAATCATAATGCGTGGAAAGTAATGTAATTAATCGAAGGTTTGTTTTGGGTCTACGTGTCATCATAAAATCAAATTCAAGGCTTACACTTTACAGCCAGTTAAAAAACCCTGTTTCATAACAATTGGATGATATATTCATAGTGTGGTTAACATGCATCTGTCAGATTGCATGAGTCGAGAACATAAACCTTTTGCCAATATCGGAGGTTACTCTTCCCTACGAAATGAAGAAGACTTCAGACATTCATCAGCTTGTACAGCTCTTTCGAGATCTCAGCAAACCTTTTCTGGCCATCACATCTAAATAGAACACACGCCAGGAATCAAGACGCTTTCGATCTTTTTTTGGCGTTTCGTGGAGTGTGTGCGATTTCATGGACGTTGTTAGACCGCAGCTATGAAAAAGAAATTAGGCCAGTTCATTTACTTTGGGCTCTATTTTTTCTTAAGACATATGGTACCGAATCCCTTAATAGCAGCCGAGCAGGGGTAGACGAAAAGACCTTAAGAAAGTGGACATGGACGGTTATTGATGCACTAGCAGATTTGAATTTGGTTCGTTGTGCTTTTCACTTTGTTTGTATAAGACATGGTATTAACATAATATTCTCTAGATTGAGTGGAACTCGAGACACAAGAACTACAACAGAAGAAGTTGTTGTTTTCTGTCCGTTGACGGAACAGATTTTTGTATAAACGAACCAAGTCCATTTAGTTCAAGGTGGTACTCTCATAAACTAAATGGACCTGGATTGCGATACGAGCTGGGCATCAGTATTGTTACCGTAAGTATTGTCTGGGTCAATGGACCTTTTCCGTGCGGGTCTCATCCGCATCTGAAACTATTCCAGGCGACTATGAAGAAATGTCTTGCGGAACAGGAGTTTGTTATTGCTGATGCTGGTTACAAGGATGTTTGCTGTCGTCGTGATGGCATGAATGAGAAAAGTACGCATTTCTACTCGGTAATTGGAGCAAGGCACGAATCCGCAAATAGGAGGTTTAAGCAATATGGGGTTCTATCACAACGCTTTATACATCATCGGTCCTTGCATTCATCTTGTTTTCATGCGATAGCCAATCTTGCGCAACTAAGTTTTGAAAATGGGGAGAGTCTGTTCAAAATTTATGGTGCGGAAGTGAATGATCCTATTGTTTAAAGGAAAGATGCGGGAACCATTTTATATACTTCTTTTGTTATGGTGCAGTGGTAGTACGATACTTTAATTTCTTCCTTACGTGTTGTGATTCACTGTAAACGGAAAAGTAGTTTTATTTGAGTTCATCAAATATGATTCTGTAGAATGCAATAGAACATACTCATACTGGACTTTGCGCACACCGAAAAAAGCTGGTAGTGTATCTTAATCCAACGCAATACTTAGTTTTGAATAACGAAAAAAGAAAGAGTTATGGAAGCAGGAAATCACTAAACATAGTGCGTGATAGACATTTACAACTTTGAAAGACAGGGTCGCGTTTGAGTAATGAGTGTCGCGTTATCCTTGAAGTAGAATCCAAAAAGACTTTCGTACGGCTATAGTTAATGCTGGTGTATTTCCTACATAATGGGCATGTTCTGCCTTTATGCTTTTCCCGCAACTCCCTGCTCGCCGCGGCAACAATGTTGCCATGCCGCCTTGCTCTCGCCTCACGCTCAACACGCGCGAGCGCTGTGCCTTCTGGCTTTGTTGCCGTGCGTCCATTGGTCTACGCACTTCCAATGTGAAACGCGCGCTGCCAACGCACCGCCACCCCTTCGGCGGGTCTCACGCTCTCGCTCGCTACTCTTTGCTTCTGCAATTCCCTCTCTCTCATTTATGAAACGCGTACGTGAATTACTCGTACGCGGGGGTATGCTAAGAACCCCAACAACCTGTAACATTTATCTCTACACCGTAGCCACAAACCACAAATCAGTAGCCGTGCTACACTCACGGGGCTATAATATGGTACAAAGAAAGAATTAGGTACCTAAGGTGTTTTCGACTGCAGAAGCGTTTCGTTTGCGACGATAATCGCCTTCTTCTTCACTGAACCTCTCCATTCAACCTCTAGAGCTCGCCGCGTAAGGTGTACACCATGACAAGGCGCTTCGCATGTACCGCTTTTGTCGCCATTCTGCAATTCGAAAGGCTCTTGTGCGGGTTGTGCACAATTTTGCTCGTCTTGTCGACACACACTCCGTGCGCGTGATGACCACTTGAACTTTCATGGGACTCAGTTGGGCGCGTGTCGAATAATTTCACAGAACTCAGAGAAACCACTGGCTCGTGAGCACCAGCGGTCGCCCAAGCGATCCACTGCTCCCCCGCACGTTGCCACAATCTCGGTGCCATCGGCGCGTTCCTCAGTTATTCGGCGAGTCCCAGGTTCACGGCCTGACCACGTGAGCGCCAGCGCGTCGATCGTCAACTGCCACGCCGCGTCGTGTGACGTCAGCACGCACGCCCTCCGACGTACGTCCCACAACCTCCCCATACCGTCGAACTGGAACGATACAATGCGCGAGCACTGCGCATCCACCGCCACACGGTACACAGCGCCGCTGTGAGGGAGGGCTTGGCCCACCGCCTCCCCGCTCAGTGCGTCCCACAATCGAACGGTGCGGTCGTGTGATCCGGACACCACTCGACTCCCATCTGCACTGAACGCCACACACAATACACCATCCGTGTGACCGACTAGAGGCTGCCCCACTGCCTCCCCGCTCAGCGAATCCCACAATCGGACGGTGCGATCGTGTGACCCGGACACCACTCGACTCCCATCAGCGCTGAACGCCACACACAATATTCTTTCCGTGTGACCGACTAGAGGTTGCCCCACCGCCTCCCCGCTGAGCGCGTCCCACAATCGAACAGTGCGGTCGTGTGACCCGGACACCACTCGACTCCCATCAGCGCTGAGCGCCACACAAAACACACCATCTGCGTGACCGACGAGAGGCTGCCCCACTGCCTCCCCGCTCAGCGAATCCCACAATCGGACGGTGCGATCGTGTGACCCGGACACCACTCGACTCCCATCAGCGCTGAACGCCACACACAATATTCTTTCCGTGTGACCGACTAGAGCCTGCCCCACCGCCTCCCCGCTCAGCGCATCCCACAATCGAACGGTGCGGTCGTATGACCCGGACACCACTTGACTCCCATCTGCACTGAACGCCACACACTTCACATAATCCATGTGACGAACCAGAGGCTGCCCCACTGCATCCCCGCTCAGCGCGTCCCACAATCGAACGGTGCAGTCGTGTGACCCGGTCGCCACTCGACTCCCATCAGCGCTAAACGCCACACACAATGTACCATCCGTGTGACCGACCAGAGGCTGCCCCACCGCCTCCCCGCTCAGCGCGTCCCACAATCGAACGGTGCGGTCGTGTGACCCGGACACCAGTCGACTCCCATCTGCACTGAACGCCACACACTCCACATAATCCATGTGGCCGACTAGAGGTTGCCCCACCGCCTCCCCGCTCAGCGAATCCCACAATCGAACGGTGCGATCGTATGACCCGGACGCCACTCGACTCCCATCAGCGCTAAACGCCACACACAATGTACCATCCGTGTGACCGACTAGAGGCTGCCCCACCGCCTCCCCGCTCAGCGCGTCCCACAATCGAACAGTGCGGTCGTCTGACCCTGACACCAGTCGACTCCCATCTGCACTGAACGCCACACACTCCACATAATCCATGTGGCCGACTAGAGGTTGCCCCACCGCCTCCCCGCTCAGCGCGTCCCACAATCGAACGGTGCGGTCGTCTGACCCGGACACCAGTCGACTCCCCTCCGCGCTGAACGCCACTGAACACACAACATCCGTGTGGCCTTCGAGAATTCTCGTCATACTCCCTGTCTGCCTGTTCCAGGTCACAATTCTTCCATTTTGGTGACCCGTTGCCAACATTTTCATGTCTACTGAGAACGCAGCACAATATGCATTTCCGTTCTTCATTTCTTCTTCCATGCGTAGCTCCCGCGTATTGCGAATACCAGTTTTCGGGTTGTACTGTGTTACCCCGGCTGCATTACCTCCTCCCCAGACAAAAAACACATAGCCATCCTTTTCAGAGACACATAGTACCCGCCCAGGACAGTCGATCAAATCTATTCCAGCCCCCGTGGCAGGTTGCAGAAATCCTTCAGAAGCTCTTGCCCATGGTCGCGGAGCGCATCTTTCTATTTCGTCAATGAATCTTTGCGTTCTGTTACACTGCTCTGCAGACGAAACTAAACGTCCGTATAGCTGGAACCATGCTTCGTAGGGGTTGTCCTTCACAAACGTAGAGCTCATGCGCGCCGCCTTTTTCACCATTTCCAGATGTTTCAGCAAGTTCGACTCATTGGTACCTTTGCCGCGAACCGCGGATGTGCCATGCTCTATGTCTTGCTGCACTGCGTAGAATCCACTGGTCTGAAACCGCTTCACAATCCATTGTGGTTTTGAGAGTAACCACATCAGGTCATCAGCGTATCCTGCAAATGCAAGTCCACGGCAAAGATTTTCATACAGGTAACCATCATCATCGGAATCCCACCACGCTCGACGCAGACTGCAAGGTAGGAGGCTTGCTCTCGTGGTCTCAAGCTCTGCAGTGTCCCTGCTGCGGCTCGCCACGCGACACAATCTCCTCCAAATTGGTACTGCATGGCGTTTGATGGCCATACCCATTCGTGCTTCCTGCTCTTCTCCAGACCGCCCCTCAGTCTGTGGAACTTTCTCGCTCTCATCACGTGGGACGTAGTTCTGCACCAGAGTTCGGAAGAACTGCTGAATCTCATACTGTTCAGACGCTCGGCGAGTTGCGATATCCAAAATCAAATCGTGCAGTTGTATCCAAGTACAACCGTCTTCCCTCCGAGCTTGCACAATCGACACTGTACCAAAGCTTTCTACAACTTGTTCAGCTTCTCCAATGTCCTCCACGCCCCACAACCTTTGGAGCATATGAACCGGTACCATTTGTTGCTTCTTAACAACGCACAAGGCTCTGAACAACTGCTGATAACTTCTGCCGTCTTCGCGCTTCTCCAACACTTGCATAGAAATATCCACAATCTTCGACAGTTTGTCCTTTCCATCAAGTAAATCAAACAAATCCTTTCGTTTCGACATTATGTCCTCATGGAAATCACACAACGCGTTCTGTTTCTCTCCAGCACACTTCATATGCCAGATGTTCCGCACTGAAGCACCCGCGATACCAAGCGCAAGAGGAAGCCCCTGGCACATATCAAGGGTGGCTTCGAGTGCTGCGTTGTTCGCTTCGTCAAGCACATCCTTCTCATCATATCCAGCATGTGTCATCAACATACTTCGTGCCAGTTCGCTTCGTGCTTCTGTCTCCGAAAACTCTATCTCTGAATCTGTCCCAGGCAAAAAGCGAGTGTCCCTCGACGTAAACACCACGCGGCTTTCGTCGTTCAGTATCGTACAAAGAACATTGAGAACTTCGATGTCAATTTCGTTCTCCCACCAAATGTCATCGATCAATAGAAGACACGTATACGGCCGGAACCAAACCGATGCCTTGTCAGAGGCATCTTGAAGGCGTCTTCCGTTTCCAAGCTGTTTTGCTAAACTTTCGCCCCCGGTCCGAAGAACGATTCTTGCGATCCCTTGAATTACGGTTGATATCGTCGAATCGTTTCCTAGCTGAATGTACAGCGTACCACCAGGAAACCTCTTCCTAATATCTGGATCCGTAGCGAGTCCACGAACAGCGCAAGTCTTCCCAACCCCTCCCTTTCCATAGGCCACAACAGCAATGACCCTGGTGCCTCCTTGGTCCAGAACAGCTGTCTTCAGTTTGCCTTCGCAAGTATTGGGGTTGAAATAATCCTGCGACAGTCGGGGCGGATTTCTTGGAACGTTGTTGGCTGGTATGTACTTTTGAGATGGCCGATTTTCCTCTTCCTTGAGAGCAGTAGATACATGCTCGGTAAGGAACTGAAAGAACTCCTTCGCATCCGCTTCGCATTTGTCGAGGATTTGCTTCATTCGTCTAACCCTGCTCCCAAAATTGGCTTGTTCTACCTTCATTTCCCAGGCTTCAAGCTTCTCAGCATTTTGTTGCAAAAGCGTTTCAAAATGGCCTATTCGAGTGGTAAGCACGGAATGTGTGGTCGGAGACGCTGTAACTCGTTCAAGATGTTCAGTTGCGTCTTTATACAGCTGGTCGAGACGGCGAAGAGTTTCTTTGTTATCTTGCGATATGTCTGCACGCTCCACGAATCGTTTACCAATTGTTTCGAGCTTGTCAAGCCCCTTTAGCACTGCGGAAAATGGTATGCTATCCATAGTAGATTACGTGAGACAGTGGATGTAGGGTGAACGTGTTCCTGAAACGAAGAACAGCGAATTGTGAAAATGTTGTAGGTTGAGTGATAGTGTCGGCGTCGGGTGAAACACCTTTCGGTGCCGGATGTGCGAAGGTTGCGAAGCCTTTAAAGAGGTGCACGACTCGCATCAGGGCGAGAACGGCGAACAGGGTTGAGGTGGTGCGGAGTGCTTCGAGCGCATGGTAAGGGCATGCGCTGCGCAGACGCTCGCGAGACAGACAGCAGTATGATAAGGGAGGAGGGGCCATCAAGAGCTTGGACATAAGAGCCACCCGTCTGTGATTCTGCGACGGAGCACGAATCTCAAGATGGAAACGCGGACAACTTGCGCCGAGATCGGAGTGGAGAAGGTCGCATGTTACTGTTGATGTACTTTCATGTGACTGATTCGTCGGAACTGCCATGCGTTGGCGGTTGGTATACAGCTGCAACCCTTACTCCCAGTTGGCAATGCCAACAACCAGGCCAACAACTTGTTCGAGGTCAAAGCCCAATTGGTGCGCACCTGAGTATTGGGCCACACGCCGGCACACGAGTGAGCCAAACCCCCTTCACCAATGCGCCGTTGGCGCGTGCATGCGCGTCAGTCCCTTCGTCAACCACGCCCACTTCTGTCGGAATGAGCTGTAATCAACTCGAGAGATAACGCGAAGCAATAGCACATTCACATGATTAGGATTTATTTGCGTTTTGTCGAAATATGCGTTGTGGAAATGGAATCACTTACATAACGTCGGTGTACACGTACAGTTACCAGGGAGACGCGGGTATGGAGCAACACCTTGAAAGGGAACGTCCATGGGATGTTCGAGTCCCACTCCCTGTATGGGCAAACTCAGCAGAAGAGCCCTCTACCCGTGGGCATGCCGAGTGGCAGCCGGGTGTAAACCGGAGACGGTACTGGAAGAACCTGCAGAGGTAAAAACCATGAGGAACCGGTGATCGGTAGTGAAGCACAGGAAGACCTAAAAAAAAGGTGCACAGAAGGGGGAAAAAAGGGTAAAGAAACCGTACAAACGACGACGTACTCCAAGTAACAAACACCCGGAGCGGAGCCAAGGGTTGTGCCAACCGGCGGAACAGACCCGAGGCAAAGCGACAACGGCAACCAAAGCCGAAAATAACCCTATACAGAGGCAAAAGCAAAGCCTGTACCAGGAAACGATATATTCAATAAACGATCCGATACCACGGCGAAAAAAACTGAACAGGACCAAATGATGAGACAAAGACTGAAATGAGCTAGAAATTGGTGCACAGTAGCTTCCCAAAGGACCCTGAGGGGTGAGTATACCGGAACCAGTCGTGGTTACTCTCGTAAGGGAGGCGTGAACCTACGTAGGCAGTACTTCTCATAGCCCAATTTTCGGGATGAAGACCACGTACGTCAGGAAGAAGATACGACTCCGGTAACTTTACAATTTTGGCTTCAGGGTGAGATCACCCGAACTTATATGCCTAGTGCATATTAAACTAAATATTATTAATAAAATAGTGCACACTTCTTGAAATCCACACACGTGGCCAACCCACTGTCAGGAGCCTCATGAGTGACTCCACTCAACTAAATCTACACAATTTCCACGTGTTCAACACCATGCAATGGTTCCATAATCCAATCAACCTAACAAGGTTCACTTCAAGTCATCCGAACTTCACCCATATGTAGGGTGCATCATCAACATCACAAGCCATCATCCCAACGGGAGTCCAGAGCCTGAAGACGGGAAAATAGGTACCGACCACGGTGCTGTTTTGCTCTACAGCGGAAAATGCACCTTTTTCTTACTTTTCTGAAATAAACGATGTCACCATGTCCTCACAGAATACGTAACTAAATTTTACAACTTGTATTCTACAACTTACAGTGCTTTGCTAAGTAATACTGTAATCGCAAAGCTCCTACTAGGAAGACAAAGCTATGTGTTTTGAGCTAAAGTCTAGATTGCTCAGTCAAAATCTGCAGAAAAACTAGTTATCTGCATATTTTTGGTAATCTCTTTCAAAATTGGCGTAACTACCAAATCTATTGCTTATACATAGAATGCTTACAGCTGTTTCAAAAACAGGTTCATTGAGCAGCATTTTCACCTTTACAAATGCACCGTGTCACACGGCGCATTTTGTTGCCTTTCTGGACAGATCAGCTGTTTGGATCATTCCAGTGCCAACAAATAAAATTACTAAGAAAAAAAACGTCCATAGTTCCCCCATTCTGGATCTTCAATCATGCTGACTCCTAAAATTGCTTTTCTTCTTAACAACCTTCTACAATGTTTTTCTACCCTTCTTACCAATTATTTGGTACCGTCAATTATAGGTTATCTGTAAAACAGATGTTAAAACTTTTTTTACTACCGATTTGTAGACTTTGGTTTAGTGCCAATGTGGTTTTAAAGAGACCAAGTTATTGTCCTAAACTACCAATACCTTGAATAAGACAGTACAAAACGCTCCAGTAAACGTAATTCTTAGAAGGAACTATTTTTTGACCTCTCTGACTGATTTCTGCCAAAAACGCTTGACTATATGACTTCCAACCATGTAAATAAGTAGCCAAAAAATACAACCCTGACTAAATTTCGTAAAATCTTGGTTGAGCTTGAGGCTGGCTCTCCTTTTCGAGCGGCCAACCCTGCTTCAGTTTACTGTTTTTATACTCAAAAATTTCATATCTGTACAGCAGTATGTTATAAGATGACGACTATGAATTGATTTCAACTTCGTGGACCCAACTCATCGGAAATGAACTAAAATTGCTGTACGGACACGCAGATGCATAAAATCAAATAAATTCAAAGTGTCCATTTGTGCATGGTCGATTTTGTTCTCGTGCAAACGATCCTTCCTCGTCACCTGTACGCAAACTTACGATAACGCTTCGCCTCCAGCGCTATATTGTGGTATTAATCACGTCAGTGCAATTCACCTCGTTGCTCCTCGGAAGGAAGTACACATTTCAACACTAAACCACAAAAATCTCTTTTATTTATATTTCAAAAGACTTCTCTCAATTACAAGTTTTAACCAAACATATTATACATTGCAAAATCTAAGAACTGAATAAAAATCTCATCTAGTTATTGTTGTATATCGTCACTACAGCTTTGAAGACTAGGAGGATGTATTCCTAGTATTTCTACCTAGCTTACGGTCCGCTGGAAAGCTCACCAGAGCTCATACGCTAATTAACAAATGCATGGCGCCGAGTCAGCATACACGGTACTGATGTGGAATCGTACGTGTAGAAAATTGCATATGCAATTTCTTGATCAGCATTGACGATAGCTGGAAACTATGGAATCCTTTCGGATCCATTGTACGACTACTTTGCGCCAAGCGAGTGTCGTCGGCAAACTACAATAAAAGCTCTCGGCGGAACGCCGAGAGCTACCGACGGGGAAGACCAGACTCCCGAGGTGTGCCCTTTGTTCTCCTTGTTCGCAAACCGTGCCATACTCTTTTTCTTTCTTTTTCACACGACCACCGTTTGCGTCCTTTCTCGAATCTCACCAACAAAGCGCTTTGTCTCTCAGAAGAGTACGAGTTATTCTTGGGGGGACGTAAACACCGCTTCATCTGTACTGGGTTTCAGAATGGCTTCTAACTACGGTGTCATAGCATACGTCAGATCTCCGGTTCTACGAGAAGTTACTCAACCGGCTCTCATACGCTTTGAGACTGCATATGCCGCCTCCAAGGAAAAGTGTTCAGATGTCAACCGCAACTGCAGCGAAGAAGATCAAATGGCCATTGCTTCTGTACGCGACTGCATCGAAAGCAGTACCTCGCACGCACTGTGTATTATGGGATAGATTGAAAACGCTTCTACTGTGGAGGAAGCCACGGCTGAGAAGGTAGAGACCTGGTTTGACAATGCTCTCGCAGCCGCACCGAAGGATTTGTCTGAACGTATCGAGGCTGCATTGGCTTCTGTTACATACTCCGTGTGCGAGCAAGATCCCGGTGGAGCAGTGACTACTCTAGTGATCAACTTGATCAAAGCCCTTGATCAACAGAACGCATCTTCTATCCTTAATGATAAGGATAAAGCTAAGTTTATGATCAATAAACTGGAAGGCAAGCTGGAACCCCCGCTCCTGAGAGAACGTGTCCGAATGAGACGGGCGTTGTGGAATACGGAAGAGAAAAGTGACATCAAGTTTTTTCGCAAGGAGGTTTCTGCCTTGGCTGTAGAAGTTTCTCAGAACGAGATTGCACAATCTCGTATGAGCACGGTTGGGAAGCGCCACCGCGCCGAACAGGTCAAAAAGACTGGTAAACCACTGAAGTCCCGACGATTCAGTGGTGACACAAAGGAGTCTCTTAGTCCCCACTCTAGAAAAAACAGTCCGTATTCTTCTCACAAGCATGCGACTGCCAAGAAGTGGAGCGAAAAGTGCTTAAATCCAGAGTGCGATGAGATTCATCGCGTCAAGAATTGTCCTATCACTTCAGTAGAAGAACGCAAGAGGTTATTGGATCAGTGTTTCGAGACGAAGAAAGCCGCCAAAGCCGTCAAGAAAGCTGGAATAGCCTCCGTGCACTCAGGTGATGGAAGATATCGACTACTGATTGAAGAAAAGGTCCGTTCTGTGGCTCTTGGCGATTACGGAGCAGACTTCAGTGCCCTACCTCAGAGCCTATTCCAGCAGATCATACACACAGATCCCAATCTGCCTGTGACGGTTTTTGAGAAGCCAATTGCCTTGAAGGGAGCTTTCAACGTCGAAGGGGACTAAAGTGCTTTAGAGTCAATCCTTCTTTCTATTACAATCTTGCTACTAGGGTCGAATGTGCCTGTCCGAATTCGCGGAGTGACGTTTTACGTCGTGGACGAGGAAATGGAAGAATTATTCTTAGGCTGACGATTCTTGATGGCAATTGGATTCAATCTGGACGAGCATTTGGAACATGTTCGCAACCACGTGCACGACAAAGATTTGTCCGAGATAGATTGTAATCAGCTCAAAATAGCTACTGCAAAGTACTACGGCTTGTCCTACCAAGACGGCGATGACGATCCCATTCCTCTGCCCGAGGCTTTGGCCGCCGGAATCGGAAAGGATTCCAATGCGTCAATTGATGAGGCATTTCGAGCTATTCTCGAGAACGCAAAGAAGAACGGCATCTCGGACGAAGGACACCATCGCCTTGCAGCTATTCTTAAGCAACAAAAGGATGCTTTCCGAATCAAACTTGGTCCAGACCCACCTGCCAAGGTTCCCCCTTTGGTCATTACACCAGCTGCAAATGCACAACCTTTTCGTTCACCGCAACGCCGATATGCCCCACAGCAAATGGATTTCATTATTCAGACTATTCGGGAGCTCGAATCAGTTGGCGCAATTTACAAAAATCCAGCAGCTCGGTGGGCCAGTCCGGCTCTTGCCGTCCCTAAACCCGGCTCTACCAAGTTGAGATTTACTGTAGAGCTGCGGGGACCAAATGCTCAAACTGTCCCGATCCAATCCGCCATGCCACAACTGGAGTCTAAGCTGCAAGATGTGTCAGGAAGCACTTGTTTCGCTAATCTAGACCTGGCACACGGATATTGGCAGGTTCCCCTATCGAAGGAATCACAGGAATTCATGTCCACTCAGACGCCTCTTGGGGTCTACTCATCACGTCGTCTACTGCAGGGTGGAAGTGATTCAGGGAATCATTTCCAGGCAGTACTGCACGACAAATTTGATGGACGAGTTAAGAAGATGATCCAATGGCTCGATGACTTTTTGTTTTACGCAAAGAACGAAAAGGAATTATTGGATAATCTTGAAACTTTCCTTACGGTTTGTCTGGAAGTCGGAATCAAGGTGCACGCAAAGAAATCTTTCTTGTTTAACAAGGAGGTACACTTTTGCGATCGTATTGTCTCCTAAAACGGAGTACAGCATCACCCCAGGCACTTTGATTCCCTCCTCAACATGAAAAATCCAACATCCGCGGTTTAATTGCAGCAACTATTATGTGCCACCAACTGGATGAGAAATTCAATCCCAGCTTACGCAGAACTCGTAGCCCCGCTACATTCTTTGATGGAGAAGTCATACGTGAAGGCAGGAAAGAGAACTAAGCAGGCTGTCCGAAGAATTTCCCTCACCAACTCGTGGGACGCTGATCATGACGCTGCTTTCGATAGCGTCACAAACCAACTCGCTGCTTCGGTCAAACTCGCACACCCAAAGGCCGAACACGATATGTGCCTGTTCACTGACGCGTGAGATACACATTGGGCAGCAGTATTAACTCAAGTCCCTCGATCCCAACGTCACCGGGACATTGAACAACAAGATCATTCGCCGCTTTGTTTTCTTTCAGGAGCATTCAGTGGATCCTCAGCAAACTGGAGCGTCCCGGAGAAAGAAGGATTTGCCATTGTCGAGGCTATGTGTCGACTTGACTACTTAGTAGTCGGCCACGAAATATCAATCTTTACTGATCACGCCAATTTGGTCTATCTGTATGACCCCTATGGAAAGAACCCTGGCATATCCCGCCATACCGCCAGCAAGTTGATGCGGTGGGCTATCAAGCTAAGTGCTTTCCGCTACGTGATCGAGCACCTACCAGGTGATCGGAACGTATGGGCAGATATGCTGACCAGATGGGCTGTCCAATCTAAGACGGTGGTGAATTCCAAACGTGTGCTTCGAATCTACACTGGATACCGAAGAACGACAGCCTACTTCAGCTACGTATTCTGATTGCAGCCCACACCGGAATTGGAGGTCATCGTAGCTGGCGCGTCACCAGGGCAACTCTAGAGGCTCATTTCTACTGGAACAATATGGATAAGGACGTAGAGACATTTGTACAGTCTTGCCTACACTGCTTGTGTACGCAGACAGGTACCATTGTCCCACGTCCCATGGGGCACGCGCTGCACGCCGACAGACCCAATGAATTGCTGCATTTTGATTTTTGCTACATGTCCAGTGGAGAAGACGGAAACTGCTACGTTCTCATTCTGAAAGACGATCACAGCGGATATGTGTGATTGAAAGAGACAAGCGAGACGACAGCAGAAGCTACAGCAGAAGTTTTAATTCAGTGTTTTGCAGCATTCGGTGTTGTTAAGCAATGGGTCTCTGATCGCGGATCTCATTTCAAAAATGAGTTAATCCGAATTCTACGCCAACAGTTGAAGTCCTCACATTACTTCACGCTCGCCTACTGCCCCTGGTCCAACGGCTCCGTCGAAGTTGTTTGTCGTGAACTGCTGCGTGCAACTAGGGCCCTGCTGTCGGAGTTTCAGCTACCCCAAAGATGCTGGCTCAGTGTTCTTCCAATCGTGCAGTCTACGTTGAACAATTCGGTACTGGACAGACTCGGGAAAAGATGCCCTCTCACAGCGTTCACTGGACTGCCTCATGACACGCCTTTGACTTCGATCAAACACCGCCATTGTAATTCTGTCCGAGTCTCAAACATTGAGGAAGTCCGCGCTCGCCAAGTTTTGAGAATACAGGAGATACAGAACTCTCTAGAAATTATGCATCGTGATGTTGCTATTTACTCGTCGCGGAAACGTCAGCAAGCTGTCGATGCGCATAATAAGAAGAAAAACGTACGTACTGTAAACTTCAGAGAAGGGGACTACGTCCTACGTGGTGTTCTCCAACGCGAACGCGGTCGAAAGCCATCGCTGCAGTGGCGTGGACCTTATCGTGTGGCATAGTGCAGGTCGGAGTACATATTTCTCATCGAAGACCTCATGAATGGAAAACGAGAAGACGTTCATGGTCGCAGACTGAGAATGTTTCGCAACAATTACTTTGAAGTCAATGAAGAATTGCGAAACCATCTTGCCTATCAAGCCGGAGAACTGCTTGTAATTCACCGTTTCCACGACGTTCGTCGCATAAGTGGTACAGTACAGTTACTCGTCAAGTGGAAAGGGTTTTCCTAAGAAGAAACGGACTGGGTTGATTTGTCTTCGCTCAGAAACGACGTTCCGGTTTTGGTCGAAGAGTACCTACAGGAAAATTTCGAAGGAAGGAACCACTCGCCAGCGCGCTGTAGTAACATCCATCTAATTGCGTTTCATTTACTTTCGTGTCAAAACGCATGGGGCGCTGTTGTATATCGTCACTACGGCTTTGAAGACTAGGAGGATGTAGTCCTAGTATTTCTACCTAGCTTACGGTCCGCTGGAAAGCTCACCAGAGCTCATACGCTAATTAACAAATGCGTGGCGCCGAGTCAGCATACACGGTACTGATGTGGAATCGTACGTGTAGAAAATTGCATATGCAATTTCTTGATCAGCATTGACGATAGCTGGAAACTATGGAATCCTTTCGGATCCATTGTACGACTACTTTGCGCCAAACGAGTGTCGTGGGCAAACTACAATAAAAGCTCTCGGCGGAACGCCGAGAGCTACCGACGGAGAAGACCAGACCCCCGAGGTGTGCCCTTTGTTCTCCTTGTTCGCAAACCGTGCCATACTCTTTTTCTTTCTTTTTCACACGACCACCGTTTGCGTCCTTTCTCGAATCTCACCAACAGTTATCAAAGAGCTTTGCGACCATTTCTTACGAGAAGCTTGCTTCTCGAAGCTCTGATCAGTTATTTCCCGCCAGTTGGAAATGATCTTCTGCACGAACTTGCGACATTTTCGCATAGCGAAGACATGCAGATGACGAAAACGAAGTCGGCCTTAATGTCGTCTTGAAGTCTGTCAATTCTGATCATACATGGGTACTCCAGTAGTATTGTAGCCCTAGAGTAGTATCCAGTCTGTGTATTATGGAATACGATTCTAATCCTGAAAAGTACGCCACTCCAAAGAGCGCTATATAGCAAACATGTCGCTATATAGCGCTCTTTGTAAGCGGGTTCTTTTGTTTAACGAATGTGTTGGAGAAAATAATACTTCAGTACTCCAGTACAATTCCTCTTCCTGTAATAGAGTACGCAAAATCGTTTACTTTTTATACACGTTTCTAAAAGATATAAGCAATCCATTTTCGAGATGTTGCGGGAAATGTTCATTTTCCCGTAACATCTTCGAAATGGTCGGCTGCACAAGGTTTGCCACTGACAGAAAATAGAGAAATACAATACTGGGTGACGCCTGGCCTGACTTTTGTCCAGGAAGCTGCGGGAAGTGCATCATATTAAAAAAACACGTGAAACATTAAACGTGATGAAAGCAAAACATATAGGCCAGCATTTGAAGATTGAAACCTGGAGGATCCTGATGTTGTTATATTAAAATAATTAAAAAACAAAAAATGCATTTGAAAGATAATCACTGATCCCTGAAGAGTTTGGGTCCATCTTCAGTCCTGAAAACGTAAGAAATTTTCAGCCTTTAAGCACAACACAAATAATCATCAAAGCAATACATGTCTGATTCTAATGCAACAAAATCACACTGTGGTCTTGCCCGAACGATTTTGGAGTACAAAAAGAACCACATTCACAGTATTTTAAAAGAAGAAAGATATTATAAAGTGGCAGACACTAAAAAGTCTAAATACCGTGGAAACGAAAGGAATTGGTGCCCTTGAACGTAAGCAAACAAAAAGCACTTTTTGTTTTCCATTCTTTAGCTTAACCTCTTAAAGTTTTAGTATAAAGAAGTGACATGAAACACAGGGTCTCCGGAATAGATGCAAATTTAAACAATATTTACCACAGCATTAAAACAATAAACATGCTTTGATAAACTGTGCTTGAAGGTATGCGATAGACAAAAAAATGTTTCAGACGTCCGTTGGGAACTTCATGTTGGTCTCTGACATACTTATGCTAGTCTTGCAGCTCCGCAAAAACATTTTCTGGTGTTACACAATTTTTGTCAGCATATCCGTTATCAGTTACGACCTTTTTGTTGGTTGGCAGGCATGATTTTAGGCCTAGTTAAAAATGCGAAGATCGGAAAATTTCCAGATGGAAAGAGCGGGAAATTGGTACACTTCTTGCAAACAATGTCATAAAGGCGTGGTTATCAAATTGGTTTTCTGGCAAGAAAAAACACCTTCACGTTCCAGCAATGAAAGTTCGAATAACATTAAAGCTCGTGGTACATTTTTCGCAAATTACTGCACAAAATTGTAAGTTGTAGGTAATGTAACTTTCGTACGTTCAATTTATTTCAAAAAATCCCAACTATGGTTTTGAAGTCAAAGTAGGCGGTCATAGATTATAAACTGTCTGTTACAAAGAACAGGGGGATCGGTTGCGTCAAACTGAACGAATAAATTGAATCTTCTCTTAGAGCAAGGCAAAAAACTATAAAACGTTTGAGCGAAAGGCAAGACGTATAGTTGTCATTTTGAAGTGAAAAATGCACTATTCTGTTAAATAGAGCTAATTTGTAGTTTTTCAGAAAGCTTTATCTTCTTTTCTGCCCGTCTGAGGAAGAAGAGTATAAGTGCATATGAAAGAACACTTTCTTGTCAACAACTTCATTCGTCTATATCTGTCCAGCTAGTAAGCTCATAGTTGTACGCTTTGATAGAAGATAACTACTTTGTAGAACTGTGCGGAGACTACTTTTCCATGATGTTATTATATTTCCGTTATAGTAGCCTCATCATACAGTAAGCACTGACAGCTTTGAAAAAATGTCGACAAAACACAAAGTTCTTGGATGTTGATAGCTTGTCGGTTTATAATTTTTGGCTCACTGTAGTTCTTTTTACTTGTTGGAAGTGCTTTAACTACCTATATATTGTTTGTTCTGCTTTTCGATTCTACTAAATTTCCCGCTATTCCCTGGAAATGGACCATGTACCCAAGCAATTGAGCCCTTGTGGTGAGCTATACCAATTTCATAGCGCAACCCGGCAGCTTTAAATTTGTGGGAAAACCACATAGGATTAAAATCCTTTAGTTCCTGTACCTTGAAATCGATTCCATCTAATGAAATGAAAGTATTGTCAACAACTCAGGCATTTTGGCTCGATGCAAACGAAATCTATATATAATGTAAGTAAAAACTACAGCTCAAGATTTGTTAGCAAGACCTACTTTCTTAAGTTCTGCGAGGTGTTTAACCGTAGTCAACGTCCATTTTCTAAACGGTTTTGGATCTACTCGCGCTATGGAGCAATGAACTGCTTCAGTTGCGTAGATTTTCAGAAATATCAACGTTCACAATAAATGTATGGGCTTTAAACCTTCTTGGTTCCTTGGTCGTAGTTTTTTCCATATAATAGAGCACAAAAGTGGTGAAACTCCGAACAAAGAACGATAGTTCCGGAGCAACGTCGATGAACATAATCCTGGACAGGAGTGAAGCATGGGAGACGCTAGGCTCAGAAATTTGAGTGGTTTCACGTCGCAGAAACATCCGTGCGGTGAAGAAATTGAAGGATATCTGACGATCTGCACAGATCCGACAGGTTTTATATATAGTTTTCAAGGTTTGCACCTGTTTTCACAATAATGCTTTCCTGTATCTACCCAACTCTCGATGCATATCTGAAAACAATCTGGGGATGTCTTCAAGAAAACCCACAACGTATGGTGGAGGGGAAAGCTTATCCTGTACTTTCTATTGCAAATCATGGACATGCCACAAATTCATTGTTACCGCAGACAATTTGATCTGAGCTGAAATACACCACACAACAGGTACAGGCATTGGCCTTCAAAACAAATACCCAAATCTTTTTGGAGCACGGTACAATGCCATAACCAGTATTGTTGGGGCACATCGAACTCTTGCCGCTGTAAGTAGGAAGTAACATTTAAAATTATTGGCACCTGTAACGTTGTCTGTGAGAGACATTGGTCGAAAATATGTAGAAATATGGCTGTATATAGAGAGATGTGTGTTGAGAACAGAGGCTCGTAGTTCAAAATTAGAAAGTCGTTGTAGCCTTCATTTGTTGCATCACCTCTTGTTGGTTGCAGATCTAACAACATTGAAGAGCAATTGCCCTTGGCAGGGACTGAGAAGGATACCACTCATATATCCGTGGTTATTTTCGGCTGAACTTCCTACTATTATGAAGTCTATTTGCCTATTTGGCTCGGATTAGGGATCCGCCAATGAAGGGTAGGATTAGCGTGACACGTGTGTGCCCGCGCCGGATTACCGGATGCGCCGCCCGGAGTTACGGCCGGCACGTGTCGGCCTCATCGGAGGGTTCTGCCGCTGCTCTGCCCCAATAGGGAGCAAGGCTGAACACCTTGTGTGCGTAGCCGCAAGCGCGGTTTATGTTCCTTCTTCCCGTTCTCGGCTTTGCCCCACAAGTGGTCTCCCGACTTAGAATCGGCTTTCTTGCCAACATTGGTTGTAGTGGGAACTGGTACTGGATCCCTCTGCATTGGGAGTATCCACTTTGGACCATTTCTAGAAGCGGTAATCGTTCGCTTAATTCGCCCGATTGCTTTGGCAGACTATGACATTTCGCCGTAACAACGGTCGCCCGAAGTCTGGGTCTGCACCTGGCCCAATTGCCGGACCACCGGAATGATCTGGACTGGCTCAGAGCCTCCCGCCGTTGCCAACGGATGTACTGAATGTCCCGGGTGATAACGCTCAAGCACCGGCTTCCCAGGGTCCCCGTACCAACAATGGGGACCCACCGGCTCAAGGACCGGCTAATTCCGAGCAAGCGACTGAGGCCATGTCGTCGAGGTCCGACGAGTATACCCTCCGTGAATTAGAGGCACAATTGCGCGTGATGCAAAACTCTCACGTGGCTCTGATTCACGACATTACGAAACTCCGGCAACGGTTATACGAAGCCGATGCTCGGGATCTTTCGCAAGACGTCGGTGTCTTACGGTCTGATGTCAACCAGATCATGGAAGACCGAAAGGAATAGGCTGTCCTGCATGAGCAGGCAACTGATCGTTTAAACCACTTACCGGCCCGTCTGGAAACCGACGAGCACACAATCATCCACGATGCTGTGGGGCCCGGCGTGCCGGTTTCCGAAGGTTCTCGGAAGTCGCACCGCTCCAAGGACCGCCATGCGGGAAAGAAGGGAAAGGTTAAATTGGAACCTGATTCGTCTTCTTCTTCATCCTCTGAGTCTGATGCCCGAGTCAGGAATTCGTCACTCGGTTCTTCAGAAAGTGAGGACTAGCCCTCACGCTCTCGTGCTACCTGCTCTCGGGCCACCAAGGCCACGCAAGGCGTTGCCCGGAGCCGTTCGAAAGGACGAAAGCACCTTGGACTCAAGGAACTGAAGCCGACGAATCTATTGTATCAAAAGTTGTTGTCGTACGGATACTATTGGCTGGAATACTCCAGTGGAAACAGAACCTCTCGCGGGACTGGACGAGTGAAAGACCAGATTAAGCGGCTGGAGCTCACACTGAAGCCCAATAAGTTCTCTGGGCAGGATCCAATCCTCGTGTTGGACTTTCTCGCCCGATATGTTGGGGAAGCCGATGTACTTCGGATGTCTGAGGCGCAAGCCTACATCGCACTGCCTTACTTTTTAAAAGGTATGGCCGAGGACCAGTAAAACTCGGTCCGCGAATCGTCTCGTGCCTCCGAAGGAGGAGTGACCTGCTGGCCAGAGGCTGTGCAGTACCTCCTGCGATCCTATGCTACGGGAAACGAAATTCAAGATGCCATACTCGCATTGCGCGACACGAACCAAGAACCGGAAGAGACGGAGACCGTTTATTCTACACGGCTGAATAAGGACTTTCACGGCTGTGGAAACGTCTACTCCGCGGCCGAGCGATATACCATGTTTATGGATGGCTTGGTTCCCTCGATTAGGACTTTGGTTGCCCGCTATCGTGAGAACAAGCGCAAGATCTTTTAGTTGGAGCTGGTTCAATTTGCCCAAGCTGAGGGTGGTGCGGCCCGAGCACGTGCCGGCATTAAGTCTCGCACACTCCGACTCTTCCATTTGGAAGAGAGGGATTCATCACAGCCTCAATCGAGAGTTTCAGCCCATGCCAATTACGACAACTTGCACCTAGTACAGAGTGACCACTCGTTGGCAACGTCGGACCTGCCATCTACGATGGGACCAACTACCGAAGATTCGGATGCTGCTCTGTACGCCTGTAATCATGTCCCGGAATTGCCAGTGCCGCACTCTGGCGGATACAGAGACTCCCGTCCCGGTTGCAGGACCCCTACTCTCCGAGACAGGAGCGAAGGCCGCCCAATGCGGATTATTTTTGTCAGCTCATATGCCATATTTGTTACAAACATGGTCTTATTGCCCCGAACTGTATGTTACCATTCAGGGAGATGGCAAAAATTGTTCTCCATTATGAATCGTTGACTCCCGCCGAACGGGAACGTGTTCCCAACGTATCGTACCTTCGTGCGAAGGTGGATACTCAGCCTGAAAAACAGGAAACTCCACCGCCTCATGTTGAAGCGCCGCATCTGCGGACCA
Organism: Gracilaria gracilis; assembly: GCA_030374805.1. Lineage (NCBI taxonomy): Eukaryota > Rhodophyta > Florideophyceae > Gracilariales > Gracilariaceae > Gracilaria > Gracilaria gracilis. The sequence goes on from JARGSG010000199.1 coordinate 214,972, forward strand.
AACGGTTCGGCAAAATAGCGGCGACGCTCAGAAAAACTGAGCATGGGAGCCTCCTTTGAAAGAACGGCGCAATCGAAGTCGAGCTCAACCGCGCTGGAGGTTGCAAAACCTCGCTCCCTGGTCATGATCCTTACGAGGAAGATATCCACGGCAGAAGTGGACTCGGAACATCTCGGTGTTCTCCGTCGCCCGTGGGTACGGTCACGCAATGTCTGCGCTCCAGATAGAGTCCTGGTCATGGCGAAACGAAACTACAAAGTTTTTGCAGACCTCGGGATATCCGACCATTATATGGTTCGGCAGTTATCCGTTCTGGACACGGGTGCTGGTGCAAACTTTTTGGTTCAATCGCTTATTACGCCGCAGTTATCGTCTCAGATTCGGCCGCCTCCCCCCCCCCCCCCCGCCCCCCCCCCGCGACCAAGATAGCGAATGCAAACAATAGGCCGCTTTCAATCGTGGGAGTAATTGACCTGATTGTCAGGCTTGGCCGTTGCGTTTTCCGCCTGGACTTCTTAGTTTGCAAGCGTTTAGCTGCGTCGGTCATACTCGGATATGATTTCTGCGACCGTTTTGTCTAAGCAATTCGACCACGGAAAAGGACCGTCAAGTTGGAGGACGGCACAACTGTGCCAATTGCTCGGCGACCTTTACGAAAGGCTTTCAAGAAGCAAGTTCTATGGCCAGTGGCCCAGCAGCCAGCGGAATCGCGCCGTTCGTCGACGAAGTTCCGAGTGGCTCGGTCTATTCGCATTCCCCCGGAATCTCAGACATGGGTCACGGTCACATCCGTGCAGCACGGCTTACAAACCGTTCAACCATTCCCTCTTCTTCACGAAAGGCAGAATTTGGCCCTCGCAAATGGGATTGTGCTTGTTGAGCCAGAGAAGCCCTTCAGGGTATTGGTTGCTAATTTCAGCTCCTCCCAACAGAGGTTGGTAAAGAACCAGGTCATTGGTTCCATTTTAACACACCCGGTGGCTATTTTACCCAAACAGGTCTCTACCGCAGAGGTTCTCGGAATCTTCGAAGCTGAGGAGGGAGAGAGGAAGTGCGCTGACGCAACCGTACCGAAGAATTCGTCGTGTAAAGAAGTTTCGAACTCGTCGCAAGAAGCAACGCCGACACTGTCGGACGGAAGGCAAGAATCACCTGGATCTGAGAAGAAAAACCCCGTACAGGAGCTCGAGTCTCTGGAATTTAACCATGTGCCAGAGTCTCACCGTGAAAAGTTACGGGATATGCTACGGGAGTTCACCCTCATGTGGGACGGTTATTTAGGGTCATACCTTTTGACCGATCTGCGTAGCGGTCTTTGGTCGGTTGTAGTCACCGAGTGGGCCGTCCGCGCTGCGGCGTACATCCTCAGCGAGGCTTACGACCAGTGCAGACTGTGGTTCCTTCCTCCGCGCGTGCGGCCCGGTATCCGTCAACTCGACATAACCATCCCTCTTGGGGGTCAGGCTAACGCCGAAGAAGTCCTCGACCTACTCGAATATATCGACAGTATCGACTGGAAAGCGGTCCCGATAGGGCAGAGTGGCCGGCTCACCGGTGGCGGTGGACATGGACCAGGTCTGGGGCGCAATATTGCCTTGGTGGGGGATTTCGTGTACTTCGATCCGTGGGAACAACGGGAGATTTCCGCTGATGAAGCGGCCGAACTCCGGAATGCTCCGAGAAAAATCCTTGACGGTCATCCGATTGGGTTTGTCGACTCGGACGATTATTACCGCTCCAGCGGGGAAAATGAACCCATGTTGGACAACGCATCCGACGCGGCGGGCGGTGATGACGACGCGATGGTTGTCGGCACTCCTCCGGAGAATGAAGAACCTGTTCCACAGGAGTCTGAGCCCGCTGCTACGGCGTCGTCGTCAGCTTCGGCTGTTCCGACTTCCACAGCGGCTGCCGGAATTACTCCCCAGATGGGCGAGAATCCCGGTGCCTTCATCGCGCAATTCCTCCGAGAGGTAGGGCTCGGCGCCGATACGGCGACCTGGGACTTATCCGCAATGCGGGAAGCTCTGGCGCAACGCCTTGGCGGTGGGCAGCCTCCGAACGAGGAGAGTGGCCATAGCCAGTAAGACTGGGTCCGAATAGTAGCAATAAAAACCACCTGCTTATGGGTTTCTTCCGTCTATGACGTGTTCTTGTAGTCATCAGTAGTGACCCGGCTACTTTACGCGGTGCCCGCGGAAATGCACACCCTTCCGACAGGGAAAACCGTGCTTGCCACGTAATGAACAGCAAGCTAAGTGAAAAATCCCTCGGATATGTTCGCGAAACATTATTCACGACCATGGTCGGAGTATCAGCGCATGAGCGGAGATCTTTTCCCCGTTCATGACGTGTATACTCTTCATCTTCAACTCTTCCCGTTCCAAGATTCTCTCTCATCCCACTTGGGCACTTCCCAGCGTAGCTGGTGGGGCTGTTCCCGTTCGACGGTGATACTGAACTGCCTTTGAACGTGGGAGATGCTCGATCGGCTCGGCGATGTCCTGAGCCGGATCATGCCCGTACCAACAGACGTGGTAGCGTAGGATATCCTTCTGATTCCAGTAATGCCCGACAATTCGGTCGAAGATGTACTCCTGTAAGTGCCCCTGCTGGCCTTGCCGAGTCGTCGTCACGACTGTGCGCTCATCGCCCTGCGAAAGGGAATTTCCCGAATCGGGTATTGATACGCTCGTCGCGGCTTTCCTGCGTTGCCCTGCGAGTGGTGCCGCGCCACACGCGCCTTCCGTGCTTGCACGTGACTTCCCCGACCTGTGGTCGTGGGGCACCGGGGCGATCCGCCTCCCTGGACAGGGTGTCCTTTCCGGCGCGTGCCAAGTTGCGGCGCCGTGGCGATCCGTTCCCAACGGTTACTTCCGGTGACTCCGGGCTCCTGGTGGAACTTCTAGCAGTCCTGGGTGCAGCGCGAGTCGCACCCACTACTTGGGGAATTTCCGCCTCGGATGGCGTGTCCTCGCCGTCCATGACGCGAACATCATCCCGGGTGACCGGTTTCCATCTGGCGACGATGCTAGGGTCTACCGAGAAACTCGGAACTTCCGCAACCGTGCGTGGCTTGGCGGTGTCGTCCTCCCTTTGTACAGAGGTTGCCATCCCGCGTCCCGTGGTGGGTTTCCGCGCTGCGTCCGTCGTTGTGGTGGGCGCGTGCGACCGATTGTTCGGAGCCGTCCCCGGTGGGGTTGGTTTCTTACAGCCCAGCTGAGCTGGTACCAGGACACGATCACGGCTCGCCTTGGACAAGGGTGGGATTGTTTTGTCCGCTTCAGCGTGTAGCTCCTCCGCTTTCGGCGCAGTTATGCCTCCTGTATTTGGGCCTGACAATCCGGACGCGCTGGGTTCCCGCGCCTGAAGCGGCGTGTCTGACGGGATTTCCGGTGTGGCAACAGCCTGCCGTGTACCACGGATGTCCTCTTCCCGTTGCGACGGGGGATTACCTTCGGCAGAAGTGACCTCCTTTTCCTCCTTAGACGGAGTGGCGGGAGATGGGGTAGAGCGTTCCGCTACCCGCGTAGAGTCCCCGGGAGCGGGTTGAACAGAATAATGGCCATTCTGGCTTTGGGTGATCGGCCACGTAGGAACGGAGAGATGCTAGCATCGTCCCGCTGAACTGTTCGACTCGCCCATTACACTGGGGATGGTAGGTTGTAGTGAACAGGTTTTTTACATCCAGGATGCGACATACATCCTGGGAGAACCGCAATGCGAACTGTTTCCCGTTATCGGAGAGTACTTGAACCGGCGGACCGTAGACAAAGATTCAGTGCTTCAAGAAGGCCTGGGCTACCGTGAAAGCAGTCATCCTCTTCAGAGGGAGAGTCCAAACCAGTTTCGAGAAACGATCCGTTATTACGAGCAAAAACTTGTGACCTCTCCGAGTCGTCAGAAGGGGTCCGAGTATATCGATTGCGAGAAACTAGAGGGGCGCCCTTGCGGGTAATACTCTCATCTTCTTTGAGTTCTTCCGGAGTTTAACCCGGTTTCTCGCGCACTCAGTGCAGAACCGCACCGTTGCGTAGCAATCGATTGCCATGGCGGGCCAGTAAAAGTCCCTTCGCAGGGTTATGTATAACTTCCGTCCACCTGCGTGGCCACTCAGCCTCGCGTAGTGCGACAGTTGGAGTACCCGCGCCTGCAACGTGTGAGGCACCATTACTTGTGGGTTAGACTCCACCGTTCTAACGAGATAGCCGAGGTCATTAACCTCAATGGGAGGGTTGCACCTCCATTTACACGGGAACGAATGCGCACGCAGAACGGGTGGCCGTGTTGTTCTCGGATCATTTCCTCCGGTGTTACTGGAACAAAATTCCCCGTTAGGGGCTTGTCAGCCCCATTCTCGTTTGCCACGAGTAGTTTATCCAATTCATCGTCGAATTTCCAGTCTTCTGACCAAATGTCGAGTTCACCTTCCGGATCTTCCGTGTCCGCCTCGTCAGCGACGAAACAAGGGATCTCATCGTCTCCCGAGGGGAGGGCTTCCCCATTCGTCGGTAATCTCGACAGTGCGTCGGCTTGCGTGTTCAGCGCTCCATTCTTATACACGACTTGAAAGTCGAATTTCGCTAGGCGGAGCCTCCATCGCATGAGGCGTCCCGATGGGTCGGAGATGTTCACTAACCACCTCAGCGAGGAATCATCCGTGTACACGGTAAAGTGCACACCCATAAGATAGGGGCGAAAAGTTGCCAGAGCCCACACAACGGCGAGGCACTCTTTCTCCGAAACGGAGTAGTTCCGTTCATGAACGTTGAGCGAACGCGACCACTAACCAATGGGCTTACGTTCCCTTTAGGGGATAGTTTGGAAAAGAGCGCAACCTACTTGGTAGTCGCTCGAATCCATGTCTACGGAGTACGGTAGTCCGAGTTTTGGCGACGATAGAATCAGAGCAGATGTGACAGCCTCCTTCAAGGAGTTAAATGCCTTTGTCTCGACAGGCGTGAAGGGTACCAGTTTCGGTGGCTGGCTTTTCTGCAGTAGTGCGTTGAGGGGTGCCGCGGTATCCGAAAAATTCGGGACGAACCGTCGGTAGACGTTGACAAATCCCAAGAAGGAGCGCAATTCCGTTCGTGTGCGCGGTTCCTTCGCCGTAGCAAGAGACTTCACTGGAGCTTCCTCGATCAAAAACCGTCCTGGACGGGTAACGTGGCCCAGGTACTTCACGGTGTCTGTGAAGAATTCACACTTCCTCAGTTTGAAGGAAGTTCCTGCGTCACGCAGTGTGGTCATTATCTCCCTTACGTGGATGAGATGTTCGTCCAGATTACTGGAGAAGACAATTATGTAATCTAGGTAAACTAGACACTTCCGCCACTTTAAGCGGTTCAACAAGATGTCGATAGCACGCTTAAATGTAGTGGGGGCGTTGGTGAGACCTAACGGCATACGCTTGAAGCGGAAAGAGCCAGAGTGGCATACAAACGCGGTCTTGTCGCGGTCTTCCTCCCTTACGAGGAATTTTCAATATCCCCAATTGACGTCCAATGCCGTGAACACGGCTGCATTCCTAGCGAATCGATGCACTCGTCCATACAAGGGATTGGGTACGTTTCCCTGGTCGTCACGGCATTGAGCCGGCGGTAGTCGACGCAAAACCTCCAGGTTTTGTCGGTCTCGGTTAAAAGTACTACTGGGGACGCCCAGGGTGACTGAGCGGGCTCAATCACGCCTGCGCGGAGCATCTTGTTTACTTGGAACTGCTCTTCTTCCCGAGCCTTCGGTCCTGCCCTGTAAGGGGGTTGCGAAACGGGTCGCGCGTCCGGTAGCAAATCAATCCGGTGTTCTGTTGTATTTATCTCACCAAGAGATCCATCCCACATTGCGGTAAATTCCCGTAACATATCTCTCAGACGTTCACGATGTGATTCCGGCACGTGGCCGAGATCGAGCTCCTCAAGAGCCTTCACGGGATCAATCCGGTCATAGCTCGTTCGGCCATGTTCCGTACCGGATGCAGGCGCAGGCGCAGCTTCCGAGTCACTCGACAATTTACCGGTTGACATCGGAGTTGTGACGAGATTATCCTCCCCCTCCTTAGACGGAACGTCGGGGTGTCCCGGATTGTCGCCTTCTTTTGAGGAAACCAAACCGAGGACATCGGCAGCCGTCATTCGGGTAGGGAGCATCGCGAGTGGGTGCGGTGTGACCGATCCAATGACCTGGTTCTTTACCAGATACTGGGGGTTATTGCCAAGATTGGCAACCAGTATCCGGAAAGGAGCATTCGGTGACACCTGTGCAACACCGTTCGCCACTGCGAGATGATACTTCTCGTACAACGAGGAAATGGGTTGAATAACCGGAAGGCCGTGTTGACGGGAATGGACCTGCACCATTACTTGGGATTCTGGTGGAATGCATACCGACGCTGCGACGCGGAGTTTTGTGGACTCACGAGTCGCCGGTGGTGGTTCCTGCGCACCAGGTAGTGGAACTTGTTTCTTCAATGCACGCTTCAGCGGCCGACGAACTATCGGAACCGACGAACCGTCTTCGAATTCCACACGCCTGAGGCGGGGTCTGATTGCGTCGACGAATCTGTCGCAGTAATCACATCCCAAAATAACTGGGGCAGCCAATGACCGACATACCACAAAGTCGAGCTTGACCACGGAGGTCCCCAAACGCACGACTAAGTCGATTGTTCCCACCGTTGTTAACGGGTTGTTATTCGCGTCGGCGACTCCGGGCGTCGCCTCGCGGCGAATACGTGTCCGCACCAGCGGTGGCAAGAGGGGCTCCACGATGAAGTTCGGCCCTGCACAGGTGTCTAATACCGTGAGAATTCGCACCATAAGCTGGGTACTGAGGCCAAGGTCGGCGTAAAAATTATAGTCACGCTTGGCTATCACGAGAACTCTATCCGGGAACCGGTTTTCTTTACCCGTATCCACGGTCGACGGAGGACACCCAAGTGTTCCAAGTCCAGGTCCGCGATGTCTTTCGTCGAAAGGATCTTCACCGGGGAGCGAGACGACGTTGCCTCGGACGTCAACAGCCTCTGCTCTTAGTACGTCTCTCCCGAATGGGAGACTCTCTCTCTTAGTTTCCCTGGGCTTCCGCCTGCGGCGGCTGCTCAGGTTCCTCGGCCACGAGTGCTTGGGCACATGGGCCTCGGGATCCCGCAACAGCGGTGTTTGGATCGTCCACGATGCGGTGTACCGGTGCTACCAGATAAGCCGGCTGTGCCGGAGCACGCTGGTATGTCGGCGCTGTCAGTACGACGTGGGCGAAGTCCGTCTCGGCACGGAGATACGACGTCATTAGGACGGAAGGATTCTCCTCTGGAGTGAGGGCCTCATAGTTCACCGTCACCTTGCCCAGGTCTCTCAGGGAGAGGAGGCACTGGGGTGACGTGTGGCCATGGGTATAGCACAGATGGCATATCAGCGATATCAATGCTTGCCTACCCTGTCGAAGGGGCCCACTCCGGTTATCCGTGAAACGTCCCGCTGAGCGGGTGTCCTGCCATCCTGGTCGTTGGAAGTGGGTTCCTCCGTTCGAGTACGGGATGTAAGGCCCGCGAACTCGTATGGCATTGGCATAAAGCCCGGGCCCTTCCTGAACGATCTTGAAGGAGGCGTCCGTCGTCGACGGGAGGTCCGTTGTCGGAATGAAGGCGATATCGCCGTGGGCTAGCTAGATGTTATCGTACTCCTTAGGAGGTGCGTCATCCGCGACGAGCGGCAGAGATGGGGACATCATTTACATCAAAAACGCCTTGGCGGGCTTAGACCGAGTACTCGGAGCTCTGGCGCGGAGGGAGTCACCTTGGGCTCTTGCATACTGGATGAGCTTCAGATAGGTGATCTTCCTCCTATCCTCGCGATAGCGGGCGACCAAAGTTTGGATAGCCGGGTCGAGTCATTCAATGAACATCGTACAACGCTCTGTAGCTGGATAGACATTACGACAACGGTGGAAAGCCTTGTTCAGGCGTACCGAAAAATCGGTTTCCGTCTCACCTGAGCGTTGACGTGTGTCTCGCAAAGCGAGTATCGCCGACTAAATGACACCATTCGTGGCGTATGACCGTAGCAGGTATTGCACTGCTTCGGGCCAGCAAGTAACCCCTCCTTCGGATGCCCGCCAAGAACCTCTTACAGAGTGATACTGTTACTCGGCCATACCACGTAAGAAATACGGTAAGGCAATTTAGGCCTGTCCCTGATTCACCCCCAGAATATCGGCTTCCACGACGAAGCGGGCGAGAAAATCTAGCACCAAGATTAGGCCTTCTCCAGTGAACAACTGGTTACGAAGCGAGAACTGCATCCGTTTATGCAGTCCTTCACCTTGCCCGTACCACGGGGTGTTCGATCCAAAGAGGAGTTTTCCAAACTGTATTACCGGTATGACAACAGCTTCTCGTAGAGAGGGTTGGTGGGCTTCAGGACTTTCAAGCCCGCGTGCTTCCGTCCTTTTGTAAGAGCACGAACCGCACCTTGCGTGAATGCAGACCGCTTAGAGAGTAACGCCCGTATAGCACGGTCTTTATCAGACGACGATTCTGACGAATCAGCATAGTCCGAATTGTTCGAGTCCGCATCCGACGAAGTCGAGGAGTCTGAACCCTGATCGTCCTGTTGGCCCTTCCGCCTGTAGCGATTCTTCTCGCGTGCCGAGTTTTTGGCCCTGTGCGATACGGCGACTGGCTCCGCCGGAGTGGCAGCACCCATAGGAATTGTTTGCTCCAGCATCTCCAGGTGATCTCTTACACGATCAAATCGGTCCTGAATTCCTTCTACGAAAGCGGCGGGTTGACCGAAGCACTCCAACATTTTGTTGACGGCGGACCGTAACGTACGGAGATCCTCAGAAATACCCGTGCAGGGGAGTTTTCCGCCTGTTGGTGTAGAATGTTGACCACCCCTATAAGGGAGTTGTGAGTAGTGCGCAGCTGAGGCAACTGCTCGTCTAGAGCTGTACCCTGGGAGATGTTGTCTGTGGGGCAAAGCCGGGAACGGAAGGAAAGAACACAAACCGCGCCAGCGGCTACGCACCCAAGGTGTTCAGCCTTGCTCCCTATTAGGGCAGAGCAGTGGCAGAACCCTCCGATGAGGCCGACACGTGCCGGGCGTAACTCCGGGCAGCCTCTTCCTGACTTACAGACGGAGGTTGGGGGTGGCAATCGGGGTGCCAACAGGATGGATTCCACTGGGTGTGGCGTATCCCGTAGCAAAAGGGACGAGATAGAAGGTAGCAAAATGAGCCGCACTGCAGAGCACAGAATCATGAGAGCTGGGAATAATCCCGAGAAAAAAAGGGGCAAACCTGTACAACAGGGCGAAGTGTAACGAAGCCGTAAGACGGGAAAACAGAAAGAGTGTATGGAAGAATGATAAATAAGAGGCCGTAACGACGGATCGGTGCTTCTCGGTGACGGAGGTGGATAACTTGTCCGGATAAGCGGCGGTATTCCCCGGGAATGGGGCAAAAGACCGTGCGCAAGCGGAACTCAAGCTAGAGCCAAGGCCTCGTTGAGGTTTACTTCCCGTACAGTGGCGGCAAGTGCCGCCACTTATATACGGCTGACAAATATCACTAAAATCTAAGTACCCGGCACGCCGGCCAACACTACCCACGTGTACCTCCGTGGCACACTTGCAACGGCGCATCCGGTAATCGGGCGCGGGCACACACGTGTCGCGCCAATCCTACCCTTCATAGGCGGATCCTTAATCCGGGCCAAATAGGCAAATAGACTTCATAATAGTAGGAAGTTCAGCCGAAAATAACAACGGATATATGAGTGGCATCCCCCTCAGTCCCTGCCAAGGGCAATTGCTCTACATCTCCCCCTTCTCAGGCTGAAACTTCCGATTCGTTCGGCTTCTCACCTCCCATCATGGGCCTATATAATCCGGACTCCGGCGGTGAGCCTAACGACCACTCGGACTCCAACAACTTGGCACTCGTACCATACTTGGCACCTTCGACTCTCATCGACACAGCGATGCCTACCAATAACAACGACACCTCCGGGAATCCTGGCGCTCTCCCAGGTGGGACTGCGCGAATGACCGCTGCCGGACCGCGGTTCCGGTCGGTACCCTTGCCTCAATCGTCGGGGGCTTCCGCTTCCGGCACGGCGTCCGTTGCGACAGCAGCGACTCCGGATCCAGCTCCCGTGTGGGACTGGTTCCATGCTAGCGTGCCGACAAATATGGGAGGATGGCCCAGTCTTGGGAGTCTTCGCGTACGCAATCCTCACCGCCATAGCGGCCTGTTTGCACAAGCCCCGTGGTTCAATGCCGAAGCCGTTCGGAATGAAGCGTTGATCAACTCCTATGCCATTGACGGTAACCTCCCCGGAGGGCTTCCCGTTAGCGTCGTCCGCTCATGGGACTGGCTCGCCCGTATCACGGTGCATCCAAATTGTCTCTGGTATACGAGAAGCGAGAGCCAGGCGTTCGCTCGCCGTGAGATTGCCCGCATTGGGTATGCGCGACATTTCCGGGCGCCGAACGAGCATCCGGTTCCGTTCCATTACGGGTTTGACGTGGCCTACTACCGTACGTTCGGCGAGGTTGAGTACGGAGATCGACTGGCTGTTGCCTTCGACGAGATTGACCGCTATGCGGATGTCGTCCAGCCCCCACCAGGATCTCATCCTGTTAGGCTCGTCCGATTCTTCGGGCCGAGTTCCGGTACCTCCGCAAGTCGTCGCGGCGCGAGTTCTTCGAAGGCCTCCGTCACGAGAGGAAGTAGCGATCCCGCTTCGGGATTCCTGGTGCCGTACCAATGCTCGGAGGTTGAGCGAATCGCGGCGCGTTCCCGTCAAGGGGCGATACGTTCTGCTGCCATCGTTCTGGCCTGCGGTCGAGGTCCCTCGAGGGTGCCATGTGGAGCTCCCCCCCATGCCTGACATACGTCGGGTCGTACTACATGAAGAATCCGCCGCGCAGCCTTTGGAGCATCCTTGCCACCGAATGGGACTGTCCGTGTCGCGGATTTCCTCCTCTGGGAGGCGTATGATCATTACCGGCTTTGGTTTGTGCCGGGAGATGATTCGCCGATCCATTCGGAATTTGGACCTCACCGATGTGCTCGGATCCGTCCGCAACGCGCGGGAAGTGGTGTCCCTTGGTGGAGGTCATCGACGGTGTCGAGTGGGACTCCGTGCCTGCTAGTCAGGTCTCCGAGGGTATCCGTCGGGGTTACAGACCGGTCTCCCGGGACGCGACGTCAACGCTGGCGACTTTGTATACTTCGACCTATGGGAATGGGAGATAGTCCACAGCCGCCGAGGCGCGGGAAGCGGCGTCAGGTCGAGCAGAGCATCCCAGAGAAGCCATCCTCGTGGGTTCGTCTTCGTCGACGACGAGGAGGACGAGAGCCTTGATGAGGCAGAGAGCCCCTATGGGACCAGGGGGCGGACCAGCAGATCGACGTGATCGACGTAACCGGAGATGACGGCGGATCCGCTGATGCGGTAGTGCAGGGTACGCCCAACTCGGTTGGCGCGTGGCAGGCCTCCGCTTCTGCGGGCGGGGCCGGTTGGAGTACTGACCCTCAGGCGATCGTCATCCGCAGTTTCCTTTGCGGCATGGTTGTGCCCGTGTCTGACACGGTGACCGACTTGGCGCAGCTGCAGGGCCTTGCGGCTCAGTGGTTCGCCCAAGGTCGTGGGGTCCGGTTCCGGGACCCGTCCGGCGTGTGATCGAACTCCGTAGATACCAATATCTCTTGGCCCTATCATTAAATGTTTCGGGTTACTACCGGCTTTTAGCAAATTCTCTTCATCCCTCCCCCTCCTCAGGGGGCAGCACCCCGCGAGGGGCGCCTGTTCCTTATCTAAGGGAGGTATTCCCGCTTGAAGCGGCAAATTCCTGTTCTTCGACTTCCTCTTCTTAGGCTTCTTCTTCGTCTTCTTCTTCTATTCCACTGTATAGTGGCTTGTCCGCAGAAGCGGCAAATGTTCCGCGTGAGCGGCGTAGCTAGTGTGGGCGCTAACCCACTTGGGCTTTGTCGAGCGAGTCCGGTGGCGGGCGTGCCGGTCCTCCGGTGGTATTGAAGTACCTTCGAGCGAGGCAGGTGCTCGATAGGTTCCTGTGTGTCCTCCGAAGGGGGGTAGCCGTACCAACGGACTTGGTATACCAGCTGCCCAGTAGAGTCTTGGCCTTGCCTCACTATACGGTCCACTACGAACTCGCGTTCGTAGACACTCCGCTCTGGCGGCTTGACCAGTGAGTCCTCATCCCTGGCGGTCGAACAATCTTCCGTTGAGTGGCGGATTGCTCCTCCACTGTCGTGGCTTATGCGGGCGATTGCCTTCGACTTCCGTCTCATCGGCAATGCATCCTGTATCCCAGGTCTCGGTTTGCGCTCCCCAAGGGAGGTTCTCGGAGAGTTACACTCTCTGGGGCGGGGTCTGAAGCCACTTGTTTGTGGAGCTGTTGCAGGGGCCCATCTGAGCGGACTGTGAGCTTCCGGTGTTCCGGCGAGATCGTCCCGATCGACGGGCGGCAATCCTCCGTACGGGGGTCTAGCGAGCGGTGCTCCGTCACGTGCGTTGCTGACGGTTCGCCGCCCACAGCGGTGCGTGTGGCTCCAACCGTCGTGGTGCCGTGGTGAGCCGTCTCAATTACGGAACTACCGTTTTTTGACGGCTCGCCACTCTCCGTGGCACGCGTGTGCCCACGGCGTGCACTGTCATGTGCATAGTCATCCTTCGAGAGAGGCGGTTTACCCACGGTGCGTGGCACGTGTCGCGCCGTGCGCGCGTCCAACTTACTTGGCTTCTGTCCACCTAGAGTGGTGTCCACCTGTACTGGCATGGCCGCGTGCTCTGCCGTTCCGGCGCCGTCATCGAATAAGTCGATTGCCCTTCCCAAGCTTGGGTCTGCTGTCACGGCACGGTCTCTCACAACCAATGTCTTTTCCGAGTGGTCGGTCTTCTCCGCTGACGGGGCAACATTCGTCTCGTCTTCATTCCGCAGTGGCGGTGCGTCTCCGTGCGTGTTCCCGGACTTTGGGCTTTGAATAGCGCCGCTGCTGTTGCAGGCCTGCGCGTCCTCCGTCAGTGACGGTATTGCGCCAGCGATACCTTCCACGTTGTGGCCCGGTGTCTCCGGATGCGCATCCCGTCTGGGCGTAACATTTCTACGTAGGCAGTCCGCTTGCAGCGGCGAGGACGAAGGCGGTAACTCTGCATTCCCTGGCATTGGGCCGTCAGCGGGGCGCTTACCGTCACACGTCCATTTCGCTTCCCGTCCGCGACGGCAAGGCTTCACTCACTCCGTCCCCGGCGGTGCCTTGCGCGGGTGTACTATCCGTTTGCGACGGCGTAGACTGCGGAGCAGCAGTGTAACTAAAATGAGCGTCTCCCTCCCCCTCCTCAGCGGGAGCGGTGGGGCCCGGAGCGATAATCCCAGTAGTGGGCGTGACGCGTGTGTGCACATACGCGTCTTGCCCAACTTTGGGGGTATGTTCCGCTTCCATAGGAAGGTTGGCCAAGCCGCGCGTTGCGTGCGGTAGAATTGACAGGCCGGGTGGGCTAGTATCCGATGTTGTCGGTCCTTGATGACCTTTGTGTACGGGAGGTTCTGGCGATGGTGCCGGCGTAACGCGATCACGCGAGAGGCGTTCGTGCTCTCCCTTGATGTTAAGGATAACCGTAGTATCGGTGACAGAGATGACCTTGTAGGGGCCGTCCGCGATCGGAGAAAGCTTGTGCCGTTTTTCTTTTTCCGGATTGTAGTATTCTTTCCGGAGAAAGACATAGCCACCTTCCTTTATCGGTGGGGCCGTCTTTCGCAAACGTGCGTCGAAATTCCGCTTGTAGGCTGCTTGCGCCTTAGCGATTTGCTGCCCAACTACGGCAGTAATTTGTTTCAGCCAGCGCTTCCAGGCGTCTTTGTATAGGCGGGGTGAAGGGAATTTATCCAGCGTAGGTTGGGGCTCGACAGCCACCGATGGTAGAACACGTGATAAGACCAGTTCGAACGGAGAGATCTGGGTAGTGCGATGTACCTGCGTGTTGTAGGCATAGGTCACCGCATCGGTGTAGAGATCCCATTCCGACGGGTGGTCGGCGACAAAGGTTCGCAGCGCATTCAGCATGGTTCGATTGAAGCGCTCCACCTGGCCGTTACTTTGCGGATGGTAGGTCGTAGTAAACCAGTTCTTAATGTCCAGTATTCGACACACGTCCTGGAAGAACTTCGCAGAGAATTGCGACCCATTATCCGATAGTAAATCAATCGGTGGTCCGTAGACAAACACCCAGTGGGTTACGAACGCTTGCGCGACCGCACTGGCGGTGATCTTCGTCAGCGGAACTGTCCGCACGAGCTTCGAAAAGCGGTCGGTTATGACGGGTAGGAACCGATTACCTCGGCGAGTCCGAATAAACTCACCGAGTATGTCAATCGCCACGAACTCAAGTAGGGCCCTTGCGGGGAAGATTACCAACTGTTTGGAGTATTTCCGCAGTTTAACGGGGTTCTTTGCACAACCAGAGCATCCACGAGCAGTGGCGTACGCATCGAATGCCATAGCTGGCCAATAGAAGTCCTTTCTAAGGGTGTAGTACAACTTCCTTCCACCAGGGTGGGCCGACAACTTCGCGTAATGCGACAAATGCAAGACTCGAGATTAAAGCGAGTGAGGTACCACAATCTGTGGTCGGTCAGTAACCGTTCGAACCAAGAATCCTTGGTTGTTCATGACAAAAGGCAGTTGAGCTCCACCGTTCAGACGGGCGCGCACCCTACTGCAGAACGGGTCCGTATACTGTTCCCGGATCAGTTCTTCCGGTGTTATCGGCACGAATGATCCCGGTACTGGCTCCGTATCTGAAACGGCTAAGACAGCGTCATAGACGTCCCATCCCTCCAAATCTTCGTCTTCGTCGTCTTCCATAAAGAAACAGGGTATTTCTAGATCATCGACTGGCTCAGCTTCGGCCGCAGTCGGTAAGCGGGAAAGTGCATCAGCCTGAGTGTTCAGGATTCCCTTCTTGTACTGCACGTCAAAGTCGAACTCCGATAATCTTAGCCTCCACCGCATCAAGCGGCCAGAGGGCTCCGCAATAGAGAGAAGCCATCGCAGAGCCGAATGGTCGGTATGAACGGTAAAATGTCCTCCTATGAGGTACGGTCGCAGCGTCTGGAGAGCCCAGACTACTGCTAAGCATTCTTTCTCGGGTACCGAGTAATTCCTTTCATGAGCGTTAAGGCTTCGAGACCAAAAACCAATTGGAAGTCGTTCGCCACTCTCCGTGGTCTGAAACAGGGCACAGCCGATCTGGAAATTGCTGGCATCCGTATCGATGGCATAGGGCAATCCGAGTTTCGGCAGGGAAAGAATTGGCGGCGAAGTTACTGCATCAATGAGCGATGAGAATGCCGTTGCCTTACGGTCATCGAATGGTTCCAGTTTCACTGGCTGTCCCTTTCGCAAGAGTTCATTCAATGGAGCTGCTATATCCGCGAAGTGCGGAATATAACGGCGGTAGAAATTGCAAAGACCGAGGAAGGATCGGAGTTCCGTCTGAGTCCGTGGGTGTTTGGACTCCTTGAGGGACCGCACACGTACAGCGTCAATCGATAGCCGTCCCGGACGGATTATATGGCCGAGATATTTCACGGTATCGGTAAAGAACTCGCACTTCTTCAACTTCAGTGTGATGCCTGCCTCTCGTAGGACTCGCATCACCTCCCGAACGTGGGTCAAGTGCTTGTCCAGGTTACTGGAGAACACAATGATGTCATCCAGGTATACCAGGCACGTCTTCCACTTAAAGCGGGCAAGCAAAATGTCCACTGCTCTTGGGAAAGTGGCAGGGGCGTTCGTGAGCCCGAAGGGCATCCGGTTGAATCGGTATAGTCCTTGATGACATAAAAACGCCGTTTTATCACGGTCCTCTGCCCTAACTGGGACTTGCCAATATCCCCAGTTTGCGTCGAGGGTCGTGAACACCTTTGCGCTTCCGAGCGAATCGATACATTCGTCCATCCTCGGGATAGGATACACGTCCTTGACGGTAGCCGCGTTAAGCTTGCGGTAATCGATACAAAAACGCCAAGACCCATCGAGTTTGGGAGCGAGTACCACGGGCGAGGCCCATGGCGACTGGGCCGGTTCAATGACTCCGGCGCGGAGCATCTTCTCGACTTGAGTCTTTTCTTCTTCCCGAGCTGTCGGTCCTGCCCTGTAGGGGTGTTGCGAGATTGGCCGAGTGTTCGGCATCAAATCTATCCGATGTTCGGTGATCCCAATTTTCCAAAAGGAACCGTCCCACATGGGGGTGAACTCGCGTAGCATATCCCGTAATTTCTCACGGTGAGACTCTGGGACATGGTTAAAGTCTGGAGACTCGAGCTCCTGTACGCGGTCCTTCTTCTCAGATCCAGGTGATTCTGGCCTTCCTTCCGATAGTGTCGGCGTTGCTTCTTTCGAAGAGTTCAAAACTTCTTTACCCGATGAGTTCGGCGCAGCGTCTCTCGACGAAGTCTTTGGTACGGTTGTGTCAGCGCACTTCCCCTCTCCCTCCTCAGCTTCGAGAATTCCGAGAACCTCGGCGGTAGAGACCTGTGTGGGTACAATAGCCACCGGGTGTGGTAACATGGAACCAATGACTTGGTTCTTTACCAACCTCTGTTGGGAGGAGCTGAAATTAGCAACCAATACCCTGAAGGGCTTTTCTGGCTCAACAAGTACAATCCCATTCGCGAGGGCCACGTTCTGCCTTTCGTAAAGGAGAGGCAATGGCTGAACGGTTTGCAGGCCGTGCTGTAGGGACGTGACCGTGACCCATGTCTGGGATTCCGGTGGAATGCAAATAGACCGAGCCACTCGGAGCTTCGTAGATGAACGGTGCGATTCCGCTGGCTGCTGGGCCACTGGCAATGGAACTTGCTTCTTGAAAGCCTTTCGTAAAGGTCGCCGAACAATTGGCACTGTTGTGCCGTCCTCCAGCTCGACGGTCCTTTTCCGTGGTCGAATTGCTTCGACAAAACGGTCGCAGAAATCACATCCGAGTATGACCGGCGCAGCTAAACGCTTGCAGACTATGAAGTCCAAGCGGACAACGCAACCGCCAAGCCTGACAATCAGGTCAATTACTCCCACGATTGAAAGGGGCCTATTGTTTGCATCCGCTATCTCGGTCGGTGGGGCCGGCCGAATCTGAGACAATAACTGTGGCAGAATAAGCGATTGAACCAAAAAGTTTGGACCAGCACCCGTGTCGAGAATGGATAACTGCCGAACCATATAATGGTCGGATATCCCGAGGTCGGCGAAAACTTTTTAGTTTCGTTTCGCCATGACCAGGACTCTATCCGGAGCGCTGAAATTGCGTGACCGTACCCACGGGCGACGGAGAACACCGAGATGTTCCGAGTCCAAGTCTGTCGTGGCCATCTTTCTCGTAAGGATCGTGACCGGGGAGCGAGGCTTTGCAGCCTCCGGCGCAGTTGAGCTCGACTGCGTTTGCGCCGCTCCTTCAAAGGAGGCTCCCATGCTCAGTTTTTCTGAGCGTCGCCGCTATTTTGCGGAACCGTTGGGCTCGCAGATGCGGCTGCTGCTTCACCATGATGCGGTGAAGATTCCTGTTTTTCAGGCTGAGTATCCGCCTTTGCACGAAGGTACGATTTGTCGGGAACACGTTCCCGCTCGGCGGGCGTCAACGACTCATAATGGAGAACAATTTTTGCCATCTCCCTGAATGGTAACATACAGTTCGGGGCAGTATGACCAGGTTTGTAGCAAACATGGCATATGAGCTGGCGAAGAGAATCCGCATTGGGCGGCCTTCGCTCCTGTCTCGGGGGGTAGGGATCCTTCCACCCGGGACGGGAATTTCTGTATCCGCCAGAGTGCGGCACTGGCAATGCCGGAACATGATTACCGGCGTACAGAGCAGCATCCGAATCTTCGGTTGTCGGTCCCATCGTAGATGGCAGGTCCGACTTTGCCAAAGATTGGTCACTTTGCACTAGGTGCACGTTGTCGTAGTTAGCATGGGCTGACCCTCTCGATTGATGCTGTGATAAATCCCTCTCTTCCAGATGGAATAGACTGCGTGTGCGAGACTTGAAGCCGGCACGTGCCCGTGCCGCATCAACCTCAGCTTGGGCAAATTGAACCAGCTCCAAGTAGGAAATCTTGCGCTTGTTCTCCCGATAACGGGCTACCAAAGTCCTAATCGAGGGAACCAAGCCATCCACAAACATGGTACATCGCTCGGCCGCGGAGTAGACGTTCCCACAGCGGTGAAAGGCCTTATTCAACCGTGCAGAATAAACGGTCTCCGTCTCTTCCGGTCCTTGCTTCGTGTCGCGCAATGCGAGTATGGCATCTTGAATTGCGTTTCCTGTAGCGTAGGATCGCAGGAGGTACTGTACAGCCTCTGGCCAACAGGTCACTCCTCCCTCGGAGGCACGAGACGATCCGCGGACAGAGTTGTACTGTTCCTCGGCCATACCTTCTAGAAAGTAAGGCAGTGCGATGTAGGCTTGCGCCTCAGACATCCGAAGTACATCGGCTTCCCCAACATATCGGGCGAGAAAGTCCAACACCAGTATTGGATCCTGCCCGGAGAACTTATTGGGCTTCAGTGTGAGCTCCAGCCTCTTAATGTGGTCTTTCACTCGTCCAGTCCCGCGAGGGGTCCTTTCTCCACTGGAGCCTTCCAGCCGATAATATCGGTACGACAGCAACTTCCGATACAATAAATTCGTCGGCTTCAGTTCCTTGAGTCCAAGGTGCTTTCGTCCTTTAGAACGGCTCCGGGCAACGCCTTGCGTGGCCTCGGTGGCCCGGGAACGGGTAGCACGAGAGCGTGGGGGCTCGTCCTCACTTTCCGAAGAATCTGTTGACGAATCCCTGACTTGGGCATTAGACTCAGAGGATGAAGAAGAGGACGAATCAGGTTCCAATTTAGCCTTTCTCTTCTTTCCCGCATGGCGGTCCTTGGAGCGGTGCGACTTCCGAGAACCTTCGAAAACCGGCACGCCGGGCGCCATAGCATCGTGGATGATGGTGTGCTCGACCGTTTCCAGACGGGCCGCTAAGCGGTTTAAACGATCAGCTGCCTGCTCATGCAGGACAGCCGATTCCTTTCGGTCTTCCATGATCTGGTTGACATCAGACCGTAAGACACGGACGTCTTGCGAAACATCCCGAACATTGGCTTCGTACAGCCGTTGCCGGAGTTTCGTAATGTCGTGAATCAGAGCCACGTGAAAGTTCTGCATCACGCGCACTTGTGCCTCTAATTCACGGAGGGTATACTCGTCGGACCTCGACGACATGGCTTCAGCCGCTTGCGCGGAATTAGCCGGTCCTTGAGCTGGTGGGGCTCCATTGTTGGTACGGGGACCCCGGGAAGCCGGTGCTTGAGCGTTACCACCCGGGACGTTCAGTACATCCGTTGGTAACGGTGGGAGGCTCTGAGCCAGTCCAGATGATTCCGGTGGTCCGGCAATTGGGCCAGGTGCAGACCCAGCCTTCGAGCGACCGTTGTTACGGCGAGATGTCATTGTCCGTCGAAGCAATCGGGAGTTTTAAACGAACGAATACCGCTTCCAGCAATGGCGCAAAGTGGATTCTCCCCACGCAGAGGGATACAGCACCAGTTTCCACTACAACAAAAGTTGGCCAGAAAGCCGTTTCTAGGTCGGGAGACCACTTGTGGGGCAAAGCCGGGAACGGAAGGAAAGAACACAAACCGCGCCAGCGGCTACGCACCCAAGGTGTTCAGCCTTGCTCCCTATTGGGGCAGAGCAGTGGCAGAACCCTCCGATGAGGCCGACACGTGCCGGGCGTAACTCCGGGCAGCCTCTTCCTGACTTACAGACGGAAGTTGGGGGTGGCAATCGGGTTGCCAACAGGATGGATTCCACTGGGTGTGGCGTATCCCGTAGCAAAAGGGACGAGATAGAAGGTAGCAAAATGAGCCGCACTGCGGAGCACAGACTCGTGAGAGCTGGGAATAATCCCGAGACAAAAAGGGGCAAACCTGTACAACAGGGCGAAATGTAACGAAGCCGTAAGACGGGAAAACAGAAAGAGTGTATGGAAGAATGATCAATAAGAGGCCGTAACGACGGATCGGTGCTTCTCGGTGACGGAGGTGGATAACTTGTCCGGATAAGCGGCGGTATTCCCCGGGAATGGGGCAAAAGACCGTGCGCAAGCGGAACTCAAGCTAGAGCCAAGGCCTCGTTGAGGGTTACTTCCCCGTACAGTGGCGGCAAGTGCCGCCACTTATATACGGCTGACAAATATCACTAAAATATCTAAGTACCCGGCACGCCGGCCAACACTACCCACGTGTACCTCCGTGGCACACTTGCAACGGCGCATCCGGTAATCGGGCGCAGGCACACACGTGTCGCGCCAATCCTACCCTTCATAGGCGGATCCCTAATCCGGGCCAAATAGGCAAATAGACTTCATAATAGTAGGAAGTTCAGCCGAAAATAACAACGGATATATGAGTGGCATCCCCCTCAGTCCCTGCCAAGGGCAATTGCTCTACATTGTCCTTCTCTCGATGAGGCTGAACCACCGCGGCCGCCGGTGTAGCCGTAGCAGACGGAGCTGCGGCAGCAACGGCCGTGGCCGGACCAACTTCATCAGTAGGAGGAAGCAACGGGGCAAAGAGAAGTGTCCTGTGCGCCGGTTGTTAGCCCGACGTCTAGGACGGATTGTCCAAACCAACGGTGGAGCCAGCACGCCTGGAGATGCGTGAGACGAACCGATCATCCCCAGCGACACCACCACTGTGGAAACGACTGCGAGTAACTCCAGCGTCCGCCTCAGACGGTTTTTGAGACATGATTTCTCAACCAACCGTGCAACGGGAAACTTCCAGAAGTAGAAACGAAACCTCAAAGTGGGAAAACACACACGAGTACGTGCTTAACCAAATATCCGTTTCTAGGTCGAAATTCCACTTTGTAGTGCAACGCCAGAGGCGGGAAGACACCACGAAGACGTCCGAGATCTTCCTCCTTAGGGGGGTAGTTAGCAGACAGAGCCTCTCTGCCAAGGCACGACGAAGTCGGGTGTAAGCCGAAACCAAGCCGTCACGACGGGCGTAGAGAGTTGAGCAAGGATCGTTGTTGGCACCACGTGTGTGGGTGAATGGGTCCTCGAGAGAGGCAGGAGTCCACGGAAGGGGAAAAAGAGAAAAAGAATCCGCGAGAGCGGGGGATGGAGAGAAAGAAAAGGAGGAAATGGCAAAAAGGCTACGGTATACACCGGGGTTATCTCTGTACAGGGTGGAACGCGACACAAGCGGAAAACACTCCCCCAAATGGGTCCAGTTAGGTGACGCAGGGAGGATACACTACCCGTAGGCAATGGAATCTCTCTCCTGGAAGGAGTCGATGACCGCCGAAGGCGAAGAAGTATAGAGCCAATCCTGATTGCCCGAACTTTACTGTGCATGGCGGCGAGGTCGCCGCCATGCTAAGTAGCGAGCTCGCGCCAACAAGTAATTAAATAAACTAATTAAATTAGGCCCACGCACAGTGGTAAATACCCACGTGTACGTGGCCAACCTCCTGGCTGAACAGTGCCTCACGTGTCCTTCCCACTACAGTGGTTGTTACTATTCATATACTCTAGCCCCGTTCCAGGGAGCTGCGGTAAATTCTACATTTGGCAAAATTGGAGCTAAAGAATAAGTGGTACTATTCGTGTTACATTATATAGTATAGTATATTACTTTGCTCGGTTTACAGTCAGTTTTGTGACTTCACGCACTGCGACGCCCTACCAATTACTCGATTAAAAACTGTATTCAACATTACACTGACCAACTTCCTGCGCTGTAAGTATATGTGAATCTGCACGTCAGTGAAGCATTGTTCATTCCACTTTATCGCAAACTACTAGATAGCGCTAAGTAGCGCTACTTGGCGGTGATATCGAGGATTGGAACGCCGGTACAATATCTCAGTGAAGAAGTATGGGAAAAAGGTTGGCATACTTCGATGCAAACGCTCAAAGCACATCAAAGTATGCTTTTAAGGTAGTTTACCAGTGCTGTTCAACAGAAAAACATGCGTACTAAGGAGCGCCAAATAGCGATATTTGCGCTATATAACGCGTCTAAGTACGCATGTAGATTTCGTTTTTGGGATGTAGTTTGTATTTTTTTGGCGTACTTCGATGTGCCTTCTACAGAGCTATAGAAGCACGCCATTATGTTTGGGTCGTTAGAAAAGATTGTAAATCTAGTAGAGTTCTGATATTTGACAATGCGGTAAGTGCGACACTTGCAACAATTAGCGCTAAGTGTCGAAGATGGCGATGATGTTGTCAGGGTATTACCAGATTTGCACTGCCTGCATTGCCTGCTTACAGTGAAACTACAAGGCTGAAATGAAACATCAACGATAAAACAGCGTTTTGCAAACAGCGTCACGCTTTGGATTTCTCGCCATGCCTAATTCCAGCGTATCAACTTGAATCTTATTAATTACTGTAGTCAACAAAACAATTATAATGTGTCAACACTCTGTTAATCGTTAATTTCCCGCAGCTCCCAGTATGGTGACGGATTTTGGTCACCTTTTCTTGGGGTGAAATCGGGGTGACACGGTCGCACATCACCCTAGCGGGGTGACTAGGTCCCGCAGTAGGGTGAACGCCACCCAAAATCGAGGTGAAATCACCAAACAAATCACCCAAGGGGACCAAACTATCACCCTCCTTGATGTTCTTGTCATATCTCTTCTTTGGACTACGCTTGTGTCGGAAGATGACGCAGGCTACGCGCCGGTTCTTTTACCTGATCTCGTCGATGATATAGGGGTTGGGTGGAAAGGACGTCGTCAATGATTTCTTTGGCGACAAAAGCGGTACATGTGAAACGCCTAGTCGTGGTGTACATTTTACGCGGCGAGCTCTAGAGGTTGAATGGAGAGGTTCAGTGAAGAAGAAGGCGATTATCGTCGCAAACAAAACGCTTCTGCGGTCGAAAACACCTTAGGTACCTAATACTTTCTTTGTACCATATTATAGCCCCGTGAGTGTAGCACGGCTACTGATTTGTGGTTTGTGGCTACGGTGTAGAGATAAATGTTATAGGTTGTTGGGGTTCTTAGCATACCCCCGCGTACGAGTAATTCACGTACGCGTTTCATAAATAAGAGAGCGATATCTCTTATTGTACCAATCCAGCCCTTGGTCACAATGCATCTCTCGCATTGCTAATGCGCAGACAAGGTTAAGAGATACTTGTTCTTATTATTGCAGGTTTGTCCTTGCGCGGTCGTCATAGTCGAGTCTTTGATCTCACGACTGCTTCGTGTAGTGGGAGTGCAGCGCTTTGTAAACATGAACAATACCAACCGCTTTGGATATAAATCAAATGGAATACTACAGTTTGCTTGGCCGCGTTTGTCTCTTGAGAACTTGTACAGTGTTTCTTTTGACCTCTGGGTGCGTTCCATACACGTTTGGTATAGTTCGAGTCGTCTTCAATTTGTTGTTCGTTTTCCACGTAGTCGTCTTGGCTAGAAGCAACGTATAGTTCGTCATTTGCGTTCCCCTCAGAATCAAAGGCGCACATTGGTAGAGAATTTGCTGAAATTGATGTAGCAGGTAAAGAACTTGTGTTTGGAGAACTGACTTCTAATTAGTGGTTTGGAATATTACTCTCTTCCGGTAGTGTTTGATTGTGAGTAGTTTCACAGTTTGTAGCCGTTGGTGTAAAAGGTGTTAATTCTACACTACAATCGTCTGTTTCCGGTATCACCGAAGGACTTGGTGTTACTTGCCGCAAGGTGTCAGACGATATGGGTGGGCCAAGATTTTCATCGAGCAATTGGAATGTATCCACCTGAGGTTGTCGAGGATTGCTTTCAGACGCCGACCGACATGGAGATCTCGTCATGGAGACAAAAGAGAGTTGAGCAACTAGTCCACGGCGTAATGTGGTCGCGAGAACGGCAAGGGTCACTGTGAGCACTCACTTGTAATGGTGATATGGGGGTCCCTCCGGGTGATTCGTTGTGCGATATCACCCCTATTCTGGGTGATATTCACCCTACAGCGGGACGCGATCACCTCGCCAGGGTGAATTGCGACCGTGTCACCCTAATTTCACCGAAAAAAAGGTGACTAATATTGGTCACCTTACTGGAACGGGGTTAGGAGCACCCGTCCGACATGTCGGAATATGACTACGTAATCAGAAACCTCCATAAGAGGGCTTTAGGCGTTTTTAGAGTGAACACCCTTGGGGTCAGCTCAGGAGGTGCAGAGAATGGGCTAACCGAAGGTGATGGTTTATTGGGACGTTCACGAACGTGACGTCAATATCTTGATTCCATATTGTAATGCAGACAGGTTGTCTTTTAGGTTGCAGATATGATTTGGTGGTTGTATCTGTTATGGCTTACTTCAAATTCCACTTCCTTCTGGGTAGTCACCGTTTTCTACTACACTTAGTGGGTGGCTATTAGCCACCTACAAATTTTCTTTGAGAGTGCAACCTACCGTTGCGCCAGCAGGACTGTGCAAAATCTGTTCATATACTCCGACACCGTCAGCTTCTGCATCGTAATCTTTCTTGGCATCACGACTCATTTACGGACGTAGAATCTGAGCCGTCTTTTCTTTCACGGACGCAGAATCTTAGCCATATTTTCTTTCAATGCCGCATTCCGATCAGATTGAGTCAGGCCCTGGCAATGAAATACCCATGTCGTACGCGAACGTGGAGCAAATATCGATACCTCGACTCTGTGACGCTAACCATGCCACTCTCCAAGCGTTGTACAATTCTGCGCCGAATCACATCAAAGAGAAGCACCCCAACATCCCACGAGCTGTTTATAAGATGCTTGCTATAATAATCAATTGGCGCGAAGATTTAACTCATGAAAAGCTCCCGCACTCGTTTGGCGACGACGAAGACAAATTGAAAATGCAGAAGATGTTTTCATTATCAGCGGAAGAGCTCGAGGAAATGGCCGCATCACAGCTTCCAGATCTTGTGGAAATGGTTGAAGCATGCTTGCGAGCTGACGCGAAACTCTTTCCGAGAGATTTCAATCCTGTTGAGCCAATTTCTGTCGTCTATTTGGTGATTAGATGGCAACTCATGGCCACCCGTGCCGCGCTGCAGCGAAGAACTATTATAGAGGAAAGGAGCCATTACCTAACTCCTATCGAAGACATTCAGCCACCAAGAAGCAAAAGGACAAATCCATTCGCCCACAGGACAGACCTCGAAAGAGGGAGCAAGAAGAAGAGAGTCTTAGAGGTTGCCGGGATTCCAACCGGTGACGATGAAGATGAGAATCAGGATTTTTTGACAAGGCTTGGGGGAGCAGCGCCCATCCGTCCAAGCCAGTTAAAAGCATATCCAGGGCGCACAACAGTTCTTTTGAATGCTACAGAGCTTATGGGATCCTCAATTCTGCATTCGTTTTGTCAGAAAGGAATAAATATCGAACTCGTGATTCGGAACATCAGATGGCCCAGACAGGCAGACGGCCGTCCCTTCATGTCAGAGGTAGAGGCAATAACCCTGTCCAGATGTCTTCACTTTCATCTCTGCCAATTTTCGACCATGGATCAAGCCCTCGTTACTGCTTCTTTGTGCGCTTGTGTGGTTGCAATGCGCAAGGGAAGTTGTGAGTGTTGAGGTTCGATGCCTCTGATTTTACTGAAGAGGCAGAGATGTGGTGTCTCTGCCAATTTTCGACCATGGATCAAGCCCTCGTGACTGCTCCTTTGTGCGCTTGTGTGGTTGCAATGCGCAAGGAAAGTTGTGAGTGTTGAGGTTCGATGCCTCTGATTTTACTGAAGAGGCAGAGATGTGGTGTCTTCAGTACACCACTACTGATGTTTTCTGCTTCAGAAAACTACTACAGTACACTAGCTAGGTAGGAAATAATGCCACCCGAGCGGGGGTGCAGCAATCCTTGGTGGAGCTATGGGTGCTGAAGTGGATGTCTATATCTACTTCATGCCAAAGTGGATGCCTTCATCCACTACATCCTTGGATTGAGATCGCACTATGTTGACTGTGGGCACTTATTGAAGTAGAAAACCTAACATCAGGCCCTTGTACGTTGACAAAAGAAGAAGCATGGCAGCGGATCCTCCCGTCTCTACAAGTGTATCCGGATGTGGGAATTCGTGTTCCAGCGATGAGAACATTGGTAAATCGGCATATCTCAGCGGCGTCGCGAGCAAGGAATGCCGTTCAAAGCCTGGCAAGCCGTTCCAACTTTCAGACGCAGAGACCACGATAAGGAAGACACGGCCAGTGCTCAGGTGCTTCGAACAAGATGCAATCGTGAGTTCTCAGAGGGCTCGAACCTTCCCGCTATCCGCAACACCTGAAGCAGATTACCGAGAAACAGAGAAGGGCATGGTGTCAAGAATAGTCCTATCCTTGGACTTTCTTTATCTTGGTAAAGGCAGCTCTGTGAAACACACTGGCATGTCTCGACATCCTTCTTTACGAGCTCTCAAGTCTATCATAAAGCGTGATATGGAGGGACGCTTAGACCTTGGATAAGAGAGTTTCCAAACTATCTCAATCACTGCGAAGCAGTTGCCTCTACCCGGGTCAACAGCGTGCAATGGTCTTCCCGAGGAGAAAAAATGTCCGCGAATGCCCTCTCAGTTCATCGAGCACTTGCAGAAAGCCAGAGTGCTCAAGGAAAGAGGCGACTTCACACTATCACGTGCTGATCGGATTGAACTCCCTTCCCCGGTGAACTCGAACCCCAACTCATGGCTTTAAAAGATGCCAAACTCCGTTCAAGCACTTTTTAGTGCTTCTGGAGTTCATGAACTAGCGGCTCCTATTAACAGTGTTTTGAAGAGTCAAGCGCAGTTTCCCCGACCCCGAGTGCATGCCATGCCAGGCCAGTATCGTCAAACTTTGCTTCGAATGCACAATGCCGGTATGCTCTTGTGGTCAGTGGTTAATCAAGAGAGTGCAGAGTATTCCAACCTCGCGAACGCCTTGACAATGACCACGTTTGCCGTCGTGGAGGACCCAGCAAGAGACAGGCTAATTAGTTTGCCGCGTGTGCAGAATCTCGGCATGCCAGACCCTCCCCATGTATGTCTTCCGAACCCAGGGAATTTCTCAACACTTCACATGCCTTCTACTGCAGTTCGACTTTCATGCTTCTACCTTGACGTGGCAAATAAGTTTCATAACGTCCGTCTACCTGACGCTTTAGCAGCATTATTCTCACTCCGTACGATCGTATTTGGAGACCTCCCACCGGATTTGCAGCGGTCTCCCGAAGCACAAGTAAGATACAGACCTCAACAAAGGCAAACTTTTTGGCCTTTGCAGTGCACGCTCCCCATGGGGTTCAAATGGTCCGTCTACATTGCTCAGACCTTCGTGGAAGCATGTTATGCTAACGCATTCAAGAGATTCTAGCACTACTCGTCAACGTTTGTAGCAGCCCGTATTGATCCCGAATACTTCGTAATGCATCACCTCAAAGAAATACTTCAACTTTCCGGAAATCTAGCACTTGCTCTGCACGTCGTCGATGATATTTACTTTGTGTTCGTGAACTGGAATAAGAAAGATGTTGCCCGACTGCAGTACTTTGTAGAGGAAGAATTATCGCGGAATTTTCTTCCGGTGAAAAGAGAGAAATCGTCCCCCATCGGAAACGTCGAGACGGTCCGAATGCCCTTTATTGGATGGATATGGTACCTTAAGCATGGCGTAATACGACCCAAACCAGGAAAGATCGAATCTGCCATCAGGTTCGTGCTTGCCACAACCGAAGCTGCCGCCTCAGAAGCTGTCATAAGATCCACCGTTGGAAAACGGGTCTAGATTTCGTTGGGGTACAGGCTTTTATTTTCTATTCTGTATCGAGTGTATCAATATCTCGAGAATCACTCTGAACGAAGTAAGTCCCGGGCAGCATCAGTGCAGAGAGAGCTCACCATTTCAGCCACTTTGATACCTCTTTCGCACATTAGACTCCACCAAGATTTCTGCACAACTGTCGTTGCTTTCGATGCATCTGAGGAAGCTGGGGCCGTCGTTTACACACAAGTTTCCCACACCTCCATGCTCACCCTGGCCCGTGCAGCACGTTTGCCCGCCTCGGAAGCGCAAAGTCGTAGTTACGTGTCCCAGTTCGTCACAAGTCATGATTGGAAAGCTGCGTTTGTCCATAAATGGAGTAGACCTCAAAACATCAATGCCTTAGAGGCCCACACCGCAGTTATGGCTGTCGACTGGGCGACCTCTTTCGAAGTTACAGGACGTCGAATAGTTATGCTTTCTGGTTCAATGGGGAACATTGGTGCCTTCCGCAAGGGTCGTTCATGTACTGATTCGTTGAGTTTGCCGTGTAGGAAATACGCGGGTTTTGAGTCTTGCACACGACCTCGAAGTTCTTTTCGTGCACGTACCTTACGAACTAAACCCCGCCGACAGTCCCTCACGTTCAACACCGTTGGTGGGGCATCTATGAGTCGCAGAAACGCTTGCGCTTCCAGAGACCGTCCGTCAATGGCTTTCAAGCACCGAAAGCGCGAGATAAAGTTTGGAACCGCTCTCCGTGTTCTAGACCAATGCTTTGAGGCCCAATGGAGAGCATCCATACATCGATCTCGCTCTTTCAAGGGGAACACGAAAAGGTCGTTAAGCAATGTATCAAAACCCGGAAGGTTCTCATTACCAGATTGCAAGTTCTTTGCTCGCCACCCTCTCATTGCCGCCACCCTTTCCGAAAAGACCAGAACCGTACATGTTATGGCATATAAGCCCTTTAGAAGTACCATCCCACGCACTCCAGCTAACGCAGAGGAATTGGATGAAGCCTTGGCGGTATATATTAAGGAGGCATACCAGGATATTTCAGCCGCGGGAAATCGCCAGAGAATGAGCGACATTATTGCCTACCTCTGTATAGCCAGGCCCTCCCTCCGAATGAGTTTTAGTTTATCTCGTCGGGCAATATCCGGATGGTCTGCACTGAAGCCTCCTCAGCCAGCACTTCCCTTGACAAGAACGCTTATGTTCGCCTTCTTCTCATTCTTTTTCGCACGAGGCAACTCTTCAGCAGCCGTGGCTCTCTACGTGCAGTGGGCAACTTATATGCGGGCTTTCGAGGTGATTTCCCTACGCTTACAGGACATATCCTTTCCAGGGAGCTGCGGGAAATTAACGATTAACAGAGTGTTGACACATTATAATTGTTTTGTTTACTACAGTAATTAATAAGATTCAAGTTGATACGCTGGAATTAGGCATGGCGAGAAATCCAAAGCGTGACGCTGTTTGCAAAACGCTGTTTTATCGTTGATGTTCCATTTCAGCCTTGTAGTTTCACTGTAAGCAGGCAATGCAGGCAGTGCAAATCTGGTAATACCCTGACAACATCATCGCCATCTTCGACACTTAGCGCTAATTGTTGCAAGTGTCGCACTTACCGCATTGTCAAATATCAGAACTCTACTAGATTTACAATCTTTTCTAACGACCCAAACATAATGGCGTGCTTCCATAGCTCTGTAGAAGGCACATCGAAGTACGCCAAAAAAATACAAACTACATCCCAAAAACGAAATCTACATACGTACTTAGACGCGTTATATAGCGCAAATATCGCTATTTGGCGCTCCTTAGTACGCATGTTTTTCTGTTGAACAGCACTGGTAAACTACCTTAAAAGCATACTTTGATGTGTCTTGAGCGTTTGCATCGAAGTATGCCAACCTTTTTCCCATACTTCTTCACTGAGATATTGCACCGGCGTTCCAATCCTCGATATCACCGCCAACTAGCGCTACTTAGCGCTATCTAGTAGTTTGCGATAAGGTGGAATGAACAATGCTTCACTGACGTGCAGATTCACATATACTTACAGCGCAGGAAGTTGGTCAGTGTAATGTTGAATACAGTTTTTAATCGAGTAATTGGTAGGGCGTCGCAGTGCGTGAAGTCACAAAACTGACTGTAAACCGAGCAAAGTAATATACTGTACTATATAATGTAACACGAATAGTACCACTTATTCTTTAGCTCCAATTTTGCCAAATGTAGAATTTACCGCAGCTCCCAGAAGATGTCAGATTACAACATGGTGGTCGTGGCACAGGCGGCGTTAACATTAGGTCTACAAATATGCTAACCAATATTTGCGGAGAAACTGTGCAATTGCAAAACAAAACCGGTATTCTACAGTTATACGGTGAGTACGTAAAGAGTTTATAAGTGCGCAGAATTGTAGATAGAACCCATAAAGACAAAGAAATTATTGTAGAGACCGACCAAAAGCGCACTTCTTTAATAAATGTGTAGCAACATGCTCCAACGGTGCCAAGGTTTCGTCATCAGAACAAGCACCTCCAAACTTTGTATCCGATTGCATTCGCTTCTTCTCGCGATATTTTTTTGGATTTCCTTGCGTTTTGATGCCATTGATTCACCAATGTGATACAAACGATTCCTTATACGAGTATAAGTTTCAAGATCCTTCTCCCGTAGTGGATACCATCGTACATTTAAATAGTTAGAGCCACTGCGGATTAAAAAAATGAATCATATAGCTTCTCTCCATACCGCCATTTGACTGCAAAAATTCCCCATAGTCCTACTAACCGTCCAAAAAAATTCTCTACAAGAACTCTTTCCGATGAGATCTTCCTGTTTCGGACATTGTCTTCAGCTGATAGAGTCCCATTTGGGGGCTTTCGTGTTGGGTGAAGAAGACGAACATACTGTTTACCACCCTGATACCCTTTGTCCGCTAGCACCGCCCATTGATTTTCGTACTCATCTATAAACTCACCAATATCAATTATATTCTTTTCGTTTTCCCTCTTCTTCAACGCCGTCTGATGAAATACAAGTCTTCACAATGAGTAATCAAAGCATGAGAATCTATGGCAAGTGCGACAACTACGAAAGGTACGACCAGTTGCTGGGATAGCGATTCTAGAACTCCAATAACGTCTAAACTATTTGCTTGTTGGTCTCTATTAGAGTGGATTGGGAAGGAAATACAGTTTCTGTACTGGAGTACTCTGGCTTCTACAGAATAGTCTGTTCGTTTTATTCATTAATTGCATGCTAGTAGACGGTAGTTGAGCTCACTTGCGCCATTTTAACCACTTTAGTATGGTTAGATTAACATGCTAAAGAGAAGATTGGCCTTTAAAATCGACGTACTTCGATTTCAAGGAAGTACTGGTACTGGAGTACGCATGCTTCAAGCTACAATTCTTGCGCTAAGCCGGGATATAAGCGTACTTCTTTCTTTCTTCATGGCAAGTAGAACAACTGAGAGAACAAAGACATCTTTCAGTTGTTGCTGGAAACACCTTCCCTACGTATTTCAAACTTACAGACGCCAACGTCAGTTGTACATTTCCGATCGTACGAAAATATAACTAGGTGGATATTACCTTAACGTAAGCCACCATGTCTCTTAAAGTCTCATCTCAATGCTGAACACGTGGGAAAGCCTGGTGTAAAATGATAGTCACTAAGATCACCACAACTGTAAATAATTACACAATTCACAACATATAGCTTCTTAATTCATATAGAAGTTACAATAAAGAGCCCGATTTTAGTATACGTATGTACTTCACTACATACGTAACATATGGACACAATCGCTGAATTTTAAAGAGATACTATCCATCTGAACTCGTCTAGACGTAGAGAACTGTAGCCTCAAATCCACCGGTTGGACGTCTTGGGTGTCCCTACTGGAAGAATACACATCTCATTGGTAGTTGTCCCAAAGGTTTTTTTATTTGTTGTTTCTTCGACACAGAGATGATTGTGCCCATAGTGTGTTCTAGAAATAGAAGTATAAACCTGTTATGGTTTCAAGAAGCAGAACACATTCTTCCCCTCTCAGCAAGTCTTGGTCCAGGTCTAGATGCTAGGAACACCGCTGTTCTTCAGCATATTATTCTGACTCATCATGCCATCAAAATTACACAGAAGCAGCCCTGCTGTAAAGTTGATGATCAGAAAGATTCGGTTGGGAACAATTAACGAGGCACAATCACCTGCAGATGTGTGGAAAAGCGAAGCTCTTTTCCAACAATATAAGCTGCCTACATTTCGCGCACGGCTGCATAAACTCAAGCGAGAGCTCGAAGAGGAAGGTAGTAAGTTGCTCCTATTGTTTGGCTACGTGTTTCAAAGCTTCACCTAACCCAAATTCTTTAAGAATACGATATCGACGCAAACGAAAACAGTTTGAATAGAAGGTGTAGTCAAGCTGTCCCATTCTTCAATCCTGGAAAAACAATCGACGTTGATGAAGAACCATCCATCGCATTGAAATCGGACCAATGCGTTTCTGTTCATGATCAAGGTTCCGCGGCGCCAAATACGTTCATGCCTCTATATCTGATTTCTGAATGGAAAGAAGCCCGCCTAATGACAAAACGCTTGTCTCTTGCCATTCTTTTGCCAAGTGGAATTGCCGCTGGGGAGTTTTCCGTTCGTGTAGGAGACACTGGAAAGTTTTTGGTTCTTTTGGTGTGCTGGCCAACGGCTCTGTTACATGTTGAAACTCTACACAAAAAATGGTTACATCATTTGAACGTTTTGCAGAAGATGGAGCCATATCATCCTAAAATTTTGGGCTTCGAAGCGGCATTGAAAGGGAAAAAAAACAAGCCTCTGATATCGTGGGGTCCATCGCTCATATTCCACTTCCATTTAGGGTGGAAACGCATTATGACGGAAAGTATCACTTAGGGTGGAAAGATGGATCGGAGAGAATTATTTACTTGGACCTTAAAGCTGCAGTTGAAAGGTATGCTGTCTCAATGGAGGCAGAGGCATTTGAGCTGATTTAAAGTTTCATTATAAAATGGACGTAACTTTCAGAATGTCTATTCTAAACACAATACTCCTTTGATGTTTTCAAAGTAAATGCATATCTATATCCTTTTTCTTGTCAACTCTTGTCGGGAGAATAGGACATAAGTGCCAATTTGTTCATTTCCCGCAGCTCCCAGTGTTGATCCACCCTGAAGTCAAGGCGATCTCGACCAGCATACACCTTGATGAGCTGGGTTGCCCAATGCAAATTGCAGAAAGCAACCCACGCAGATGCAAGTTTGCATCGACTGCGCCGCCACCTACGAACCGTAGGTTGCAGATTGAAAACGTCTACTTAATAAAGAATTCCAGACTCTCCACAGGACGTCTAGGAGCATCCGCATGTAATGGCGGACTTTCTTGGTGCCCAATCTCTTGTTTTTGCCTCTCCCATTTTCTTTCAGCGCGAGCGACGGCGACTACGAACCTAAACGGACCAACACTACGTTGAACGAGCTTGAACATATGTGTTGCAGTGTTCTTGCTCAAGGTACTGTATCGGGTTCGGCTGTTACAGGAGCGGTGATGGAGCAGGCCGTTGCGCTGGCGGTTGCGTCTGTAGAGACAGTGGGAGCTCAAGCTGCGGCTCGAAGATAACTTTCTGGGCGCCCACTGCCAAACGCTCCGAGAGGGGCGCCAGGTCAGTCCAATTTGGCGGGAGCTCCATACATGGTTGGGGCCGGTGGTGTTATAGTAGGCTCTCAGAGGCAGGCACAAGGATCCAGCAGTGGGCTTCTCCAACATAATGGCCCGCAAGGTAACCATCCGAGGACTCAATGTTCCGTCTGTAAAGAAATGGTGCATAGTATCACACACCCCATTTTTTGCAAACGGCTTGTGCATATCTGTCCGCATTATCCGTACAGGGGTTCTGTTCGGAAGAACTTCAAAGCGCATTTGGAGTCGCATTTACCGCCAGAGCAACGCAGGTTTTGCTGTGAGCTATGCGGGAAACGTTTTGTTCAAAAAGCTCACCTGCGAAAGCACATGAGGTGTAAACACAATACTAACCTTTGAACACCAGAGGGGAATTTCGAAACTAGTGTTAGAGATTGGTGAAAGCTTTCAAGGGGTATTTTAGGTAGCAAATCAACACTATTTGTAAACAATTTGAAATATCTATTTATATTACGTTGGATACGTGACTGCACATTACAGTATGCTTTGTTGCGCTAATAATCGAAAAGAATGCCATTTCCGGCATTTCCCAGATATTTGGGATACACATTTCACAGAACTAAAAACGGCTGCTCGGTCTGCAACCGAGCCCAACCGAAGTGGTAGTAGTGGTGATTACCATCCTCCCATCTGGAGTAGTGGCATTTACTACCATGCCCACAGCATCGGAAGTTGGAAACCAGCACCCTGGTCCAGAAAACGATTGTATCAAACTTGGCGGTACAGATACAGAATCATCAACTTGTTTCCAAGTTCTTTCGGTGATCCCCGATTCAGACTCAATTGACTCCACTTGCAACTCAAACGCTTCCATTTCAAAAATTTGTACCATGTTGAACACAAGAATCTTCCCGAATAGTCCTAAACGTTTGAGCGTATCATCGAGCTCATCCGTAGGAGCTGCCTTGGCAAAGGTTGTCCTAGATTGGTTAAGGCTCGTACAGCGGATCGGGTCCCCGTGTTGTGTAAAGCATCCGTTCAGGTTCAGGAAGTCGCAAAATACGGTTAGGGGCTGACCTGGAATGGAGTGCGTAGAAGTCGTAGAGATCTGGGTGTTAACGTATGGAAGACACAAGAGGCACATGGCCATGAAGAGCAATTGAGTCGACCTCATATCCATACTGTCACTTGGGAAGGCGGGAAGGATATGCGTTCTCTTGGCGTTAGGAAGGCTCTCGAAGTATACCAAGAGAGAGAGCTTGGCATTGAATTTATACTGTTCATAGTCTTACTACCATTGCTGGTGTCTGCCAAATTTGTTACCTAGGCACCGTGAGGCAATGAAAAGTTTGCAAGATTGAATTCTCCGCGTTTTGACCATTCGGAAGTGCTGTACGAAAGTGGTGTACGGACGAACAAGTTGTGAGGGGATGACCTACCTTCGGTAGATACCATGGCGATTAATATGGATCACATATTGTGGGGAAAACTTTTTAAAGACGTCAAGAAGCTGCTTGTCGTAGTGGCATGTTGTACATCCACTCCGTGAGTGGATGTATATATATATACACAATATGCCACCACGACAAGCAGCTTCTTGCTAATTGCGATGACAAAAGTGACCGTTGTTGCCGATCTGCGGGCACTCGATTGGCTCTCAAAAGTGTTCCAAATGCACGTGCACCGGTGAGCTGGCATGCAGACCGTAATGGCACAACTGAGTATCAGGTGGCCTAGTATTGTTGGAGAAGTCTGTGAACAGTTTCAAGTCCTTGCAATGCCTACCCCCACCTCCTTATTTCTACCGAAGCTAATTTTAGTGATTCCTTGTTTTGTTAAGTGTGGAGCCGGAGAAAAAGTCATACAGGGTGTAGAGATGAAGGAGGAGGGAGGCGCAGAGAGCTTCAACCAGACGCCTGCCGGGACATCTGTAGTTTACTCATCCGTCCGTGGGGCTTTTAAGGAGACCCGCGGACGGTTCCACAAGATGTTTGTGGCTGTAAGTCGCGTTCTATAGCCACACTATTAACTACTTCAAGCTCAGCTTGAAGCGGGGCCCAACTGTCTCTGCTGTATGCTTAACTGTCGGCCTCCAGCACGACACAGGGTATGAGAATAATAAAAGCATGCAGAGCCATAAATTCCGTCTTCAGGTCACGGTGAAGTGGCACCGAACAACCTCTGATACCGTAGTTTTTCTTTTGATTTTGAAGGAACGCTCAAGTGCATTTAGAGCGTTCAGTGTGTGAAATGCTACATAGCATTGGAGGCGGGAGGCAATTATGGCAACGCCGTGGTGTTAACGCGCCTAGGGGCCGACCACCTTAACACAAAGCCACTCGTTTGTTGGTTTATCACGCACCAAATGGTTCTAATAGCTCTAAAATCTCAGTATGTGAGTCTTATTATCACTACCCTCTCTTTTCTCGCCGAATCATTGTTTCTCAAAGCCGTGCAGAAAGCAGATTCCTTACGAGAGCTACGAAAGCTGGAAAGATTGAAGACCATTCAACTCCGATTGCACCAGAAAAAGCGATTGATCCTGGCCGTCTTCTCTTTAGCGTTGTTTTTCGCACTTGAGGTGGTGGTATCTTTTGTCACCAATCCCGCAGATCTGAATCGATTTGAGCTTGGTCCTTGTGTTAGCATGGAAATCGTGTCGAGGACGCCAGAAGACCAGGCTCAATTTCGTGAGACCGATATAATTGAACGCAAGTGTCAGGTACAACAACAGAACGTGAACTTGCAATTTGTAGGAAATGTGAGTCTGGTAAACAGCGATGTTCGATGTTCGGAGAGCCCTGTTTATCGTGTGGATGTAATCACTGTGGTAGAGACTCACAAACTGCCTGCATCTGGCTCGGAAATGGGCTGTGCATCAGACGAAGTCTGCGTGCTCGGTTTCCAGAGACAGAATTTCACGTTCTTGTCCATACCGGTTTCAAGAAAGGGAGCCATCGGCTTCATAGCTGGCGAGATTGATGCAGAATTGGATTACCTCAAAACAGAATTACTTTTCAATTCGACGGGATTGCTTGGGAATTTTTGCCGTCGTATGGCCGAGGCTTTTGAACAAAACGTCAGCCACCCGCCTGAATTACGCCTTCGGGCATTCCTTGGCAGTGCGAAGAGAAATTGTTCGTTTGTTCGTGAATCAGTCGAAGCCACAGAAGTGCCATTGTTTCTCATCTACATGCTGAGCGTGTTGTGGATACTTGCATTGCTCTTGTTTCTGGTTGTATCTCTCCTGGGAAGAAACGCTGTGTTTGATATTGACAACCCATTGCATTGGGCATTTTACGCCAATAAAACCGAAGGCGCAGTGATTGAGAGCAACCCCGTGTTGTCGTACGTGACGGGAGACGACGGACCAGTGTTGAATGTTTCGGAAGCTTGACTAGCAGTGCAAGTTTTGTGGAAAATGGGTCGTACTCCAGAGCGTTGCGTGAGGGTTATCATTCGTTGCCCCCTAGAGGAAGGATGCTCCCACATGACTAGCCATATCAACAAACCATACTTGTTCTAATGACCGAAGAAGTTATTTTGTTTGAGCGGGTTTTTGATCGCGATCACAGCAAAGATCTTCGACGCTTCGCCTGTGTCGAACAATCGTCGAAACTTCCGCTACATCTATCTACTCACAGAACATCATGAAATGCAACATTGTTGTTGTGATGGTGGCTTGCGCTCGCAAAATTTGCCTCCCATCCGACCCGGAAGCAGTAGATAGATACTTTTAAGTTGTTGAGATGCGGGAAAACACATTTCAGTTGCAGTCTGCCCTGCTTTCTACCTTCTGGAGTATTCTCTGTAAGATGTTTCGTAAGTCACTATATTGCGTAGAAATCCTCTACACGGTACGTGTAGCTAACTAAAATGTTTAATACTGACTAACGCTGTCAAGTAAAGGTACATGGAAGGCAAAACCCTGAGATGCGGGAAAAGACGTTTTCTTTGCATGCTGTGTGGTGCGAAATAAAACAGGTCAACATTGTCGCCTGGTTCTCAGGGAAATATCGTTACGGACGGGAAGATATCGATATTTTTCCTTACGTGCCCGGCGTACAAACCTTTTCTTCAAGACCAAAAAGTACCTTTATTGTTGCTGTTTCCCGTTGCCATGTCATTAGCTTTACTTGAACAAGATAGCTCTCAACTAGCTTTATTTGCGGTAAGCTAAATTTCATGTCATGCCGTGCCGGCCGCGTGCGCGAGCTTCACACTGCCTCGTCGCCCCCTTGGAGCCTCTTACAGTACCACCGCCGACCACGGCTTGTCGAGCCTCGTCCGCAACCACTGCTCGCACATCCCGTCGATCGTCCCAACCAACGCCGCTTTCCCTCGTGCAGCTGCTGCTGTCCCTTGCTGCGGTTTTTTGGCACGCAGGTTCGTCGCTCTTGGGGATGGCTGCTTTGCACCGCCGTTGCTCGAGGTTGCTTCCTGCCATTTTTGTCCAGCGGGCAACTGTTGCTGTTGCCTGATGTTTTTGAAGATGGACTTGAGAAATAATAATAATGAACAATACCAACACGTGGTGGAAACCAAAGTCGTATTAGATACACAACATGCAAATTTTGCTCGACTAAATGAAGTAATTCATGAAAAGCTGTTAACTCCCGCATTCTCAAATTGCATGCCTTTACCCACAAGTTCAAGAACTCTTTTTTGACACATGTTTGGCTTTGGAAAAATGCTTGCATACAAACATGTAATTTTTAAGATACTACTGTTTGCGCACTACAATTTGGAAACAAAATTAGCTTCAGATTACAGTGTTCTTGTAAACCAAGGGTTTCTCAATGTTCCCCGCGCTCCTGTCAATTGAAACTTATCTCCAAAAAATATTTCAGACTTTTTAAACGTAAAAGTATGTAAGCAAATTATAATTAAAACAAATGCACAATACCTTTTCTATTTTGTTTCTGAAAGGCTTCTTTGCTTGTGCTGTTTTGGCACAAATAAAGGTAGTAAACTAACGTATTTCTAATAAGATAGACTCTCTAAAACTTTAAATCTAATAGATATCCTAATCTGGTCACGGAGGAGTATTCAGAGTACCAACTAGACAGGGATCGCATTCTAGTCACATGGCTTCACAGTAGTCGACCCAACCACTATCCACCTAGAGACAGCACCGATATATGCGCTCCTCAACGTTGCTTCGAAAATATCTTTCCCAAGAGGTTTAGGATTTGAATGTTTTTAATTCAAATCGTAATTCAGTTTCAACTTTTTATGAATGTCAACTAGTGCAATTTTTTGCAGTCGGCCCAATCATGGGAGTGATGCTTTAACAATGTCCCTAGATTTGTTTAGTAAAACTGATATTGCAATTCATGCATACCTTAGAGAAGTTCTTCATGATGGAGCACGTTGTGACATTTGTAACGCCACATTCATTGCAGCATTTGATTCTTTTACAACATATCAAATATGTGCCAGGAACTGTGGTCTAAATCTTTGACATGCGAGGCGAGGCACTACAAAAATATACTTCTAACTCCACAAAAGCAACATCAATTGGTTCTCGACTCTTAAGTTGGCCAGACGCTTGTTTTAAACGAACACCGGTTTTTTTGTACTAACAGTATCAAGTCATGAGCTCTTATCCTCAAAGTTCTTCTGGAGGCGATAGAGAAAGGCCGTCTAGGGCCGGAAACAACCTTGGGGTCAGCTCAGGAGGAGCAGAGAAAAAGCCAAAAAAACGTCCCAGTCAGAGACAAAACCAGCCACGCAACCAGTCGGGAAGCACACAAGCAGGCGCCCCACACGTCGCTCCTGAAGACGGGCAAAGGGAGGCTCGTGATGCTGCTACGTTGAACGAGCTTGAACATATGTGTCTCAGTGTTCTTTCTCAAGGTACGGTATCGAGTTCGGCTGTTACAGGAGCGGCGATGGAGCAGGCTGCTGCTCCGGCGGTTGTGTCTGTAGAGACAGCGGGATCTGAGGTTGCCGCCGTGCATGGAAGCTCTGTTCCGGCAGCTGCGTGTACTCCCACTGCGGGTCGTTCGAGTTTGAATTCTCCAAGTGGGGGGCCTTCAAATTCGTCATTTCCATGCCCTTACTGCCCAAGACAATGTCCGAAAATGGAAAGCCTTCGACGACATGTGAAGCGGAATCACGATTTTGGAGATGTTCGCCATTGCTTTCAATGCAGGTTTACAACTACGGATGACCAAAGCTTCCGGTTTCATCGACGCAATCACCGCGAACGCCACACTTGCGGGCTGTGTGGATTGAGATTTCCCCCACCCGAATACTTGGTACATGTAGCTACTTGTGGAAGGTGAGATGGAAAGTGCGGAGTGGTCGATGGTGTGCTCTTTTGGTTACACTGCGGTGATTAGAAATAGAAACCATAGAACCAATTCAGTGTAAAGCAATCAAACAAAGCCTTTTTGCAAAGGATAACGTTTTCAATACTTCTTGGGCATGTCCCAAATAGACCCATTTGGTAATAATTTATTTATTGCAATTGTAAAAACACATACGTGCTGTGGGCTTTTGCAACAAACGTAAAATGTGGCCCAAATCCCTCCGAAGGGAAGGGTAAGTGCTCCTTTCAAGCTGCAAGCTCCTCATCTTTCTATACCATTGCTTTTGTACGCATGTATACGCGTGTATCAATCGCCTAACAATATCCAGCGGATTCTGTTGCTTATATGGGGTACCAGTACATGGGCGGTCAACAGCATGTTAAAATCCTTTCAGACCTTAGCCAAAGAATATATTGTGAATGGTTCGTTTCTCTTTCATTAAGTTTAGCTCTTTCAACGATCTTTACGGTTTTAGGGGTGAGCGGTTGGTTCAGTGTGCACTGACTCCACAAGCGGAAGACAAAACGGTCTTCACCTCTGTCCTAAAATTGATGCGCCGGTTGATCTTTGCTGTGAAATATGACGTTTTGCCCGGCATGCACATATTTTCGTCATTTTCCCTTATACGTCGCGGTCGCCGGACGGGAACAGCAAATAAAAGATCTAATTCGCATTTCCAGAAGTTCCAATAACTATATTTCCTGGCGGGCGGAAATTCTATGGCCGTCTGTTTTCCATGAACATCTTCAACACCATTTATCAGGCCCGTATTTATGACTGACTGATTACTATAGAAAAAACACATGACTATGACTGACTGACTTCATCGCATGAGAAGTTGTCAGTGTCCATAAGAGTTTAATTTTCTTTCAAAGCCACAACAAAAACCATGGCAAAGCTGTTTAACACTTGTCAGGCAGACCTGGAACTCTACGTCGCAGCGTCGATATTACACTTTTTGATAGATCATATAGGGTTTGTAGTATAACAGTCGTTACTTGTCTGTTAGCTTACTAACTACGTGGAAGATCTACTGCTTAATCGGTATATAGGGTGAAGGAATGAAATTCCCGCAGCCTCCTATGGGAGCGTTGCAATTACAAATCTTATTTAGTATTTCTATTTCAAATTACAATTTTATGAGTTGAGGTTTAATGGGAAGAAGTGCAGTCCCAAACTATGAATGTGAGGCTTCAGTAATGTACTTGGATTCGGCCATGAAAACTAAGATTGCAATTCATGCATTGCTTAGAGAAGTTCTTCATGATGCAGCGCGTTGTGACAT
Source organism: Gracilaria gracilis (assembly GCA_030374805.1). Lineage (NCBI taxonomy): Eukaryota > Rhodophyta > Florideophyceae > Gracilariales > Gracilariaceae > Gracilaria > Gracilaria gracilis. The sequence continues at coordinate 256,040 of JARGSG010000199.1, forward strand.
TTGTAACGCCACATTCATTGCAGCATTTGATTCTTTTACAACATATCAAATGTGTGCCAGGAACTCTGGTCTAAATCTTTGACGCTCGAGGCGAGGCACTACAAAAATAGACTCCACAAAAAGCAACATCAATTGCCTCTCGACTCTTAACTTGGTTACTCCCTTGCGCTAAACGAACTCCATTCTTTCTAGTAACAACGAGATTCAGTCATGAGCTCTTATCCTCAAAGTTCTTCTGGAGGCGATGGCAGGAGACCGTCTAGGGCTGGAAACAACCTTGGGGTCAGCTCAGGAGGTGCAGACAAAAAGTCAAAAAAGCGTCAGGTTCAGAAACAAAACCAGCCACGCAACCAGTCGGGAAGCAGACAAGCAGGCGCTCCACACGTCGCTTCTGAAGACGGGCAAAGGGAGGCTCGCGATGCTGCTACGTTGAACGAGCTTGAACATATGTGCCACAGTGTTTTTTCTCAAGGTACTATATCGGGTTCGGCAGTTACAGGAGCGGCGATGGAGCAGGCTGCTGCTCCGGCGGTTGCGTCTGTAGGGACAGTGGGAGCTCCGGCTGCGGCTCGAAGATCACGTTTTGGGCGCCTACTGCCAAGAGCTCCAAGAGGGGCGCCAGGTCAGTCCAATTTGGCGGGAGCTCCATACATGGTTCGGGGCGGTGGCGGTATAGGTGGCTCTCTATGGAATGCAATGAATGCAATTGTCAGCTGCATTGGTTGCTGGAAGACTAACGCAACGCAGTGTCAGCAAAATGCAACGCGCAAATGCAACTACTGCATGTCAGAATGCAAATGGCAATACTGTACGCAAGCAACTGACACAGGGAGAGCTGCTGATCATTAGATATTATCTAGTGCATTAGAGATTGTGTGGCGTTGCGTAGTGTTAGCAGTATGTGTTGCGTGGCCGTGCGCATGGTGAGCACTAGAGATTGCGTGGCCAAGAACTACAGGAATGCGACGTGTGTCAGCGCGGGTATAAAAACCCCAGCAAGCAGCCATCAACGTAGAATAGAAGGTCAAGCACAAGCTACGAACGACCAACGCTAGAGAACAAGTCAAACAGTGCTTCTACACAACTGATTTGCAACCAGCCCTTTACTTAGTTATGGGCCCAGAAAGCTCAAACCCCTTGCCGACCAGGCCCCGCTTTTCTTGGGATATTCGCACCGTACCGTGGACCGATGGCCGGGGAAATCAGCAGCAGTACGCCGAGGCCGTTTCGCTTTGGCAGGCATTTCAGGATACCCTCGCGGACTCGAACAGCAACAAGGTCTCGAAAGAGGCTCAAGGAATTATGCTACAGTCGCAACTGTACGGACGCGCGCGAGACTTGTGCAAGGCTATTCCAGACTCTACGATCCGATCGACAGAAGGTGCAAACGCAATCGTGGAGGCCTTATACAAACGAGACCCGCTTGCGGTTGTATCAGACGTGTTTCAAGACTTCCTCACGCTACTGAACACCAAGCGCAACAACCACGAGAGCTTCAAGAACTTCGAGTCTCGCTTCCAGGCGCAAGTATCGAGGCTCAATGTCCATGGACCGGAGGCCAAGCTATCGGACGCGCTGGTGGACATTTGCACTACTGGCAAAACGCAGACGTCGATAACAATCAGAGAGTCTCCGTTTTGGCTAATGGGTGCCGCCGAGGGACGCAAGCGTAGCTTCAGCATCAACTACCAGTGACTACCTGAAAGCCGTCCTCATATGAAGCGATCGCCTCTGTGCTGAGGCAATGCGACAAGATGAAGGGAACTGGAGGAGACACCTCGCCGAAGGCCGTCTCCAGCAACTCTGCCAACTACACCCCATCTAGAAACAACGGCAAAAGAGGATTTCGGCGCCAGCGCAGGACCCCCAGAAGAGATGGCAGACCTCAAGGGGAGAACCAGGTGCCGCAGATGCAAGAAGTTCGGCCACTGGGTCGACGACCACAACAAGGACGGGTCATTGAAGCCCGGATTTGTTGCCTTGGAAGCTCCGAAAGGGTCGGAACCCGCCGCAGATAAGGTCATAACGTTCAATATGGCAACATTGAACGCAGCCACCGCAGACAAGCCCGACGATTGCGTCGATGAATTTGTTGGACCGCTTCTGGATATCGCAGCGCCCTACAGCGGTATTGGATATACCGAACTGCAGCTCATCAGCCAGATCGTGTGTCCGGAATGGAACGGAGAACTGGAACCACTACCTGAAGCACTTGGCGACAACACTCATTGGCAGTATGGAAAGGGGGAGCACAGCAGCGAAGCTAGGAAGATCCTTGGATCAGTTATGTTTACAGCGCAAACCGACCGAAGGCAAACGTGTACGTATCCGTCATTTGGTTGTAGATGGCTCCTCACAATGGGTAGTAGGCAGAAACGTCCACCAATCACTGCGACATACTGCGCAGTCCACCAGAACGTTCTAAAGCAGCCGCCCAGACGCGAGCGGTGAACCCTCAAGGACGCATTTCCTTGATCGATCGCGAAATGCACACGTACATTCCCCCACAACCGCGTTTACCTTTCGTACCGACAACATGACGGTCGACACAGAGACAACTCTCTTCTGCGCAGCCCGCTCACCTGGAAGGGAGACCATGCAATACAAACCATGGAGGGACCTAAAGAGGATTGTCGACAAGGTTCACAAGCATGTGTGTGGACATTCCCACGTACTCTGACTTCAAGGTTTTACTACAGCGCAACGAGCTGTGGGAACCAGCAGGTGGACAACTACCTCCAGCAGACCTTGGAGAGGTGCACAGCGTGTGCGACCAACTGCAAGGCCCGCGAACACCGCGAAAGGTATCGCTTAGCAACATGACCAGGTCATTCAACGAAGTAGTATGCGTGGATCACCTGTTTCTCGACGAGTACTGCGCGATGCACGTAATGGACGCGACGTCGCGCTATTCAGTAGGCGCAGCAGTCATTGACACCCTCCATGCGGCAGGCGGTTTTGGTGTTCGACGCGCATTAGATTACCGCCGTTCTGGGCACCGCGAGTGGTAGCTTTCGACAAGGCATTCAAGAACAGCATCTTCGGTGAGTACCTTGCCAAACTCGATGTAGAAGCGCGACCCCTACCGCCCAGAAGACACAACAAGAACGTACTGGAATCCAAGCACCGCATAATCCGGGACGTTTTTCTGCGTATCAAGGAAGCAGCACAAGACGATACGAGCGATTGGATAGCAGAACTGGCCATTCAGCAAGCGATAAGGATATCGAACGACCTGTACGGAAGCGAAGTACTGTCCGCACAGGAACTAGCAAAGGGATATGCCAGACCGCTAGAAAACGGCGGGCTGCCTAAGCTGCTACCTCAGGATATTGTCGACGCCCACCAAAAGCTATTGGCCAAACGCAAAACTTACGCTTATCCTCCGCTCGAAAAACCGTGAACGAATTCCCGATTGCAGTAGGAGATATCGTTCAGCTCTTTGTCAAGAATCAGTACGACAAGCGTGGTAAGTGGTCGAGCAACAAAGCAGTGCTCGCATACGATGTCGCGAATCGTACCGTAACCGTAGCCGGATCCAAAGGGAAGCAGATTAGCGCCGCGATCGAAGATGTAAGGCCGGCGATCAAAGATCAGGAGCTAGCTATCGCTGTGCAAGATGCTATCGATGAACTGGACAGAAACTTGGATGAAGTTGTAGACCAGTTGCAGGATGAGCAGAGCTATGGAAAGTCGTTGGAAGAGGACGAAGACATGCTGACACATCGAGCGCACACCGACGAAGAAGAACCGGACCCCATTGGACCGAATTTGCCTAGCGTAGGGGACAGTATTGCAGTATACTGGCCCATCGACAAGGAGTTTTACCCAGGTACTGTGAACAGCTACAGTGAAGCATCCGGAATGCATTCTATTCACTACGCGGACGGCGATAAGGAAGAACTCGACTTGCAGAACGAAGTATGGAACTACGTACAGGAGGGTTCTCAGCATGAGGCAGACGGAGCGCCAGATGTAGTCAACGCGGCCGAAGTAGAACTCTCGCCAGGACAGGAGCTCCACAGCAAGGAGCAAGAACTCGTCAAGACGTACCACGACGAGTTCGGATCAACAGAATTCATGCTTCATCAAGCGCAGGGTATGCCACCGTACGCAACACAGAACGCCTACGAGCGAGAAGAACGGTCGTTCAAGAAGATCGTCCGAGTCGTTCCCATCTCGCAGGTGCCGAAGAAGGCCAACATCGTGACAAGCCACGTGTTCTATAAGGTAAAGAAGTGCGACGATGGCTCACTGACGCTGAAGGCCAGGATTGCCGTTCACGGCAACAAGGACCGCGACAAGGGTGCACTCAAGACCGATTCAGCGACCTGTCCGCCTGTTGGAATCCGAATACTACTTTCGCTTGCGACCATCCACCGTTGGACTCTTGCAAAGATCGACTTCAAGAGCGCATTTCTGCAGACCGAAGCCCACCGTGACGTTTATGTGCTACCCCCGCGCGAGTGTGACACTCGACGTCAGCACTACTGGTTACTATTGTCAGCCGCCTATGGACTAGCCAACGCCGGAGCAAAGTGGCAGCAACTCAGCGACGATGTATTGCGAGGATTTGGATTCTCGCAACTCGTGTACGTACCGCAACTATTCTACAGAACTGACGATGGAAAGATCAGCGTTGTGGTAGTTAAAGTGGTGGATGACATCTTGTTCGGAGGGAAGAGAAGTAAGGTAACAGAAGTTATTGAGAATATCAAGAAGCGTTACCAACTTGGAACTATCGTGTACGGACCTGGAAAGATTCAGTTCTACGGGCTACTGATTACACAGCGCGATGATATGACCATTTCGATCGATGGAGACGAGAAGTTACAAGGCTACCAACCAGGAACTATCTCCAGGTCCCGTAGAAAGCAGCAGGAAAGCGCACTCAACAGCATTGAACTCGCTACTTTTCGGTCTCTTAACAGTTGCATCGGATGGCTCGGTATTGCTGCTTCACCGTTTTGCGCGTTCGCAGCAAGCTACTTGCAGCAGAAGGGCCCAACGCCGAAAGTCAAGGACTTTATTGCCCAGATCAACATGCTGAGGTGGTTGAAGAAGAAAGGAACTACCGTGAACCTAGTCCGACCCGTGCATGTGCAGCAGTGTAAGGTTTCAGTCGTTGTGTTCTGTGATGCTAGTCGGAACGAAGACTACGCGCAGCTTGGTTTTGTTTCGGGACTGCTCTTTGGCGACTTGAAGCGAGGTGCAGCCATCTATGTCATATCATGGAGCTCACATAAGGCAAGAAGGCCGGTGAAGTCGATTGGTTCAGCGGAGACTTTGGCTGCTGGAGAAGGAATAGACGAAGGGAAGGTACTTTGTAAGGCGTTTAGCGAATTACTAGGAATTGAAGTTGAACTCTGGATTATTGTTGACTCTAAGGATTTGTACCAAACGCTTTCTACTTGCCGCAATGCAGCAGACCGATCGATTCGCGGAGACGTCAGCGTCATTCGGTACGAGTTCGAGACGCGGAACATCCATAGAATGGTGTGGATTCCGGGTAGGATGAACTACGCAGATCCTGTTACGAAGACGGATAGCCCGATGTGTGACAGTTTAGAATTGATGTTGTACGACGGAACCATCTCCATGGACTTCGACGAAGCGCTCTCTAACAGTTCTCACAAGCCAATTGGATAAGATCAACTCGAAGAGGGAATAGTATGGAATGCAATGAATGCAATTGTCAGCTGCATTGGTTGCTGGAAGACTAACGCAACGCAGTGTCAGCAAAATGCAACGCGCAAATGCAACTACTGCATGTCAGAATGCAAATGGCAATACTGTACGCAAGCAACTGACACAGGGAGAGCTGCTGATCATTAGATATTATCTAGTGCATTAGAGATTGTGTGGCGTTGCGTAGTGTTAGCAGTATGTGTTGCGTGGCCGTGCGCATGGTGAGCACTAGAGATTGCGTGGCCAAGAACTACAGGATGCGACGTGTGTCAGCGCGGGTATAAAAACCCCAGCAAGCAGCCATCAACGTAGAATAGAAGGTCAAGCACAAGCTACGAACGACCAACGCTAGAGAACAAGTAAACAGTGCTTCTACAAACTGATTTGCAACCAGCCTTTACTTACTCTCAGCGACAGGCACAGGCATCCGGTAGTGGGCTTCTCCAACCACAGAATGCTCCTCCCGGGAACGAGCAAGGGATTCAATGTCCCGTCTGTTTGAAAAGGGTACGCAGTAGCAGCTTCTCGGCCCACTCCGTGGTTTGCAAAAAACCGGCCGTGTATAGCTGCCCGCATTGTGAGTACAGCACTTCCTACCGGACGACTTACAGATCACATGTGGATACTCATTTACCACGAGAGCAACGCAGGTTTGCCTGTGAGCTATGCGGGAAACGTTTTGTTCGAAAAGATCACGTGCAAAACCACATGCTGTATAAACACAGCGGTCATAAAAACAGCTGAGCAACTCCGGCGCTCTCTGCGCTGGTTCCCTGCACGTGTCACTCATCTTTTATAGCGGTGGCCTTTGAACGCCACGAGCTGGAGTGGAATTTGAAAACCAGTGTTAGAGATTGTTGAAAGCTTTCGTGTTGAAAGCTTTCGGGGGTGTTTTATACGTAGCAAAGCAATAAGCAATACTATTGTAAAAAGCTTTGAAGTACTTGAAAAACCAATCTATACGGCGTCCGTCCGCAACCAGAACGGGTGTGAGCAGAGGAACCAGAGGTATTGTCAATTGTTGACAGGTAGGCGAGACGCACCTTTGCGTATTACAATCAGCGCTTCGAAGAGCTGAATTTTCGTGTAGAATTGCCGCAAAGTTTTTCCATGAACAGTTTGTGTTTTTTTGGTATTTAAGTTTTGGAGTTGTATTAGAAAAAAGTCTGTTTATAATTTGTATCCGTTCCCAAACTGCACTGGGAAAGGACTTTTTTCGAATATAAATTAGAAGCGCCTTTGCTCTGTCGTGTTAATTAGTGGGCGTCTCCTGAAAACACAAAGAAACTGTTTGTTTGCAGTCAAATCGTCACGATTCGTGGAGTTTCCGTGACTTGCGTGCTCGACTTCGCACGACGTGCGGAGACGTGCGAAGCGAATAGTACGGCCACCCAAGCACGCGTTCCGAGTTGCATACGTCTCCATAACCACATCGAGTGCCAAACAAGACCGACACCAGCTCCCGCCCTTATCGATCTTCCGGTTTGAAGCGAAAGCGCTCGTGTCAGCAAGCGAAAGAAAAGCCCGCATACTCCCCACGCGTACCTGGCGCTTTGAGTTGAGGTTTGCGCGACGGCAATTTTCAGAACCTCTGTCCAAACGCAAACACGCATACTCACTGCGAAGCGTTTTTGCGATTTGGTATTTCAGGAGACGCCCAGTATCTACAACTACATAATACATATTGTTCAGAAGTTGGGAGCGCAATTAACAAAAATGAAGCTAAGTGTTAAAAGAAAATGGATTATAATGTGCACCTACTCGCTTCACAAATACTACAAGAATACATATCTGACCATAAGAAGCACGGGGGTGAAAGAGGGAAGATTCTCTCGAGCGCGGAAGGGTACAACGCAAAAGAATTCCTAACATTGATGAGACGCAAATTGCGGACATTCTTTGAACACTTTAATCATAAGCAATGCGGTAATTGTGTCTAAGGACTCTAGTGGTACTGGGATGTAATTAATTAAAAAAACTGCGGCATTTATGTTCTGCCTCATATGTCGTCCAATTACCAGTCTTAAATTGAAAAGAATTATGAAGCAACTCTTAGAGTTCACATTCTACTCGCCTTATCTCTGCAAAACATGAGTATCTCTCAATATGTTTGAAGGTCAGACACTGCAGGTTGCAGATGGCAACAACATAAATAAAGTTCAAAGTCATTTTCCCGTACTCTGATATCTTCAAGTTAGACAAACCGACAAAGAAACGAACAACGAACGCCAGCTTCTTGACCACAGCAAGGGAAATTACGACAATCATGAGTTCGCGTGGATCACATTCTTCTGGTAGGTCAGGTAGTAGCAACAGAAAGAGCCACCGTCGGGGAACTGGCAGCGATCGCGGTGAGGAGCGTAGCTCGAAGCGCGCGAGGACACAGGCTCGCTCTTCTTCCAGCAGCTCCGGCGCCAGCCACGGTGGCGCGGCCCTGCTACCGGGAGCCGCAAGCGCGCATGCAGCCGCTGGTTCTGCTGGCGCTGCGCCCGCAAGAGTGACAGACAGGGTGTTTACTAAGAGCGGTGGTCTCGCAACTACGATTCCGTGCCCAGTTTGTTCCAGGATGATCGTCAAAAGCCGCATGAACTGGCACTTGAATTCGTGCCGACTGTACGAGTGCCCTGTGCCTGATTGTGACTTTAAAACGTATCTAAAGGGGCAATACAACTATCATGTTAAGAGGCACACTGGGGTAGTGGATTACTCGAACATGTCTCCTTGTCCAATTTGCTCGAGGATGATGACCAACAACCGCATGAACTTTCACCTGAGGACCTGTCAGCTGCGCGACTGTCCTGAGCCAGATTGCAGATACTCGACGTATCTACCGGGTCAATTCAGCGCTCATTTGCAGAAACACAAGATGGTGCCTGACATTGAATGCACGAATGGATGTGGAGCTAAGTTTAATCGTCAATCCAATATGAATGCTCATCGAGAGAAGCACTGCCGGTTGAGGCCGAAAGGTGGCGATGAATGATTTTGAGGAATGCTCCGTTATTCTTGTAGAGCTACGAATAATAGGAGTACATAGAGCAGAGAAATAAAATGGAGCGATGAAACGTTATAGAACAGATATAAAAACGAGCTGGTGTTTGTCGCGGGAGGGCTTACGTAGCTTTAGAACAGATCAAACCGAGTGCCCTTCAATCCTTTGCCTTACTCCTTACTGGGCAGCAGTCAGAGAGACGATGGTGGCATCGCCACTCGTACGTCACTCGGGTGGCTCTTGATGTGGTTGGTATTTGTCAATTGTCATCGATAGCACCAACAGAACATGAGCGGCTGTACAGCTCTAGTAAATCCAAACGAGGAAAGTTTGGGCTGTGTAGAGGGTGGGAACTGTGTTCGGTTGTGAATAACCGGCGCCTGGCAAGTTATCTGAGACGCTCATGGGCGCCTCTTTCCCAGCGTTTGTATTCGCTGCGTGAATATTTTACGGAGGTGATTGCAGCACGTTACAACTACGAGCGCAATCCAGATCACAAACATGAAATGACATACGTTGTAGAGAAGATGCGTGTATGGAAAGCAAAACTTTGGGCCGAAATCAATTTGTGGTCGCGTGGACGATTCCCTCAAGAGATCTCTCTCTCTCTCTCTTTTTCTTTTTGTGGACTTTAATTCTTCTATTACTAGAATGAAAGGAAGACTTTGTCTATGCAAAGTTTTCTTTCCTCAAGAAGGCTAAAAACTTCTGTGGCCATTGTCTAATCAATTCTCTAACCGACTTTTGACTTCGTTCGGCGATACTTGGCAGCTCTCTTCTTCTAGAAGAGGTTGTAAGAGGGCAGCGCAAGACTACATGTTCTACGTCTCTCTTTGGTTTTGTTGCGCAATTACAGCGACACGCTTTGTTCCCAACATACGTAGCTACTGGATGAAGCTCAAACACATGCCCCGCATAAAACTGAGCAAGAGTTACTTCCGCTTTTCGTATCTCACCACTGTCTTTCAGAAACCCGGGAATGTCTGGTAAAATTGCGGTCGCTTTCTTCCGGCTTGGCAGCATCGCTTTGACGTCAAGCATATCGACAGGTATGTCAGCCTGCTGTGTACCTATTAGTACGGAACAGAACGGTTTGATTGATATTCAGAGCCCAAATCGAATTCGACAGAGAGTGCTTCTGAACTCGGAGGCTCCGCAGATAGGTGTAGTTTATTGGAACGGAAGGGAACGAAACGTGGTTGTTGGCTGCCGCTCGGGCCATGTCTTGGTTCAAGATGTAGGCTATGGGGAAAACGTCTGAATGAAAGTGATGGGTCTGTAGCTCAATTGGTAGAGTGCTCCCTTAGCATGGGAGAGGTACCGGGATCGAACGCTACTGCCGACAGGCCAGGCAGATCCACTTCTACTCTTTTAGCCCTCTCCAACAACAGCTTCACTATCAACGCCGGCTAGAGTTTTTTGTTGGCATTGCGACAGCTGTGCGCGTGGTCCACGTGTGCATGCAGATGCTCGTTCAATTAAATGTTTTGGTTTTTGTATTCAATTCACAGCTATTTTTGAATTCTTCCGTTCATAACGGCGCAGACTTTAACGGATAAGGGCGCTAAGAGCGTTACCCCGCGCTTCCACCAGCTGCCATACATAACTTATTAAGGATACGTCAGGGCGTTCGTTCCCAAGGCCGATAGGCTATTGTAGAGCGCTTGACTCCGCCCCCAAACTTGGTCCGCCGGGTTGAGCGAGTCGGCGCTCGGTCGCAATCACTGCAACGCGTCACACGCCCGGCGGCAGATACACAAAGCACAAATTCATATTTCCAGATCGCTAAATGAACATGAATATAGCATTAAAGTGAATTTGAAGATAAAAATAATCATGTAAGTAACATTTTCAAAGAGCTTTGCCCTTGGTATATAGTGTATCAGCGTTTAGAGAAGCAAGCCTCTCGTAACAAATTCGCAAAGCTCCAATAGTTTGCTTTACCTGCCGTTCCGGAACAGTTAGTGTTGGTCCGTCTAGGAAATTCAAACTTAAATCTGCGTGGGTTGCTTGCGTGCAATTTGCATTTAGCAACCCAGCTTTTGGAGTTGTATCTGCTGGTCGAGATCGCCTTGCCTGCAAGGTGGATCAACAGTTAGATTATGTTCTCTAAACTTTACGAAACTGGACTTTATAGAATATAGAGACATCAAAACTCGTTGAATTTACTACTCTATTTATGGCAGATACAACAATGGAGTACAGATATGACAGTTTGCTGTCGAATGCCCTAAGGCAACAATTTGTAGCAAAATTACTGAGGATGCAATTAGATACAATAGGACAGCAGTTTGTGCCTTCGTTGCATAATCGATTCATTCCGCAACTTACTTAAATATGCAGGATATACCGTACGAAATGTACTGGAGAAGGACAGATAATCAGAGCACGGCTTTGAATACGTTTGATTTGTTCCCTTTTTTTTCTGAGCTCATAATGAATTGCACGTACATGGATATGAAAATTAGTCTTTGAACACATATGCTGCCGTACACTACTGACAAGTACGCAGTTTGTATTCGCCGAGAAAGAGTAGTCAGTTTTATAGTACCAAAGTCTTGGTGACTTGTGTTGCAATATCCTCTAGACAAACATCAATATTTGGTTTCAACATATAGCGCATCCACGAATGGACATGTTAGACTTCAAATTAGTCTTGCATTGCTACATATTGCTGATTAAATGATCCAAAGACAGGATGTCTCCTAAAAGAAACCGAAATGCACCGTGTGACCCGGCGCATTTTTTTAAGTGCAAATATTGGTTATCTTTATTGTGTTTGAATAGATTTGGATTATTCTATGTTTAAGCGTCACGATTTGCCAATGTACCAGCACTTCCGGTAGATCTCCAGAACAGAGGCCTATGGTACTGCAATAGCTGAATTTTCCAAAATTGGCTTAGCTTCTTGAGCTAATTGCCATTTTTCCAGCTGTATAGGAGCTTTGCGATCGAATCAATTAGTGAATCATATTTAGTCAAGTCTACTCTATAGCCGTGCAAAACGATTATGAATTAACTCGGTAAATTCAAAACCTATTCCAGTGGAACTATCTCTGTAGTTCGCTATAGTTTCCCAAAAAGCTTGGAGTGTGGACACTTCAAATTCCAGTGGGAAAAAGCTTAAGAAGAAGCTTGTCATTATTCCATTCTCCCATGCGCTCGAGCCAAACAATCCCCCGCATTGGTCTGACAAACAAAAATTAGCACTAGCATGAGTTCTCGTTCATCAGCTTCTTCCCGTAGATCTTGCAATGATGCAAGAAAGAGACTTCGCCATGAAAGCGGCAACGACCTCCAAGAGCCAAACAACGCAAAGCGCACTCGAACTCACTCCCCAGTAAATGGTGGGGGAAGAACGTCTGGCGTCGGTGACTACCTCGGCAACAAGACCCAGTGCCCGACTTGTACACGCATGATCGTCAGCAGCCACCTCAAGTGGCATATGAAATCATGCGAGCTTCGTGCATGCTTTGAGCAAGGTTGTGGCTACATGACGTTTCTCAAGGGTGACTTCAAGCACCATCTTCGGACACACAACGAGGTCGTGAACAAGTCTTTTTGTCCCGTTTGCCATAAGCTGATCACCAACAACCGCCTGAACGCTCACTTGAAGAAATGTCAGTTGTACAAGTGTCCTGCGTCGCATTGCATGTATACGGCGTACCGAAAGTGTGAATTTACGGCTCATATGCAGCAACACAAGGCGACCCCTGACATTGAATGCACATATCGGTGTGGGAAAAAGTTTAATCGCCTATCCAATATGTTCGCTCATCAAGACAAGTACTGCCCGGCGAGGCGAAGAAATGGTGATAAATGATTTACGCACTTGTCCGCAACTGTAGCACTACGACGAAAACGCATATTGGAGAGTAAAAGAAACGAAAGATGATACGCATGTAGAAATGAGCTGTTCGTTGCCCCTGAAGAGTTGGGCCAATTCGTACCACATATTTCACACTAAACTGTCCCATCTGTTTTATGCATCTTGTTGCCAACTACATTTTTTTCTTTCATGTGCACGACATTTGGACGAATGCGATACGAAAATGAAGCCGTCATTGCTCTGTGCATTACTTTCTATCTCCGTTTGTGCTTTTCATATTGTGACAACAATCACAATCATAGCACTTCGCTCTCTAACGCCCGTGTCGCACCTATTGTTTACAACTCGCTCATTTGAATATGAGACACATGTACGCGTGTGTCACGTGGCAGCATAGATGTGCTTTCACTTTACTTGGCATTTTGAATTCAAACTGTCCTGAATTTGCAGGGGGGTACCCTTCGCCTTGTCCAGGTATATAACACGTCAGCAAGGACCAATAATATCACAAGAACGAAGACGGATCCAGCCGAAGCTCAACCACCCATCCACTTCCCCAACTTGCTCCCGTAAACAGCAGCAAGCCCCTCCGCCAACCTTAGAACAGCGCACAGACGCCGAGGCCTTCTAGCCCAGGCGGCGCGCTCTGGAACAGCGGAACCAGCGAGAGACTGGGCGACGTCTGCGGGCAGTCGCCCACATCCTCCGCTAGCGCCGTGCAGCATCGAAGCGTATTACTATCATCACAGAACCCCGCGGGCAAGCGCGTCTTGACCACGCAAAAGAAGCCCTGTCTGCACTGCGAGGTGCGTACACAAGAGGCGCCCGCCAGACCCAGCGGCTCACCCGTCTCTTGCACGCACGTGAAACGCCCATCCGGCACGCCCGAGTCCGACGAGCAGAACGTGTCCGGATGCTCATCACACACGCCGCTGCTCAGCGGGAATCACGGCATTTCGCAGAGCGGCACGCCGCCGCCATAGACGTGGCACAAGTCCGTCACTTGCTGACATATCGGCGACGAAGCCTGGCACAGCTCTCGGCAAACGCCATTGACGCAGATGCCGTCGACGTCGCACGAGTCGCCGTCGTTGTTCATCAGCGTGTTACAATTGTCCCCCACCTGGTCCGGGTTGTCCACGAGCGCGCGGCAGCGCGGCGCGCCGTTGAGCGTCTCGCTGATGCATTTGAAGCCGGAAGGGCAGTCTTGTTGGCGCACGTTGCAGAATGCTCCGCCGGGGCCTCCCACTCTGGGCACTGGCAGAAACCTTGGGAACGTCGCGGGCGGCCTTGGCGGCGGTCGCAGGAACGGCAGATTAAGCGGCAGCCCCCTGAATGCGCCGGACGGTGCACGACCGTTAAGGCTCTGCGCAACGCTGCGCTTGAGCACCACGCACACTAAGGTGAGAAGAAGTAGCACCTGAGAACTTTTGAGCATTTTCGTATCCCCGATCACGGTTAGCTTCTGTTGCATTACGCATTACGCAGTTTGCGTAGCTCAGAGCTCCTACAAGCGGGCCGTACGCTTTTGTAGTAGCGCAACAGCTATAGGCTCTTGGATCATCATCACTCGGGGCTGGATGTATGAGTGTGGAATTAGAGTGCAAGTCCTAGATGAGGCAGATGGCCTTCGCTTGTCGAGGGCGGCGCCATTGAGCCATTAGCAGAGTAGCACTTGGTTAAGATTGAAATCTCCTTCGCAGGTGTTCTCTTTTATACTCGGACAAGCGGAGGTGAAGTGGCGGCCAACGATTTTGGAGCCACATTGACTCGGTTCGAAACTTTTCGTCACTTGGAATTTGTCACTGCAAATCCTTTCGTTTTCAAGTAGGGTTTGAGTTCCCATCTGATAACACAATACTCCCCTCTCAGACCAGTGAAGCGCAGGACACCAAACTCTCCAAAACCACCCCATCTCGAGAGTCTCTAACCAACCGTTTCCCTATGCACATATATTTTCGAAATCCTATTCTCTAAGAGCTAGGTTAATGTTTTTCATAGAAGTCCACAAAATTGCGCATCCTTAGTACTACACTGCAATGCTTTGCGTCTAAATCTGTTGTTTCGTCCCCATTCCTCTTTTGACATCAGGAAAAAATATTGCTTTTCGTTGTAATACACATCTGAATCTTATCAAGAGTAGCCGTTGGCTCGGCTACTCTTGGTAAGATTCAGAAGTATATTTCAACGCGTAAAGTTCATTTTTTCATAAGCTCAAAATGTTGTGTAATCAATTATTCCCGATCTAGCAGTGACACCCAAGCAGGAACTAGATTGGCCCTTATCTAAATGGTCTTTGAGAGCAATGTTGAGAATGCCAAGAATGACATTTGTTTCTGTGCGTGCCGACATTTCATATGGGGCCGGTTTAAAGAACTGCAAATGCGAAAATTACGTCTTTGCTGTATTCTCTTCGTCCTTTAGGGGCGTTCTATAAGTTTACTCAATCAAGAAATGAACATTGGCAACAACCAATAAACCAATTGAGAAAGAACACGTAAAATACGTATCGTTTCCCAGTTTCTCTCCGTCTGGAGCTTCCGGTGTTTCCCAGACAAACACGCCCACGGGAAAACCCAATGCCTGACCTCCTCAACAGCAACCAACAAACCATCCCACTTCAAGTTCAGCCATTTTGCCATGGCAGACACTAACAAATCATCACCTTCGCACAATAAACAGCCGGCACTAGAGCATACCGAAGCTACACAACAAACTGTCAACATACCAGAGCCATCTCAAGCTTGTTTCCATACAATGTCAAATAAAGTACCGCAAAACATTTCAAAGGCTAATTGCATTCTTCGTGAAGCCAACTTTGACAACATTTACTGCAAAATCACGCTCAAAGACGTGCACATTTTTGGAGCTCAAAACACAAAACTGACAACCAAAAGAACCATACTAGCTGCAAAAATGGTGCAACGACAATGCAGTCTTGAAGCTGTTTGTGACATAATTGGTGGCACCTGTGACTTTAGTACACCAATATATGCCCGATTGAACAGTTCGCAGACGACCACCGTGCGAATAGCAAAGCGGGAAGGCACTGAAGATACCGTTGGGTGGGTCAAAGAAGATTTACTGGTGTTTGGCGACGAAGAGGTAGTTATTGGAGAGCCAATTAATCTTGGACACAAGACAGCTGCATTCTTTGAAGGACGGAGACCAGCATTTGAAGCCGGTGAGTACTATAGATTGCTCCATTTTTTTGGTGATGCCCGCATGACAGCGACACGTCAGAAACTGATGCACTGCTTGTCCAGAGAGAAATTCGACGCCCCAACCGACTATACATGGACCCTATCGATCGCACCGCTTTTCAACGATGCCGAATTTAAACCGAAATCTGTCCGTAGCCTATCTGGTGGTGTCACTTTTAGTGATATTGAGTCAATAGTGCCCTCTAAGCTTCCGCATTTACGGGATGCAGGGTTTCTGAAACGGAAGTACAAAGAGTTTAAAAGCCAATATCATTTTTTTATTAGTCGATTCGAAACTTCAGGGCAGGGCGATCCAGATGCATTTGAAAGGTTTGCGGACGACAAGACGTACTTATTGTATGGAAACTGTTATTTGAAACAGCATCTATTTCTGGCTCCGTTGGCTACACGAGCATTGAAGTCGGATGCGCAACGGGAAGAAGGGGTTGGAGCAGAAGTTCATCCGGAAAAGAAGTACTCGAGTACAGTGCAACAGTCGCCCTCTAAACGGCAGAAGATAGCTAGTAGTGAGCATGTTGTCGAAATACAAAGTTTAGTGTCCGTTCTAGAGTTTTAGGACAAGGAAGTTGCAAAACAAATTGAGGCCGCAGAAAGAGATAAACTGGTGTATGAAGCTCTGCAATCTAGGGAAAGTTGGAGTAACGAAGCTTTAACAGCTATCCAGAAAGCTAAAGACATGATGAAGGACGCGTCAAGCGGAAAAGAGAAAAGTGCGATTCAAGCGACTCTCAGTAGTTCCATCGCAAGCCTTGCAAAAGGACCTCCATCGTCTTGGATTTGAAGTCTGCAAGCCCGGTTTTATACTCAGACTCCTTCGGCTGCACATAGTGGAGGAACAGACACGGTGCAGTGTATCTTTCGTATAGGGTCCTCCCCCAACGGAATGCCTCCGGTCAAACATTTTCTGTTTGTATTGTCTCTGGTTCTTTGTTTGAAACAGGTTGCTGTCTCTTTGTTAGTTCTGTTATGCTCACCCACTGTGGTGCAGGTGCGGCAGGAATTGCTCTACCTGGATATGAGCCAACAAAAGCAGTGGTCTTCTGTGGCTTGTTTCCATCTGATTCTGGTGATATTCTTTCTTTGCGTATATCGTTGCAGAAACTCCAGTTGCAGGACGGTAGTATTGTCTTTGAACCAGATACATCTGCAGCCATGGTGACCGGGTTGAGATGGGGGTTTCTCGGTCTCTTGCACATGGCTGTAACGCAGGAATGACTAGAAACGGAATTTGGATTAGACCTCATTGCATCTACCCCATCTGCTTCGTACATGTTAAGTAAGCTCACACGCGTATTTGCTTCATAGAACGAACACTGACAAAATGGTGTCGCTCGCATGTGATTTACACACAGATTCAAGCTCAAGAATCAGAGGAATGGAAAATGATATCGAATCCTGCAGCTATTCCTTCTGGTCATGTAAGGATTATGGAGCCATATGCAAAGGTTGAAATTATTTGCAACGAGGAACATCTCAGTCCTCTTATGGATTTAGCGCAGTCAAGAAGAGGTGAACTTCGAGATCAGTGCTACAAAGCTTTTGATGGAGTTAAGTTGATATATTCCGTACCCCTTGCCGAACTTGTGACCGACTTTCATGACGTTTTGAAATCGAGAAGTGCTGGGTTTGCGTCCATGAATTATGAAATGGAAGGAATGAGGCCTAACAATCTGAAGAGAATGGGCAATCGTGTGGTGGGAGAACCGGTTGATGGGTGAGTTGCCGTGTATATTTCGAAGTTCGAAACCAAGTTCTAACCATTCTATTGTACATTCTACGTTTCGCTGGTTTCTAGGTTGTCCTCAGTTGTACATGAACTGAAAGCATACAGCCAAGGCCGGTGGATGGTAGAAAATTTAAAGGATGTGATTCCTAGACAGATGTTCAAGGTGAACATACAGGCTGTGGGGGGCGGGAAGATCTTGGCCAGTCGACACATAAATCCTTTTCGGAAAGGTAAGTCCTTGTGTTCTCTTCACATGCGCAAAATACCAGTTGTTAACAATGTATTCGATACCCACAGATGTCACCGCCAAATGCTGTGATGGAGATGCAAGTCGGAAGAAAAAATTGTGAGTTCAGAATGTTCTTTTGTATTTTACAGCCCGGCTCGAGACGTTTCTAACTTTTTCTGTTTCTGTCTTTCATTTCATAGATTTAAGAAACAAGGCGAGGGGAAGAAGAGGATGAAAACGGTTGGCAGAGTTTCAATTCCTCAAGAAGCGTTCTTAGTAATCATATCCCGAAAAGATTGAGATTGTTGGTGCAAACTTTTTCGGATGCCTCAGGTCACAATGGATTAAAAAAAGTCCAGCTTCTTGGAGTTTGGTGCATGAAATGAGGTATTTTCAGCGCTGATGGCTTTTTCCTGGGAAATGCAGCACCCTGACAAGCAAGCAACGATATTTCTCTCTCTTTATGGCACTTCAAAGTACCCCCCTTTCTGAAGGAGGCCGTATGGAACTGGAGAAGCCGTTGGTAACAACCGGTTTTATTTCGCTGTTGTCACTTTCGACGGGGCAGCTTGTGCGAAAAGAAACTTGTGTCGAGACACGCACAAAAGGGGTGTTCACTGCGTAAAGTGATGACCCTTAACTCCCGCAGTAGGTGCGCAATGGCAGCCCTGGCGGGGTCGTCAGTGTCGTTAAACAACACTCAGATTATGAGTGGGGCAGTTAGAACGGTGCACAAGCACTGAATGGCCTCACGGGAGGTAGTTGAGAAACGTGATCCAAGGACTATTATCGAACAATATGTGGAACGCAGGGACGAAGAGGATAAGTTTTATGCTGGGAATGAAAATGAAAGAACAAAGGCTTTGCAAGAGTAGAAGCAGAATCAGATTCGTTTTGAACAAGAGATCCAGAAGCAATAGGCTGAAAAGAATCAACTCCCTCTTGACGACCGGCAACGGATGTATAATAGCGCGAGAAAAGCTGGTTGCGACAGTCATAAAGTTTCCGAGGAAGCGATGGAAGCATACAGATTGCGATGACACATGACAGAGGACTTACGAGCAAATTCCTTTCTCGGACCTCTTGTTATCGACAGCTCGGTTGAGGGCTTCAAGAACACGGCCAAGGCCGTCACCATGCTCAAGTCTCTTGGTTCGTATATGCTTTATGTACCATCTTCGCGAGTCAAGATAACTCGTACGACATCCCCTTGTTTTACATCACAGCTCATCCAGTCTTTACACAAAGCGATGGTCAGTTGTTGACAGGAAGCAAGATCTGCGGTTCGCAACATCTTTGCGTCTGTATTGCTTGTGACCTCCAACACTGACAGACGACTTGAACTTGCTTCAGTTGGTCCGACTTGCGGTTCTAGGGAGGTCATTGTTCTGGATCTTATCGCGTTTCTTGAGCGGCTACCAGCTCACCATCGCCGAAAGTCGGTATCTGGTTGGAGGGGACAGCTTTCCTAAACTTCGATTGGAAATGAGAAATGGGTGAAGGGCTTTCTCATAATATTGTAAGTCTTCAAAAATGCGACCCCGGCCTTAAGTTTAGCCAGGGTCATGTGCATGGGGCGCCGCTGGAGTTTTCGGCTTCTCGCTTTGAACAGGAGAAGTCGTTGGCGTCATCCACAGTTACCGAACTAGTTGCTGATCCAGAGTGAGCAATGTGCGATGCAAGATCATCTTGATGCTGGCTTAAAGATGCAAAGCGCGGGAACATTCAAGAACTGCACGCCCAATCACAACGTTGTGCATGAAAAAGTTCGTGCCAAGGTGGTCGCGGTTTCGTCCGATACTCTCGGAGTGCAGCTCTGTCCATTGTATTGTACATTGAGCACAGTTGGACATTGAAAGATACGAGGTATCGTACTGTCAACATAACGTTGATCAACATACCCTTGGTAGGAGATTCCTTTTGATGACGTGCGAAATAATAGGCAAAAAAAAGGCCCTTAGCATCACGTGCTGGTCTAGAGACCTGGCATTCACCCGTCGAGGACTACAGCAATTACTAGCAACTCCTTATGAAACGTAGAAGCTCCTTGGACATGAAAACCTTGGGGGTAGCGTTAAATGCCATTGAGCAGGGCGACTTGGCTTTTTATCAGTTTGTCTTATGCCTCAGGCTAGCAACTTTGAAGGATGCTCTTGTGTCACAAGACAGAAAGCGAAAGGTTTTCTCATTACGATACTACGATTGTGAGACTGTAGCTTGACATTAAAACCAAATCTACCCTTCGCGGCCTGCGGATCGCGGTTGAATCTGGTTTACCAAACGAACGAATAGTGGATGGAAGATGAGCGTCGCTCATAGTGAATTTCTTTTTGAAGCTATGGAGAAGGCCTGAATGTGCGGTTATCTCCCTGCGACATGATATCATGCCTACGTAACTTGAGTGATCACTATCTTCTCGTAGGGAGGAGTTCCACCGACATCGAGCTCTGTGAAGCTCATCGAGAATTCTTGTATTCAAAATGAATTTTTGGCCGTACGTAAGATTCCTTGTTTTGGGGGCTACTGGCTCTCACCCCTTGCTTTCTGATCTCGTTGTTGGTCTTTCGCGACAGGAACGAGAAAGGCTGTGTTGCAGAAGTACACTCAAACGAAGCAAGGGATTGGTGAAAACGATTACGAGGGTAAGAACGATTGTGGACACGAGCTTCCCGTGGAGCATTTCGGATTGAAGTTTGATCATAGATCATTAACGCGGGGGAAATGAAGTCTGGGAAGCCAATCTTCGTCACTGGCGCTACTTCTTTTATTGGATCACATGTGGTAGCCTTGCTTTTGGCTAGAGATTATCTGGTCCCGGGTACAACTCGAAACCTGTTATCCCCAAAAGTGGAAGCCCTAATGTCGCTTCCCAACAGCCACAAGCTAACAATGGTCGAATCTGACATGTTGGAACCGGAGACATTTCCTGCGTTCCTGAACAACGCCCAAGGTTTAATCCACACTGCAACTCCTGTGATAATCGGTTCTGATGGGAAGATACCGTTCAGAACAGTCGAAGAAGGGATGGAAAAGCAAATGAAGCCAGCCGTGGAAGGAACACGTGCTCTTTTTCGCGCAGCAGCAGAAGCCAGTGTGAAAAGAATCGTGCTTACCTCTTCTGCTAGTGCAATGAGCGTACTTTTAGTCCAGCCATCCGTTTTGGGCGAAACAGCCTGCAGTGATGAAGGCTATATTCGAAAGAGACTGATGGATGTTCCAGATAGTATTTATGCTTTGTCGAAGCTGCAGCAAGAACGACTTGCTTGGGAACTTGCCGAAGAGCTGGGAATTAAGCTTTTAGTTATCAATCCAGGTTACGTCTTTGGTCCTACATTACTTCCAACATCTTGTGACTCCTTGATTCTGCTTGCTAACATGGCAAAAGAAAGGGGCCTATCCAAACACCTATGTCAAGAAGGTATGGTGACGAACAGTTTACTCCGCTTTGTTGATGTTCGTGAAGTTGCCGAGGGTCACGTTCTTGCTCTTGAACGCCACGATGCTGAAGGTTGGTACATGATGATCTCGTTCTACAAGCACTGTGGAGAGATTTACCAGGTTCTTCATGAACATCAGGCTTTCAAGAAATATCCTGAGAGACAAGTAGATGCATCTCAGACATTGGACACACCTCCACCTTTTGATAGTAGTAAGGTGAGGAAGCTAGGAGTAAAGGAGATTCCATGGGAAGAGACGATTAGAGCGACTGCCGAATCTTTAGCTTCAACGAACAGCATACGACGGGCTGGCGGACCAGCGGTGAAGCAGAACTAGTACGTTTTGGCATTGGCACTGTTTGGTTAATTAACCAACAAGAAGCCACTGAAACCCGCACGCATGACAGACGCAAAGAGTAGTTCAATCTGTGCGACATTCTCGAATAGCCTGCAAATGTCGTACAAAAAGAGTTCAAGTAGCAGGACTGCAGCGCTCTTGTCCGGAATAGCATAAATGTCAACTGCAGACAGAGCCAGTGAAGCAGCGAGAATGTTGTTTACAGACCAAACCCCGGTTTCGTAGTACCCAATGGCAGTAACAGCAGCACAAACAACACCTAGAAGGGGATCAAACGACAAGCTGCCAAGTCGTCTATGGTAAACGAAAACGCAATCCAGTCCCCTTAGATTAACCTTAGAGACGTAGAGCAGTTCAAAGCTTTCCACGAAAATCTTCATCCTTATCGTAGATAAAGTGAGAGAATCTCACAATCAACCATGTGAGAGACGACGGCGCACGAAACCAAGAGCCTGCAGTCGGTCAGCGATTCTATCACGAAGCGATGAAGACTCACGGCTCCGATAGCGTGATCGCATGGTATCCTGCTCCATGTGAAGTACGTCCTGAAAGTGCACAACCGGCTCCCCCGTGACGTGGTTTTCTTCGTGCGCCGAGAGGAAATCAAACGCACTAGAGTCCCTGTTTTCAATAATATAATTGTATAGCTTACAAGCTACCATTATTATCAAACTGACTTTTCGCAACGGGAATCGTAGCGGTGACCAAAATATCCCAAAGCGACATACTAGTATTCCAAAGGCCTGCTCCACAAGAGTTCGACACAAAGACAAATATCCGTTAAAATAGTCCTCTCGTTGCGAAAGATCAGACCCAGAAAACGGACTCAAAACTGCATATTGATTACTATACGCATCGTCTGTGGCAATACCGGCCCATTGTGGCAGTATAGAGCTCGATACCAACTCATAGAGCATTGTAGACTCAAATGCAGTGGAGTCATGGGTTCCTCCCGAATGCCTGGCAGAAACAAAACAGAATTTGTAGTCTGCTTGCACAGCTGCTTGAACACAGAGCGCGAAGAAACCTTTTCGATTGAAATACTTTCTCGGATCGGGGACCTCATTCAAACGGGGTTTTCGAATCTCCACAGCAATTCCATCTAAGGTCGCTATGATGCCATGAAATGGTGTCTTGCGATTGATGCAAAACTTCTCCGCACTTTGCTTGCACTCTTCTTCTGTAGTTGGAAACTGTATCTTTGGTAAGGACTCTTCCAATGCAGCTAGAGTTTCGTGAAACACTGAATAGACAGTAGAGAAACCTATGCCATACGGCCATCCTACGTCCAGGTAGCTTGCTTTTGCTAAGAGGCGTAGTGTGACGAAGAGCATAATCTCTACTGAGACAGATTTGGAAAAACGTGTGTCGTGTCGCTGCGTGCGCTTCAATTTTGGCTGCAAAACGCTGCAAAGAAGGATGAAAGTTGTTTTCGTTAAGCGGTACATTCGGTTGAAGTAATGATCTGGTAAGCTACAAATGTGTGTCGTGGCACAGATCGGTAATCGTGGAATAATTGTCCGAATGGTTTGGTGACAGTGATACTGGTTTATCTCCAATTTCATTAGTTGTAGTATGCTTAAAAAAAAGCGGAAGTGCATGGTTTCCTCGATGGCGTGGAGAAAGACAGGGCATGATACACCGCTGTTGACGCAAGCGGCGGTGTAGCAATCGGGCTGAAATGGGGAGTTGCTTTGCCGTAGTCATGTTGAGTGCAATCTGCCAAAGATGATTGTTGAAGTGCGCACCCTCTGGAGATTTGGAAACTGAATGGGCTCCTAAAAAGCATAATTGTCTGTTGCGTGTGCATGGGGAGTTGCACTCATAGAAAGAACTCCATCTCGGAAACCTGAACTTTCTGAAACATAAAATTATCAGTTTCACGTTTCGTAAACTTATAGAACGCCCCTTAGGGCCGTTACATGACTTTATTTTTCTGTTAATGGTTAATTCTTAATCAATTCATTTACTGGTTGCTTGCAAGATTTTGTTCCAGGAAATGCAGAGACCAACAGCTGTAAAAGAACATCGATGAAGCAGTGGAGACCATTCATGCAAGGCTCAACCTGGCAAACATGATACTCTCTCCTAAAACTATACGCCTGCTTCAACAACTCTCCAGAAGAGTTAAAAACTATGAAAGGAAAGGAAAAAAACGCAAAGCAGTCCTCGCAAAGTTTACGACACAAATGGTCTGTACAGCAGTGCTTTCTGACTGCAACTATGTGCAAACACAACCTCTTCGATGTGTACTACCACGCCCTTCTTTTGATTTTAATGCGCATATTGCCTCGTTAACCGACAATCATTTCAAGCGTATGTACCGAGTTTCAAAACCTCAGTTTCGTATTCTTCGCAGTACTGTTTCTTCTCTATTGACCAGACGGCAGAACAATCATTCGAATATTGCCGCTTCGCTTTCGACATCTGTTATGTTATTTGTCACACTGCTTCTACTGGCTGGTGCCAGCTACCTTGATCTGTTTTGGCCATATGGAATTGCCTTATCAACAGTTTATAATATATTCACAGAGACTCTACTATGCCTCGAAAGTGTGCTTCCCCAAATCAAATTTCCGAAGACTGAAGAGGATTGTGTTCAGCAAGCTGAATTATTTTCGTCGTTAAAAAAAAGTCCGCTTGAGGGTGTGGTTGCGGCGCTGGATGGACTTGCAATTGAGAATAGATGCCCTTCGTTGAAGGATGCTCCCGACCCAATGAAGTATTATAATCGCAAGAAGTTCTTCGCAATCTGTGTACAAGCTGCTGTGCAAGCCGACTACAAATTCTGCTTTGTCTCGGCCCGTCATTCTGGTGGCACACATGATGCAACGGCTTTTTCAAATACAAAGCTTTATGATTTGTTGCATGGAGACAAATTACCAGCGTGGGCTGCGGTTGTTGCTGATGACGCTTATTCTAATAAGTGCAAGGTCCTCACGCCGTACTCTGGTCGAACATTGACAAAACGGCAGGACACATTTAACGCGTTTCACTCAATTACGCGTGCTTGGGTAGAGCAAGCGTTTGGAATTCTAATATGCCGGTTCGGAATATTCTGGCTGCCATTAGATATCCGTTGTGGAAAGTCACTTTAATCGTTATCGTAGCGGGGAAGTTACATAACTTTCTCCTTGATAACTCTGACACAGATGGATATGAATATGTTCCTCATCATGAAGGTAATCACGTAAGTGGCAGTCCCTTCGTGCATTTCCAGGATGGACTACATACGGAAAGAGACAACATGCGAGGGCTAAATCGCTCTAGAGACAGCTCTCAATTGCGAGATTCTCTTGCGGAACAACTGGAGAGACTTGGATTCGTCAGACGGAGAACGGCTTAGCTTTCACGGACACTGTCGCCTAAAAATGACACATTTGGTACACATCTTGCATCATTATTGCCCGGTAGAAGTACTTGAGGGCTCCTGGTCAGTATTAGAACGTTAAATATCAGAAACAGACGATTTGGACGGTATGATTTATGCACATTTGAACTACTTGACAGCTCTCAAGGATCGAACACTTTTGTCAGACAGAAGTAGATATGTTGCTGTAGAGCTTTAGAACGTGCTTGAAAGGGTGCTGTATTTGATGAAGTGCAACATCGAGTGTGCAGTATTGTTCATAATCATCGTTTAAAGGGAACTGGCGACAACGAAGAGTATGGGGCGGAAGGACAAAAACTGGATGGGCTGATAGAAAAACGATGGGGCTCGAATACGCGTTCGTGAGTTCCTCTAACGGGTTCCTGAATGTTCTAAGAAAACAGTCCAGGTTTGGGGATACATGTGTGTTCTTAATGTCCCGTTTGGATGAGAACGAGTTTTATTCGAGGTACGCGTTACAGACCTAGGCTGGAAGGGCCGAGAAACGGGACTCGGGAGCTGAAGAAATAGAACAATGAACATACTGAACAATTTGAGAGATATTAAGGAAGGATTGGCCTCAGATCATTCTTGCATTGCGCCCTCGATTTTTTTCCAGCACCGGTAGACCCAAGGCCGAGAGTTTGAGAATCGTAAAGGCTTGGGGTTCTTGGCGGGCCAAGAGAGTTGTATTCGTTCAGAGAAACGAACCTGATTCATTCCTGGCGAAGGGGACAGATTGTGCGCTTGTGTGGTTGCGATGCGCAAGAGAGGTGCTGAGTGTTGAGGTTCGATGCCTCTGATTTTACTGAAGAGGTAGAGATGTGGTGTCTTAAGTACACCACTGCCAATGTTTTCTGCTTCAGAAAACTACTACGGTACACTAACTATGTAGGAGGTAATGCCACCCGAGCGTGGGTGCAGCAATCCTTGGTGGAGCTATGGTGCTGAAGTGGATGTCTATATCTACTTCAGTGCCGAAGTGGATGCCTACATCCACTACACTTCCCTCCTTTAAAGGCCAAGCGCAGCTTTTGCTTTCTTAGCCAGATCGGGGGATGTGGTTTTGCGACGAAGTAGTTTTTGCAGCATAACTGGAACGTCCTTGTAGATCTGTTTGAGAGGCTCCAAAGTGTCCTCTGCCTCATCAAGACCTTTCCAGCGAACATGAACCAATAGGCCTTCCTCGCTTTCCACCAACTTAAGTAAACGTCCTACGGGCATACCGGTCTCAGACGAAAGAACGTGGGACAAAATGGCCTCTTTGTTCAAGGATTCGTCATGGTAGAACTTCAACCGAGAGCCATGTATGTCCTTGAGCGATCCGTTCCTGAGATCTTCGACTTGATAAACGTAGTCCAAAAGTGCCTTAACAATTCGGCGTGGTCCTCTCCAACGTAACGCGAGCTTCTCACCGGCCGTGAAATCATCTCTTGCCACCAATACAAAATCCCCTTTCTCAAAATTTGCTAGAGTGCCCTTGGAAGCCCTTTCTCTCGACTTCTGTCTGTTGTTCTGTAGCGCATTGTGCACTAAAGGTTGTAACTCGGACATCAACTTTTGCAGAGCGCCCATGTTGGTACAGCGCTCTAATCGTGCTGCGCGAATGTTAACAGGCTTCGCGGTAGATGTGCGCAGGAAGGTAGAGATAGGGGGAGTAGGTTTGAGACCCCTGAAGGCGGTGATTGGTGCAGTGTTGCTGCGGTGAGGAGACGGGGTGTTGTTCAAGATGCTCTGGATGATTGGAATGAGATCGGGCCATTCTTTGAAATCCATTTGATACTCGGATGTCAACGCCCGAAGTGTTCGGATGAGTTCTTTGCCAAGTCTTTCTACTGCCCCATTGCTCCATGGTGTGTAGGGGAGCGTGAAATGATGCGGTACGCGAAGATACTTCGTAATTTTCCTGATGGTCTCGTTCTTGAAGTGCGTTGGACCATCGGACATCAAGCCCTGCGGAACATTAAAGGCAGCGCACCAGTCTACGATAGAAAGCGCGGCGTTGTCCGATGTCGTTCCTGAGGTAGGAAAGAACCACTTGTAGTCGGAATGATCATCTCGAAGCATCAGGATGTATTTAGACCCTACATGACTTGGTCCAATTTCAATGTAGTCAAACTGGAGAAGGTCGTTTGGCTTTGACCCATGGAGTGCCGGACCAAAGGGCCTTGGAACTTTCTCACCTCCAGTGGTCGAAATACAGTGGATGCAGGCATCTACAAAATCCTGAATGTCTTTCGACAGTGTTGTCCAATGATAGTTCTTGCTCAGAGCATTTGATGTAGTTTGCCTACCACGATGGCCGGCGAGACCAGTGTGGGCAATGATGCAGAGTCTCAGCTGAAGGTTCTCAGACTTTTCTGGGATCCAAATGGCTTCTGAAGAGGTTCTCCAGATTCCATTAAGACAATGTAGATCTAATGGGCGAACGTTGGAGTGTTGGTCTTGTTCCAGTGCTACTTCTTCTGCAGATGGCCAGCAGAATTCATCGGTGTTGGCGGTTGGCAGAATTGGAATCTGGAGTAACCTTTGGACAATTCTGGGTGCAGACCAACGCGTTAACATGTCAGCCCACACATTGTCCAGTCCACTGATGTGGAAGCATGTGTACAAGTATACACTGAGACGCACAGCCCAACGAAGAACCTTTCGTGTTGAGGATAGGCTGAGATCCGGGATGAGAGAGAGAGGGTCGAATATGAAAACGAGGTTGTTGTGGTCTGTGAAGAGGTCGAATCCTGCGGCGGTGGCAGCAAGCCAATGCATTCTCTCGACTGTAGCCATTATTGCGAAAGCCTCTTTCTCCAGAGTCGACCAAGCCAATTGAGTCGTGTTGAATCTTCCGGAACAAAATGCAAGCGGGCTGTGCCTTTGCTCGGCGTGAGGGAGATTGAGGTCCTCTTTCGGTACTTGCGTAACGATACCAGACCAAGAGGTGTCAGATGCGTCTGTGTAAATGCATAGCCGCTGCCACTCGTCGCGATGAGCGAGAGTAACCAGATTAGCGAGCGCCTTCTTGCACTGATCGAAAACAATGTTTTCTTTCTCATCCCATCCCAGATCCTGCAATGATACGTTCGCTACAGCTAGTTTGGTGCGCTTACCAGCTACGGCATATACCCTTTCCAACATTTGGTGTAAGGGCTCAATGAGATTCGTGAAGTTCGGTATGCCGGTTTTGACCCACTGCATGGCGCACACAAACTGTTGCAAATGGGCTCCAGTGGTTGGAGGTTCCATGGAAAGGAGGCCGTCAAGCTGTCGAGGGTCATGGCGTTCTCCATCTGCGGATACAATTCGTCCACACCATTTAATGGTTTGAGCAAACAGGATACTCTTGCCTGGATGTAGTCGGATCGAATAACGTGCACAGGTTTCGAACAGCTTTCGAATTCCTTTCAGTAGTCCCTCCACAGTTCGATTGTGAAGCAGTATGTCATCCAGCCAATAGAGAATCTGCTGGAGGAGCTCCTTGGGGAACACTTCTGCCAGAATGGATTGTAGATGTGTCGTAGCGTTTGTTGTCCCGTGCAGAACTCTGGTTGGTGTGTAGACGCCATCAGGCGTTATGAATGACTGGAGTTCCTGCGAGGCCTTATCCAAAGGGAACTGCCAGTACCCATGAGAGAGATCAAAAGTGGCGAAGAACTTGGATCCAGCCAGCTTGAGTAGTTCCTGTTCAATATTCGGCATTGGAAACTGATGCTGGACTGTGAACTTGTTGATGGGCCGCAAGTCTACAGTGAATCGGAAACGAGCTGGTCCAGGTTTGGGGACAAGAAGTGGTGCTGATGCCCATGGAGACGACGGATTGGGGTACACCATACCAGCTCGAACAAGATTTCCAACGAACTTGTCAAGAAAATCCCGCTGGTCCTGCGAGTACTTACGCAGACGGACGCGAACTGGCTTGGCATCAGGTGTAACGGCAATCTTCAGTGGCTTGACTTGTGCTGGTGGTCCTGAGGAAAGCGAGGTTCTGAAGATGTTGATATGTTCATGTGCCATTTCGCTGAGAAGGTTCGCCTTGGTTTTCTCCAGTCCATTTCCAACTGCCACTTGCAACATGTCTTCTACTGCTTTGTGGATGCTCTCATGCTGCTCACTGTCAACTGTGTCAAGAAGAGCTGGGTCTGGAAATGGGTCTTCAACCCGTCGCTGGGCATAGTAGTTCACCCTTGGACGGTCGGGCGCAACTGTAGTTGACTCGGATGTTGTACTAGAGCAGTTTAGGCGTGCAATCATGAGACGGCTGACGTACCCACCTGCCGAAGTGGATGTGGGGTTGCCGACTTGTGAGCAGTCTGCCCCATTCAACGCGAAGCGATTTCTGTCCAGCAGAGTATGAGTGTCTACACGCAAATGCTGCAGTACGGGTCTGCCGATGAGTAGATTCTCACAAGCCAGATCGTTATCAGCAACCAAAAATGAGATCTTCATGAGTGCCAAGTTTCCAGATGCCAGGTGTAGAATGGTGCGCGGTACTGTCCATGTGCGTGAAAAAGAGAAACTCTCTGCTTCTGCCTGATTATCCCTCCTTAGTGCCACAGCCAACGTGACCTTCTTGATAGCGGAAATCTTCCCGATACCTTGCAAGGTAGCTGACTCTGCGAGTGTAGGTGACACAATGCTGTCGTCACTGCCATCATCACAGCGACCGGAAGTCTCGACGGAAGTCATGCCATCGGAAACAGTAACAGAACAGCTTGCGTCTGTAGAGTACTGGGCAGGTTTCACACGTCCCACACTACCTGGCTTCGCTTTGACTTTGTGAGACCTTGTGTTCTTGGCAGGTCCATCCGCTGCCTTCTTGGCTGAAAGATGAGCTTTCAGAGCTTCCTTCTCGACAGCGGTGGCCTTCGTACAATCATCAATCCAATGCCGTTCACCTTCACGCTGGCATGGTTCGTGCGGACAGAACGGGGGAAGTCGTTTGGATTTCTGGCTTGCGCGCTTCTGCTCTGTTGAAGAGCTTGGGGGGGCTGGTGACTCGCTACTCGTGGCAAAACTTACAAAGTTTCCTTTGCGGGGTTTTGAAACTCGCGTTCTAGAGGGTGGACCATTGTCTACGATCTGAAATGCTTCGGACACAGACATTGCGTGTTTCATAAAACCTTTGAAGTCCTTCTTCAGAGGTGAATACACCAGTTCCAGGTCTGTTTCGAGACGTTGTTGCAATGTTCTGGGACGGATAGTAGCTACAATGTGCTTGACTGATAATTTAGGATGGTCATTCATTACCCAAATGAGCCCATTCCTACGCAGCGTAGACACATACGACGTGAAAAGCCTCTTCATTCGCGAGCGGGAGGAGCTGTCAGACATGTCCATCGAAAGTTCACGTTTGATTATAGCATTAATTTCTGTCACCGTCATAGTGTCTTTTTCTTCCTCGGCTTCGGTTTCCAAATACCTACGAAGTTTGGCATCCGTAAGGTCCTCGGACATCTTGAACGTAGGAATGTATTCCAAATCAATACAGGACTGAAGCCATTCAGAGTCTACACAGAAGCAAATACTGACCGGGTGGACAGGCTCGGTGGTGGTCGAGTCAATGACCGAAAGCTGTAGCGCTCGTTCCATGACTTCCTTCGAATACTGGTCGTACTGACGTAGAAATATCCGAATTGACCTTGGATTGGTGTTAGAGAGTCTTGGGTGGTCCACGGAAAAGGCTACGGACGATGGTTGCTGAAGAAGATATTCCATTTCTTCTCCAGACTGAGCGGTGGGCGTCGAAGCGGACGCCATTGTGGTGATCGAACAAGCGAAATGCGATACAACCAGTATTGGCAGTGATCACTGTGCGCTTGTGTGGTTGCAATGCGCAAGAGGGGTGCTGAGTGTTGAGGTTCGATGCCTCTGATTTTACTGAAGAGGTAGAGATGTGGTGTCTTAAGTACACCACTGCCAATGTTTTCTGCTTCAGAAAACTACTACGGTACACTAACTATGTAGGAGGTAATGCCACCCGAGCGTGGGTGCAGCAATCCTTGGTGGAGCTATGGTGCTGAAGTGGATGTCTATATCTACTTCAGTGCCGAAGTGGATGCCTTCATCCACTACACAGATACAGCACACTTGAGACTCGCGCCTTTGTGAGATCAAGAGTGTTGTTGACCATTTCGGTCAAGAAAGCCAGGCGTAGAGGACTATTCCTTTGGGTTTAAGATGTTTAGGGCATGGCAGGTTTGCAGAAACGGGAGGGAAAAAGGGTCGATTGGATCAGTTGCGGTCTCGAATGTCAAAGCATTGCGTCGAGAAGGCCGGGTGTGATGGTGATTGGTTTGTTCAACATACGATAGACAAGAAACCACGGACCAGGCGGCATTTTTGGAACCAAGTTAAGACCAAAGTGCGCTAAATAGCACAGAATCCGATTGAAAAGGTGCGGGAACGCGATTTGGCGCCGTGGTGAGACGGGCGAAGCCCACGAAGGAAGCAAGTTGCGCACGGTTTTGGTGACCAGCTTTGAGCCGGCAGGTGGATTGTAGCGCTGCACATCTCCTACGCTCCTACTCGTACTTGGCGCCCCTTCAACACCTCACTCAGTGACGGACAGCCAAAACTACTTCTTCACGTCCCATGCTTAGAACTTGGTACACTCCTCGCTTTCTGCTTCGTGCACTACCCCAATGACTTCTTCAGTACACCTCTCCTCCCGCAGTTGGGCCATCACTCAGGTTCATTCGCCACTGGACTTGCTTCTGAATATCCGTTTACAAGGGTACCGAACAACATGTCATGCTTGCGGCAGTCGTCGAAGATCACGGCATGCAACAGCACTTCAACAGCTGCGAACTACTCTTCAGCAGTGATACAGCTTTGAGGTCTTCGTAGTGCTTCCTTTGCTCCTCACACACCGAGCCCATCACGAATGCATCGCAGGAACGCTCCAAGCGTGTACCCCAACTTCTGGGCAAAGTTGGCAGTGAACCACACCAAGAAAACCTGCGCTGTGTCTTACCCCATACGAGTGCTATCCATTGTCATAATTGTGCTTTTGGGAGACTTCACGCTGGACGACCCTGCCACCGTCGACTTTTATGTACGAGGCGACATACGAACGCTTCTACATGACGCAAGAAAAGTGGCAATTCAGCAGTTCGAGTTTGATTCCAAGTCCGTTACTGTCTAGCGCGAAGTCTTCAAAGTACAGCAAGCCAGTAACTTGCAACTCCGAAGCAAACTTTCAGATGGGAGTCTGCCTGTGACGGACGAACAGAAACGACAAGCCCGTAGCGCCTTTTCTCGTCGAAACCTTGCTGTCTTGAAGAATGCGGAAGATTTCATCTTGGACAGCCCCCAGTATCAACAATTCTGCTTGTTTGATGAAACTGCGCGAGATTGTAGGGGACAGGTCAGAGCATGTAGCTTCCCCAAATCTCTGCTTGACAGCAGGCATCTCCATGGCATTTGGGTGAACGGAACGCTTTGCGATGGGCACGAAGGAAACCAACTCCCTTCCGCTACCACTTTCTCAAACTTTATCGACTCGCTGTTCTCTATGGATGCTGGTTGGAACACCATCACTAGTCACACATATGCAAGACTCATGGGAACTGATTTCTCGCCAAACGGAATCCGGAACGCATGAAGCTCTTAGGATGTCGAAGGAGGTTCTATCGGAATATAGTTGAGCTTCAGATACAGAAGACTCCAAAAAACAGTTCAGATGGTGTCCATGAAGATGGTATTCCTTGACGTAGAGACAGTACTACAACCGATCCAAGTGCAAATCAGGACGTGCAAGATGACTTTGTACTGCCCGGCGTTGACATAAAGCTCAATGATAGTGGAGATAATGCACCCCTTCGCAAAGTTTCGAATCAAAATCGTCTGTCACGCAGAATATTTGCCATGAAGAAGCACGACACAGTCATCATCGGTATTGGGGTGTTTGGAAGCATAGCAGTCGGTGCGGCATTGCCACTCGGAGCTGCGTGCATAGCGGAACTAATCAAGGGATCGGAGGTGTGGCGGAAGCAGCATCAGTAATTGCCTTTAAGTATTATCGGGGTGCACGGGTTTTCGTCTCGGGTGTCGGGAGCAGGCAAGGCTGGAAGTAACGAGAAGAGGGACGGGAGAGATGAAGAAATAGAATAATGAACAAACTGAACAACTCAGGAGATGTTTGCCAAGTCCTGACCTCAGACCGTTATTTCATTTCGCTCTCCATGTGTTCTCCAGTACTGTACACTTTGGAGCTCCAGTTTGGGACTCATGAGGGCTTGGTTCTTGGCGTATCAAGAGAGTAGTGTCTGTCCACAGAAACGAATTATATCCAATCCCAGGGAGCGGGATAGGTACAGCACGAATGGCCACGCAATCAAAGTGGGGCATAGTCTTCGAACCCATCTAACACCTCATGAAATGGCACCGGTTCGGTTCTTTGTCATGAAGTAATCCCACTCGCACGAACTTATAACGCATCTTGCGCTCGTGAGAGCTGTGAAAGACGCTTTTGTATAATCCCTTCAAGGAGTTTTCTCTCCTCCTCAGTACCTGCCTTCTCAAGCATTTGCTTTGCTTCATTTAAGGCCTGCAGTGTGGATCTGGTAGCCCGTGAAACCGCATCAATTTCTTCGAACGACCGCTTCCGCCTCTCAGACTGTGAAATGTTACCCTCACTATCTCGCTCATTTTGGTTCAAAGCAGATATCAGAATCTCAACACCGACGATTTGTATCTCTCGCGGTTCTGTCTTCTCTCGTGGTTCCGTCTTCTTTCGCCTGGAGAAATGAACATCTCGCCCACCAAAACCATACGGGCTTACGCCACCATCAACGCCCTCCTTACGCTGCGCATCGGTGCTCAACGCACGAGTTGTCAATGGCTGTAGGATTGGATGCTTCTGTAAGAAGCAGTATCCGTACATTATATACGACTTTCCATCCGCAAAGGTTGGAAACGCATCTGGGTCTCCCTGTCCGGAAGCTTCAAAACGAGACACACACGTGCCGTAATGACTTTTGAACTCCCCGAACTTACGCTTGAGCACCCCAGCATCACGTAAATGCGGCCTTTGGCCGGGGTCAATTCCGCTAATGTCACTCAATGTCACTCCGCCACACAACCCTGTTATTGGTTCAGGCCTAAATGTGTCGTCATTGAAAAGCGGAGCAATTGAAGTTGTCCACCGATCCTCGTGTTGTTCGTCTAGTTCTGCTCTTGTCATGCACTGCGAGAGACTTTGTCTTGCTGCAGTCATCCGCGCATCCGCCATAACATGTAAGAAACGACAAAGTTCTACGGCTTGAAAGGCTGGTTTTCGATCTTTTTCTTCAGTGTGTCTCAATGTTTCGATTGACAATGGTGGCATTCCCACATTTAACTCTCCATTGGAAATGACCGGAACGTCTCCTTTGAGATACAATATTTCTTCAGAGCGATCTTGGTTTCATTTCGTTCCAATTGAGGTAGATGGAAATTTAGAGATCCATTGTGCAGTATCGGATTGTGAATCTTTGTGCGACTGCGTCATTTCAAGAATGTATTCGATTGTGAGATGTAGAGCAAACCCCAAAGAGGGTACGTGTCCACCAAGGTGTCCGAGTCCTGCTCTCACAAAGGCGCAAACGCAGAAGTAGAGCCCTCTGCCCGTGCGCGTGCCGTGTGGCAGCCGGATGTAAACCGGAGACGGTACTGGAATAATCTGCAGAGGTAAAGAAGAGCGTGGGCCAAGAGAGGAATAACCGACGACGGATCAAGAGAAAACGAGTCTAGAAGAGCGAACGGTGCCGTAAG
Source organism: Gracilaria gracilis (assembly GCA_030374805.1). Taxonomy (NCBI): domain Eukaryota; phylum Rhodophyta; class Florideophyceae; order Gracilariales; family Gracilariaceae; genus Gracilaria; species Gracilaria gracilis. The sequence goes on from JARGSG010000199.1 coordinate 290,640, forward strand.
ACGGTGTAATGCTCCTACGGAGCACCACACGAGCGAAGCTACGGCCCGTGCCAACGGCGGGAACAGGGGCGATAGCGGAACGAGACACACACGCGAGTGTCCAAATATAACTCTATACAGAGGCGGAAGCGAGACCTGCACCAGGAAAACGATGAACTGAGCAAAGATCCGGTACCTCGGTGAAAGACAACAAATACAACCTTATACTGGGGTAATTAGCGAAACAAGCCAGAAACGGGTAGTAAAGAACTTTCTTAGGGACCCTGAGGGGTGATTGTACCGAGACCAGTCGTGGTTACTCTCCTTAGAGGAACCGTGAACCTACGTAGGCAGTAGCAACCATAGCCCAGCCTCCGGGATGAAGACCACGTACTTCAAGAAGAAAATACGACTCAGGTGAGTTTTACTTAGTGGCTCCAGGGCGAGATCGCCCTAGCATATATACTATCTACTGTTTCTAGGGCTGCACACTCCCACGAGGGCTCTACACGTATACAACCCAGTGTCACGGTGCCAAAGTATCCACCCAGCCGGTGTGACGCCAAATATTTGGACAAGTATGCCACAAGGCCCTACTGTACACCTACTTCATAGGTGCTATCCCCGATTCACCTAACAATGTACGTCCCAACAATATTTCCAATTCCACCCGAAACGGGGTCCATATTCATAGTCTGACACGTCAGGGCTCAATGGATAGAGCTCCATTATGAGAACCTTCATTGTGCCGACATTGGATTGCCATTGCTACACATCTCCCCCTCCTTAGCCAAAGGTTCGCGCTTTGGTCGGCGGGAAGGCGCCGGCGACCGGTACGTAAATACTGATCTTCAGAATGGCGGACTCCGAGACTTCGGCAATACCTTCACAGCTTCCTGAACCAACGCGTGGTACACGACATCACTTTTCTCCGACTTCGCGGCAAAAACTGTCATCTCCAACCTTTTCTCCTACAGCAGGCATGAATCCTTTCGCGACTAACCCGCTTCCGGGGAACGCTTCCTCAAGTGCCTCACAGGCGGGTTCTTCGAGTGCTGCTCCCGTCGAGAACCTTTCCTAGTTAGGCTTTCAACAACTTCCTATGCAGGCGTCATCTCAGTTCCATTCGTCCCAAGCTATGGTGCCAGCTCATCAACCCTCTGGATATCAGCAGTCTTCTTACCAAATGGCAGGCTCGTCCGGATATTTCGGCGGGTTTAACTCGATGCCCCTCTCTCAAGGAGGTTCTCACGCACAGCCGCAGTACCATCCATCTGGTTACCAACCTCCTGGCTACTTCTCCCAACAGGGCGCTCAACCTGGACAATCTTCGCAAGGCTACGATCCCGCAGCGCCTCTTCACGCTCCAGATATCGACGCAGCGGCGAGGAACTCCGAGCAAGCGATGCCGTTAACGGTCAATGCCAGGGGCTGGATCAGCTTGGAAAGTCTCCGTTTCAGACGGCCTCGCCAGCATGGCGAGGTGTATTGCCGTGCACCTTGGTTCAATCCGACGGCTGTAGCCGACGAGGCTCTTATTGACTCGTATGCTAAGAACGGTTACCTCCCAGGTGGGCTCCATCGCGAAGTAGTTCGGTCCAGAAGCTGGCGTCTCCGTGTGGCGGTCGATCCCCTGCACCTGTTCTGTGCGGGCGGTAATTCCCTTAGTCGCACTAGGGCACTGTGGGCTCGTACTGCCTATGAAGGAGCTAGCCGTGTTCGATCGGATCACTTGGTACCGTTGCGGTTCAACTTTGACGTATCACATTTCCGAACTTTCGGCGAGAGATCCTACGGATACGCATTAGCGGAGTTCAACGAGTCTCCCCATAGGGCTGAGGTACCGAACGTGGTCGATGGTTTGCTTCTCTGGAGTCGTCCCCTTCTTCGGGCGGAATTCCGATACCTTCGGCGATCATCCAATGATTTCTTGTGGAGTTTTGAGCGCCGTGTTCGGCTCGAGCGAAGCTTTCGGTCCCGTCGAGGGTTCCTGATTCCGTATCTACACTTGGAGGTTGAGCGATTGCGCTAAAACTCCCTGTCGGGGCGATACGCTGCGCTGCCCAGCTGGTGGGCGAATGTCGAGGTCCCGCGAGGGTGCTACGCCGAACTTCCTCCATGCCTCTACTATGTAGGCTGTAGAATGTTGAACGATCCCTGCTCTGGGTACTGGATGCTCTTTGCGGCGGAGTGGGGTGCCCGCGTGGCGGTACATCTCCTGTGGGATACGTACGATCATTACCGTCTCTGGTATCTCCCTCCGATGCTCCGATGGATTATCCTGCGACAGGATCTGTCTATACCCTTGGGGTCCGATTCCAACCAGGAAGAGGTTCACCTGCTCGTACGCTTCATCGAGGCCGTCGATTGGGACCGGATTCCAGTGCACTGGCAGCCAGAAGGTGGTCCTTGCGACAACGACCGATCACCGGGGAGAATACCCACCCGTTCGGGCACCTTCGCGTACTACGATCCGTGGGGACGGCAAATGATCTCCGGGGCTCATGCTAGAGCGATGATGCGGGCCCCTAGGGCTATGCCAATTGGACACCCGACTGGGTTCGTATTCCCTGACGACTATGGGCGTCCATCGGACTGGGTCGATCCCTCCTTAGACCATGGTGATGGCGAGGTGGTGGACGACGACATCCCTTTTGTGGGTGTTCCGAATACGGGCGCTGACGCGGCACAGGTCCCTGCGGAGGGCACTCAAGCTCCCGCGGGTTGGGGTCTTGCGACGCCGGCTCTCGGACAAAACGCTGGTCACCAGTAGTCTGGGCAGGTTGCCTGAGGGCGTGTAGTTCTGTCACTCAGATACGATAACCACAATTAGGCCACAGGTTGGCATTACTTCTCTCCTCCTGTAGGATCTTTCTCGTGTTCGAGCTTCTTTCATACTTCCTTCCTGTTCCTTCTTCATTTCCTAACCAGGATGCACTTCATTTCCATTCGTGGCAACATCTTTCTATATATTTCATTACTTCTTACTTCTTACTTCCGTTATACAGCGATGAACCCACAATTCGGTGCGTTCTTCCTTTTTTCATACTGTACATAAGACCAACCTTATTGGTGTCTTCTCTTCTCTTCTCAGAGCTCCTCGAAAGCTACCGCGTAGCGGCACACCATAATTACCACATGTCGTTGACAGTTCTATCTCACTTGGGCATTATCCAGAGTTGGGGGTAATGCGGACCGGGTTCTTCGGTGATAAGCGATAATCTTGGACCTCGGAAGGTGCTCAATTGGCTCCCACGTGTCCTGCTCTGGGGGAAAGCCGTACCAACGGACGCGATAGATTACTTTCCCGTCCTGGGCAACACCGTGCTTCACGATACGATCGACCACGAAATCCTGTGGGTACACCCCCGACGTCTTCGGTTCCTTTGGTTGTTCCCGACATTGGGCTTTGCTTCTCTACGTAACCCGAGCGGGTACACGCAAGTAACAACGGGTTTCCGGCTTTGGTGAGGTGGGGGTGTCTCGTTGATGAGAGCGCTAACCGTCACGACGAGGAATGGCTAACTTCCGTTTCCGGCTGCCAATCTCCACAATAGTGGCTTCTAGTGAAAGCTCTTCACTTCCGGAGTCCGGTGAACTAACCTCTTTTCCCAGCGGGCATCGACTTTGACTACGACGACGTTCCTGATCGAGGCAAAGTTGCTCCTCGACGCGAGAGAGCCGTTGCGACGGAGATACTGCGTTTGAACACTTCCTGTGCAGGGTGGCGGATTGGCCGGTCCACGGCGCTGTATTGCGTCGCATGCGCGCGCATTTGACGAGTGCCGACCAATCAGAACAGTTTGCACTACTTCACGTGGCAGAGTGCTAGCCAATCCGGTAGCGTTGCACACTGAGTGGGGATTTCCGTTCACGGCGCTGTCCTACTGAGGGCTTCTGCGCCACACGATGCTCCTGAGAGGGCTTCTCCGATGCTTTTCATAAACTTCCCTTTCTGAACCAGGCTCTATGACCTTATCCACAAGGATCCTCCGCTTCACCACACCTACTGTGGGTACTTCCCATGAGGCTAATCGCTGCGCTGACCCATTGATGGGTCGGCGGAAACCGTCTTTTCGGTACGTGTTGCCTTCTGCGCCTCTTCCGAGCGAGGCGTAGAAGTAGCCAACTACTTGGACGCTCGCCCACGAGGGTTCTCATTACTAACAATGGTCTTACCCGCAGGGGTAACTTCGTCTTCATTTCTGACATTCGCCTCGACCGGGAATTCCACACGCGTGGGCGTTAGCGGCGATATTCCCGATCCGGGCTCCTGTCTCTTTGAGAGCTCAAGCACGTCAGCCAATCCAGCAGATGCCGGAGCAGCCTGAGCTCGATTACGTGAGTCCTCCCCCTTCTTAGGGTGCAATACGGTAGCTGATATTACCGTACCCGGGGGTTGAACTCAAGTTGAGTGCGTAGCCGTGGCGCGAGAGAGTGGGCTATCCTTGACTAGCTCTGATACCTCAAGTAGGTACAATAAACCCCGTCCTCGGTGTGGAAGAATCGACGGGCCGTTCGCGCTGTCCCCGTTGGATTCCGTTCCTTCCTGTGTTGCAGGTATTTTAGTACCGGTTCCCGGTTGCGTTACCAATTCTTGGAGTGGGCTCGGTGCCCTGTAGACGCGATCGCGTGATATCCGTTCGTGTTGGTTATTAATTTCCAGCATGACGGTGTCCCCAGACATGGAAATAACCTTATAGGGTCCATCCACAATCTGCGATAATTTGTGGCGGCGTTCGTTCTCCGGGTTGTAATATTCCTTACGAAGGAACACATAAGCTCCTCCCTGTAAGTTAGGTAACGGTCTCCGAATTCGGCTATCAAAGTTGCGCTTGTAGGCGAGCTGAGCCCTGTCCATAGAGGGACGTGCTGCGGGTACCAGCTTGATGAGCCATTTCTTCCACGCATCGCGGTACAAGCCCGGTGATGGGAACGTATCCAGAGTTGGCTGCGCCTCGATGGCTAGAGGAGGTGGTCTCCTCGACAGTCCCAGCTCAAATGGTGAAAGTCCTGTTACCCGATGAACCTGGGTGTTGTACGCATACGTGATAGCGTCGTGACGTGGGATGATCTGCCACATAGGATCTTAAAGCACCAAGGATGGTTCGATTAAATCTCTCTACTTGTCCGTTCGCTTGGGAATGATAAGTGGTAGTGAATAAATTCCTAATATCCAGGATCCTACACACATCTTGAAAGAACTTCGAGGTGAATTGGGAGCCGTTATCGGAAAGTAACTGTACCGGTGGGCCATACACAAAGACCCAGTGGGTAACAAACGCTTGAGCTACAGCGGCTGCTGTTATCCGTTTGAGCGGCACTGTTCTAACCAATTTAGAGAACCTGTCGGTGATGACCAGTAGGTACCGGTTCCTTCGAGATGTCTTAATCAATTCTCCAGGAATGTCAATGGCGACGAACTCCAGCGGTGCCCGTGCGGGAAACAACGTTAACTCCTTCTAGTACTTTCTTAATTTGACGTCATTCTTGGCACAAGCCTGACAGGAGCGGCGGACTGCGTAACAGTCGAACGCCATTGCGGGCCAATAGAAGTCCCTTCTTAAGGTGAGATAAAGCTTCCTTCCTCCCGGGTGGGCTCCCAACTTCACATAGTGAGACAAATGCAGTACGCGACTCTGTAAGGAGTGAGGTATCACCATTTGTGGGTTGGTTTCAACAGTTCGCACCAAGTAGCCTTGGTCATTCACCTGGAAAGGTATCCTATACCCACCGTTCAGACGGGCCCTAACCTGTGTACAAAAGGGCTCCATCTGCTGTTCCCATATCATCTCCTCGGGCGAAATCGGTACGAATGACCCGGTATCCGGTTCTACAGTCTGTGTGGCGAGAATATCGTCACACATATCATCCGATAGGATTTCTGTCTTCCCCTCATCGAGGTCACCAACCATAAAGCATGGTATCTCTTCCGTGTCCTCGGTGGGTTCAGCTTCTGCTGCAGTGCCCAAACGGGATAGAGCGCCTGCCTGCAAGTTCAAGGAGCCTTTCTTGTACACTACTTCAAAGTCAAATTCCGAGAGTCGGAGTCTCCATCTCATCAGTGGACCCGACGGCTCGGTAATTTCCATGAGCCAGCGTAGGCAAGAATGGTCCGTGTGTACCCGAAAATGGGTTCCCATCAAGTATGGTCTCAACGTTGAGAGGGCCCATACGACGGCAAGGCATTCCTTCTCCGAAACGGAGTAATTCCGTTCGTGCACATTCAGTGATCTCGACCAATACCCAATAGGGTGACGTTTGCCAGGCTCTTCCACCTGGAACAACGTACAGCCAACTTGGTTCGCACTCGCATCAGTGTCAACCTCGTAGGGTAAGCCGGGTTTCGGCAGGGCCGAGACTGGTGGCGACGTTACAGCTTCAATTAGTGCCGCAAATGCGGACGCTTCCGCATCGCCAAAGGGTTCCAATTCCACTGGTCTTCCTTTCATCGGGATTTTGGTCAACGGCGAAGCGATATCCGAAAAGTTCGGCACGAAACGACGGTAAACGTTACACAGGCCTAAGAAGGATCGAAGCTCAGTTTGAGTTCTTGGGTGGTTCACCTCTTTCAAGGATTTTACCCGCACCTCGTCAATTGAGAGCTTTCCTGGGCGAATAATATGCCCAAGATACTTAACCGATTCGGTGAAAAAATCGCACTTCTTAAGCTTCAAGGTAATCCCTGCGTCCCGTAAAACGGTCATAACTGCCCGTACATGGGTGAGATGGTCCTCCATGTTATTGGAAAAGACGACGACGTCGTCCAAGTATACCAAACAGGTGGTCCACTTGAACCTAGCAAGGAAAATATCAACCGCTCGCTGAAACGTTGCGGGGGCGTTCGTTAACCCAAAGGGCATTCTCCGAAAACGGTACAGGCCTTGATGGCACACGAAGGCCGTTTTATCCTTATCTTCTTCCCTTATGGGCACTTGCCAGTATCCCCAATTGGCATCTAAAGTGGTAAACACTTTCGCGCTCCCTAGAGAATCGATATATTTGTCCATACGGGGAATCGGGTATACGTCTTTCACTGTAACCGCATTTAATTTTCGGTAATCGATACAAAATCTCCATGTTCCATCCGGCTTCGGCACCAAAACAACTGGTGACTCCCAAGGGGATTGAGGGGGCTCAATAACGCCGGCTCGGAGCATCTTCTTGACTTGAGATTTTTCCTCTTCTCGGGCCTTCGGTCCTGCCCTGTAAGGGTGTTGCGCAATGGGCCGAGTGTTCGGAAGTAGATCGATGCAATGCTCTGTGACTCCAATTGTTCCGAGAGTACCATCCCACATGGGCGTAGAATCGCGGAGCATATCGCGTAGCTTCTCCCGATGGGACTACGGTACGTGCTCCAAATTGAGCTTCATTAACTCCTCAACAGGGTTTATCTGTTCAGTGCCAGGTGGCAACGGCTTAACCTCAAAAGATGCTGGGGTGTCTGAACCCGAGTTCTTCTGGGTATCATCCGTATCCGCTTCAAGCGACTCATTCCGTACTTCGGCGAATTCGGCGGCCTCCTTCCCCTTCTTAAAGTCAGATACACAGAGCACGGTTCCAATCGGAATCTTCGTGGGTATCAATGCAGCGGGGTGCGGTAGTACCGTGCCGATTACTTGGTTCTTTGTTAACCATTGTTTGGTTTTGCCAAGATTGGCGACGAGGACCTTAAAGGCTTCATACGGTTGAATCGTTACGACTCCATTACCCAAAGCGATCTGGCGCTCTTCATGTAATGCCGGTGACGGCTGCTCTGTGTGTAGACCAAACTGTTTGGTGACGACTTCAACCCACACCTGGGACTCCGGCGGAAGGTGCACAGATTTGAGCACGTGCAACTTCGTTGATGCCACTGTGTCTTTGGTAGGCTGATGTGCAACCGGAAGCGGTACGTGTTTCTGCGTAGCGGCTCGCAGAGGTCTCCGGACATTGGGAATTATTGAACCGTCTTCCATTTCTATGGTACGCTTCCGAGGACGGATATTTCCCACAAACCTGTCACAGAAATCACAACCCAGTATAACTGGTGCGGCTAGCGAATCGCAAACGACGAAATCTACCTTCACGAGGTGCCTTCCTAATCTTACCAGGAGCGAAATGTAACCAGCCGTACTAATCGGATTGTTGTTGGCATCCGAAATATTCATTGATGGACCGTAACGAACACGTTCCTGAAGAGCAGGCGGTATCAGTTTCCTGTGAATAAGATTAGGAGCAGCGCCTGTGTCTAGGACTGATAACTGACGAACCATAAAATGTTCTGAAAGGCCGAGATCGGCGTAAACATTATAGTTCCGCTTGGCCATAACCAGGATTCTATCCAGGAGACGGGGATTACGGGCCCGTATCCACGGTCGACAAAGAACACAAAGGTGTTCCGAATCCACGTCGGTGGCTGCCATTTTCCTTGATAGGATCGTAACAGTCGGGGAGCGAAGCGAAGGCGCCTCGGGCGTCTTCTGCTTCGACTTGGAAGACGCCCATCCCGTCGGGGAGACTCCCATACTTAGTTTTTCGGAACCGGAACCGCCTGATGCGGGCGATTTCCCTCCGCGGGACCTACCTGATTCCCGTTTACCGCTTCGCGACGCTGAGCCTGAAGGTTATTCTGCGCGAAGGCAGGGTTACCATGCATGGTTCCAGCAGCTCCCTGAAGGGCCAACGAATGCTTAGCGCCGTCATAGGATGTTCTGGGGACCCGTGCCTGTTCCTTGGGCGTCAGAGCCTCGAACTGAGTGACGATTTTCAACCTATCTCTTCCCAGGACCGTACACTGCGGCGAAATATGACCAAACTCATAACATTCGTAGCAGATCACTGCGATTGAACCATCGGTGGGACGCGCTATACCACGACCCTGCTGGGTGCTATCCCTCCATCCTGGGCGAGTTGTCCTCCTCATGCGACCTCCATAGGATATCGGTGCTGCCGGAACTCGGCGGTCCTGACCATACAGGGCCGGATCGCACTCCGTAGACGGCACCGTGGTTGACGGCAATTCCGAGGTGCCAATTGAAGTGCCGATAGAACTCGGATTACTACCTATGAGGTGCACATTATCCATTTCCATACTGGCTTCATTCCCATATGAAAGGGCCAGAGAAGAGTCAGAATTATTGGCAAACAGTACCTTACGAGGCTTCGGCTTGGAGGAACGCCGAGCTCGGAGCGTATCCCCTTCAGCCTGGGCGTACTGTACCAGTTCCAAATAGGTTATCTTCCGATTCTCCTCCCGATAACGGGCTACCAGTGCCCGAATCGCGGGATTTAACCCATCGACAAACATCGCACATCTTTCCTGTGAAGAATGAACAATACCACAGTGGTGGAAAGCCTTATTCAGGCGCGTTGAATAAGCCGTTTCCGTTTCTTCCGGAGGTTGCTTCAGCTCCCTAAGGGCCGACGTAGCCTGCTGAATGGCATGACCAGTAGCGTATGACCTTAAGAGGTAATGAACCGCTTCGGGCCAACAAGTAACGCCGCCTTCCGAGGCTCTTGACGATCCAAGGATGGAATTAAACTGGTCTTCAGCCTGACCTTTCAGGTAATAGGGAAGGGCAATGTACGCCTGTCCCTCCGTCATTCCGATAATATCGGCTTCATGAACGAACCTAGAGAGTAAATCCAGCACCCAGATGGGGTCTTCTCCTGTAAACTCGCGATTCTTGAGTGTCACGCTGAGCTTACGGATGTGCGCCCTCACCTTTTCGGTACTTCTAGAGGTTCTCGTCCCTTCGGACTTCTGTAACCGATAGTAACGGTACGATAACAACTTCCGATAAAGCGGATTCGTAGGTTTCAACTCCTTAAGACCAGGACACTTAGCTCCCTTCTCCCGGGTACGAACTGCACCTTGAGAGGTAGACGTGGCCCTTGAACGGGACGATCGAGAGTGTCGACGACGACTACCTTCTGAGGCAGTGGAAGATGACGACGATGACGACGATGACGAGCTGTCCGAGCTGTCAGAGTCAGAGTCAGAATCAGAGTCAGACGAATCCACGTGGTGGCGAAACTCTTTTGAGGACTTGCGATGGCTCTTCTTATCAGAGTGATGAACGAAATCTTTCGAAACAGACTTCTCCCGTGGGGGAACTTCTACTTCTCCATCCATTCCAATAATGGCTTCGAGGGTACCCAGATCAGCGTGAATTCGATCCGTTGTGGCACGGAACTCTTCCATTGTCCGATGATAGGCATCCACGAAACCCTGTGGGGAACCAAAGCACTCCAGAATTGAGTTCATTTCCTGTCTCAGGAGCTGGATTTCTCCCGAAACATCTCTCATTTGAGCGTCTTTCACTTCTTCGCGAAGCGATTCGACCTCCTTTTTTAGTGCAGCTTGAGAGCTAGCTCTCACCGCGCTCTGGGCCTCAAGCATGCGAACTTGAGTATCCAATTCGGATAATACTGCGTCACTTGCCGCAGTAGCGGATAAGGGTCCTTCCAGAGGAACGGAACGGGGCCCGGCCACTGGGGCATCAGACGTCTTCGACGGTTGTTTCCGGCTCCCGGATTTTTTTCCCTTCACCGGTAGCGGTTCAGGAACTGACCGCGCTTTCGGGGGTAAACGAGAACCAACAGAACGGGCCTTGGACGGACTTGGCCGTTTTCCGGATCCCATTTCAGTGACAGAAACAAACCCAAGCGGGGAAACAACTTCAAAAACAATAACAAACTTCTAATTTCGAACTCCTATGAGTACTACTTCAATTAAACTTCCTTTTCAGGCTCTAGTTCACTAGACTCTTGTAGGTCAGGAGACCAGAATGTAGAGCAAACCCCAAAGAGGGTACGTGTCCACCAGGGTGTCCGAGTTCTGCTCCCACAAAGGGGCGAACTCAGAAGGAGAGCCCTCTGCCAGTGCGCGTGCCGTGTGGCAGCCGGGTGTAAACCGGAGACGGTACTGGAATAATCTGCAGAGGTAAAGAAGAGCGTGGGCCTAGAGAGGAGTAACCGACGACGGATCAAGAGAGAACGAGTCTAGAAGAGCGAACGGTGCCGTAAGACGGTGTAATGCTCCTACGGAGCACCACACGAGCGAAGCTACGGCCCGTGCCAACGGCGGGAACAGGGGCGATAGCGGAACGAGACACACACGCGAGTGTCCAAATATAACTCTATACAGAGACGGAAGCGAGACCTGCACCAGGAAAACGGTGAACTGAACAAAGATCCGGTACCTCGGTGAACGACAACAAATACAACCTGATACTGGGGTAATTAGCGAAACAAGCCAGAAACTGGTAGTAAAGAACTTCCTTAGGGACCCTGAGAGGTGATTGTACCGAGACCAGTCGTGGTTACTCTCCGTAGAGAAGTTTTGAACCTACGTAGCCAGTAACAACCATAGCCCAGCCTTCGGGATGAAGACCACGTACTTCAGGAAGAAGATACGACTCAGGTGAGTTTTACTTAGTGGCTACAGGGCGAGATCGCCCGAACATATATACTTTCTACTGTATCTAGGGCTGCGCACTCCCACGAGGGCTCTACATTTCGAAAACCCAGTGTCAGGGTGCCACAGTATCTACCCAGCGGGTGTGACGCCAAATATTTGGACAAATATGCCACAAGGCCCTACTGTACACCTACTTCATAGGTGCTATCCCCGATTCACCTAACAAGGTACGTCCCAACAATATTTCCAATTTCACCCGAAACGGGGTCCATATTCATAGTCTGACACGTCAGGGCTCAATAGATAGAGCTCCATTATGAGAACCTTCATTGTGCCGACATCGGATTGCCATTGCTCCACATGAGACACCTTTGAACCATTTTGTGGGCAATAAGCAGTCTTTTTTATAGCAAGTTTTGCGTTCTGTGCTCCAATGATCTTGAGAGCTTTGAGTATAATCTTGCACTTTTGGGTGTCGAGAGAAGCCTGTTGTACCAAGCGCTTGGCATGGTCAAGGGTGAGTGGAGCGGATGTGGAAGACGATTTTTTTCATCTTGTTGGATCACATTGAGAGTGCAGGAAGGTTGAAGGCTTTTGTCCTGTTGCGGGCGTTTAGCGCGTGCGTCGGAGCTTGCGGTAATCTTTGTTCCTTTCTCCATGGAACTTCTATCTTGATATGTACAAGGGGGTTCAGTATGTGAGGCTATTCAAAGCGCTTCAACAGTTTCTTTCATGACTGCGGAGATATTTGGGCTGCAGACGGAAATGAAAAACTTTACCAACGTGGCCGCATACGATTGGCTGTCTGCAGATTTCCTGTTCACAGTTTAGTCATAAAGAAAGTCATGGAACGGCCCTTAGTCCTCCTTTTACGCCGAAAAGGAAAGTTTACAATCAGCATTTAGAGAAGCAACCTTCTCGTAACAAACCCAGAGAGGCACCTTGACAGGCCATAGATATCCAGGTGATACACCTTGGATGTTTTCGTGGGCACTCTGATATCCTCTTGATGCCCGTTAGACGTGTACAGCATTTTTTGAGCAGAAATTGTTACGAATGGATGTTCAGAAGATGTCCCTTCTGATAATGTACCTGGACTGTGAAAGCGCAGCAACATGTAGCGCACTGCCCATACGCACCTGCGTGGTGTGCGCACAGTCGTCCTGGGGCGCTCTTAGCGTTACTGAACTGGCCAAACAGATGGCTGCCAGGATACCTCCGAAATCAGCTGTTGTTGCTGGCGCTGTTCTGCAGTGGCGTGTATCTTCCCGCTGAACTAGAGTTCTTTCGAAATGAATCCCTCCCAGAACTCGCAGCACAGAAGAAAGATTCCTGCGAGGGGCGCCGGTCTTTCTTTTGACCATCGTCATCCTCAAGCCTCGCGCTCTCTTGTGCAACCTGTGCTGCACGTGGGTCCCACCATAATTAGAATCGATGACCATGACGACGAATATGCTGTACGCGTCAATGCTGCTGAAGTTGCATCGGGCTCTGTTCGAAAACTTGGGCACATAGTGCCAGAAGCTTCTCCCGAGAACGCCGCTAACGGCCCGGCAATCGGCCATGCTGAGCTCGATGATGAACACCGTAACACCCTCCTCACGCTTCAGGGCCCGTGCTTGTTCGTGCTGTTAAAGAGGCGCTTGACGACGCCGATCTTTCCGTCAACCAAAATGAATTAGAAAACGTGTCCGACTCCGCCAAAGGTTTTGCTATGTCCATCCCCGTGAATCCAGAGCCGCTTGACCCTACACTCAGCACATGGCTACCAGAGCCGACCGAATCGTTTGATGAGGAGGCACCTTTATTGCAGCTACAGGGAATCGACTTGGCGCCACATAGCCATATGGCCATCCCTTCGGAGGTAACGGCGGTTGTTCAACGGCAGGGGAGTAAGCACAACATTAAAGAACATGAGGTGCTAATCTCTCTTCCAGATACTGCAAATGCGGGTCCCAACACTGGTTTTACCATCCCCAATTATGACCCCAGAGAAAATCTTACCGACCTTTTGGTTGTGGTTCCACCAGAGCAGGATGAAGAGCCCGATCCATTGAGCAAACTGGACAGTACGAACAACACCACTACCGAAACTGCGAAGGAGGCTATCGAAGAATAAATTAGCAACATTGTAACTCCGCTGGCAGCCATCGTTGACTTGGAGTCCACCGTCGAAGTGCGAGGATCTGCGAAGAGTGCCACTTTGACTATGAACGTGAGGCGATAGGTGTCTGTTGTTGGCTACCTCATTCTTGCCGTAGCCTTCTTCTCTGTGGCCAGCCAAGGAATTGCAGTGAAATGGTGACCGAGTGTGGATGGCATGATTGCTGCAGCCTGGCTGATGCAGTGTCAAACGTGCCTCATGGTACCATTGGCAATGTTCGAGTACATCACAATGAATGAACAAGAGCATTGGCAATGGCGACAAACATCGACGATGAAATTATTAATAGTTGCGGCAAGTTTGTCGCAAGTGTTCCGGGCTTGTGGGTTCTTTCTTTCCGTAGACTTCACCTCATTGTTTAACGCTTGGTCACTGAACAACATCCACGCACTAACGAATACAAACAACTTTGTCGATCCTGTCAACAACTACCGCCGGTATGAGTGCAAACCACTTGACTGGAAACAGCCGCCCTTCGAGGTATCGTATACCTCCTTTGCCGTCGTTTCGAGGAAGCGAGTCTACGGCAATTAAGGATCCTTTTGAATTCCTTGGGAAGGTAAAGGCCCTGATCACGGCACATGACGTGCGGGAAGACCGATGGCTCCCCGCATTGCTGACCTCGTTGAATGGGTTCGACAGACAATGGACGGAAAGGAGTCTATCAGGATCAGACTGGAGCCAGGTGCATGATACCTTTCTACACCATTTTGAGTCACCTGCAATCAGGAACAAGCTCATACGAGATCTGATGACAATCTCGCAGAGGCCTTCAGAGACAGTACAGGAGTACAGCGATAGGTTCACCAGCCTCATGGCACGCACTGGTCGCCGTGATGACGATGAGACGCTGGTTGCAGTGTACATCCACGGATTGGATGTAAATCTACAGGACCTCGTGCAGGTAGCTCGCGCAGCCACACTCAACATGTGGAAGCGCACTAATCATGGTAGACCTTCTGTTTCAATTTCAGAGGAGATATCGAGTGCGATCACATTGGACTCCTCTCGCTCCTCGCGTCTTAGAGGAAACCATTATCCTCTGTCTGGCACGTCTGAGCAAGAGAAATCGCAAGGTGGGAAGAGGCGCCATGGTGGACGCCACTTCACCAGAAGCCAAGAACGAGACCGTGCGCAATGGAAGAGCAAAGAGCCGTCGCAGAAAAAGGAAAGACCCGACGCGGCGACAAGAGAACAACTCCGACAGGAAAAGAAATGTTATGACTGCCGGAAGCCATGGCAACGAGGGCACAAATGTGCAGATCATGTCAAGAAGGAGCCGCAAGCTGCCAATTTGCAAATGGAAGCAGCGCTGAACTCTACCATTGAAGCAGAACCACAGCGTAGTCCCGATTGTACCGATGCGGAGCTGCGAGCGCTCTTAGGATATGACGATCACGACTCAGAGACACGGCTTTTGAGGAGCATTGTGGAGAGTGACAAGCTGAGGGAACCGTCCCTCAGTGCACTGACTTCAGCCCCTGAAGACGCCTCTGAGCTCCTGTACACCCCTGTTAGAATCAATAAAATCGACGTATGGGCCATGGTAGATTCTGGGGCGACATCTACATTCCTCTCCAGCGACTTTGCTGAAAAGCATCGCATTGCGGTACAGACAGTGACTGAAAACATCCTAGATGGGCGTGGAAAGGCCATGGCTGAACGCAAGGGTGTGACAGAGATTAAGGTTACGAATGGGGCTCGCACAGCCCATATTACCGCAGAGGTCATGCACCGGGATATGATAATTGGTTTACCGCACTTCCCAGCATTCGGGTACTCTATCGAAGGCATACCTCAAGCAGTCAGCTTGTCAGCTGACGCCAAACAGCCCACACCCGACCCCGTTCCCAAGGAGCCGGACGAAGCTCCCGAAAGATCACGAAGTGCTGCGGATATATCTCAAGATGTGGATGAAGCTTTGCAGCGCAATCAAGATATTCCGTCATCAGCTAGGTGCACCCATCCGTTGGCTGTACTGAGAGTCAGGCCTTCAACCACTGCTCCTATCAAGAGCCGGGTCAACTTTGTCTCCCGCCGAGACGAAGATCGTGTCAACGCTGAGATAAGTCGATGGCTTTCAGCCAAATTCATCGAACCCGCTCCTGCAGACTGCGCAAACTCGTTTCCAATTCTGAGCGTACCGAAGAAAGATGGAGAAGGCAACCTTGTTGATGTGCGCCCATGCGTGGATTTACGTCGCCTCAATTCGCTCCTGCCGGACTCAGACTACCCTCTGCCTCGCGTGCAAGACATATTGGACGCCGTCGGCTCTGTATCCGGACTCAACGCGGTGTTCACTACACTAGACATCAGAGATGGGTATTTCAAATTTCCCATCCCTGATGAAGACAGGAACCGGATCGCTTTCCGCTGGAAGGGCACGCACTATCGCATGCGCGCCGCACCGTTTGGAATTAAGACTATTTCAGCTAAGTTCCAACAGTTGATGGACAAAATTCTTGGCGACGTCCCGTACGTTGCAGTCTACATCGATGATATTTTCATCTTTTCAGACAACATGACCGAGCACGAAGAGCATGTTCGAGACGTCATAGAGAGGCTGAGGAAGTGGAAGATACTCATCAAAGTTGACAAGTGTCGTTTTGGACGAAAGAAAGTGAATCTGCTCGGCTTCGTCGTGACTGGCGAGGGCATTCGCAAGGATCCATCGAAGGTGGACGCAATCGCAAACTAGGAAAGACCTCAAACTACTAAGCAGCCGTTGAGCTTCTTAGGAGCCGCTAACTACTACCGACAGTTCATCCCCAGGTTTTCTCACGTGTCAAAGCCACTGCATCTGGCTCGGAAACGGAAAGGGCCACTGAAGTGGACCGAGGAGATGGAACGTTCATTCGAAGCTATT
Source organism: Gracilaria gracilis (assembly GCA_030374805.1). Classification (NCBI taxonomy): domain Eukaryota; phylum Rhodophyta; class Florideophyceae; order Gracilariales; family Gracilariaceae; genus Gracilaria; species Gracilaria gracilis. Next base: position 307,053 of record JARGSG010000199.1, read on the forward strand.
CGATCGAAGGTGACCGAGAACTTGACACTAGCGTACCCTGCAGATGACAAGGAGTACATGGTCGGCACAGATGCATCCAATTACGGACTTGGCGCCTGGATAGGACACCGTCAAGCAAATGGCGAAGTGCGGTTTATTGCTTTTGCGTCGCGATCGTTATCAACCTCAGAACGGAATTATGGAGCGACGAAAAAGGAATTACTGGCCATAGTCTGGGCTCTTGAGAAGTTTAGGTGCTACCCAATTGGACGACAGTTCGTGCTCTACACTGACCATCGAGCACTAACGTTTCTCCAGAGCCAACGCGACATTAACCCGATGATCGCTAGATGGTTTGACCGCATCATCCAGTACAATTTCCGGATCGTACACTTGCCAGGGCCCCATAATTACCTCGCCGACGCACGCAGTAGGAAAATGCCAAGCGTGACGCTGGCTAGTCTCACTGTATCCCAACTTGTCCGGGATAAGAAGGGCCCCTCATCTGAAGAGGAATGACAAACGCTCGTGAAGGAAGCACATGAATTCGGGCATTTCGGGGAGCTGGAAGTCTTCAACAAGCTCTGGCACAACGGTTATTGGTGGAACGGAATCAGAGCAGATATCAAGAAGGTAACAGGCTCGTGCCTTCCCTGCATGCGATACAACATTCGAAAGAGAGGGTTTCATCCTCTCAAGTCCATCACTGCAGAATCTCCATGGGATCACGTTGCTGTAGACTTGATCACGTCCTTACCTGAATCAGATAACGGTCAAAATACGCTGTTGACCATCGTCTGTATGATGACTAAGTTTGCCATCCTACGTACCCTCGAAAGCAAGGAAATGACGCGAGTAGCTCGCGCATTGTGGGAGGTGATGTCCGACTTCCGCACTCCGAAGATAATCCATTCCGACAATGGTTCGGAATTTTTCAACGAACTCATCACAGAGCTTACCAATTTGAACCGTATCAACCATCGCGCCATCTCGCCATATAATCCTCGAGCGAACGGTGCAGTCGAACGGGTAAATGGAATCATGGAAACAATGCTTTTGAAGGAACTGGATGGTGCAACACACAGATGGGAAGAGTATGTGCCATTCGTGCAGCTAGCATATAATTGTAAGGTTGCTGCTCTTACTGGCTCTACTCTTTTTTCTCTCATGTTTGGTCGCAAGATGAACGGGTTCTCGAAGTTTGGAACAACCGCCACATCCACACCTCTCAGTCTGAAACTATGGAAATCACACCAGAATAAAGTAGCTCAAACGGTTTTCCCATCTGTGACTGAGAGGGTGAAGGAGATCAAGAAAAAAGACGCGAGGTACTTTGTGGCCGGTCGACGAATGCTCAAACCATATGCTTTTCTGCCAGGAGCATTAGTAATGATGAAGGACGTGACCAAGTACTCAAAGTGGGATGCCAGATTTGAAGGACCGTTTACAGTAGTACGCAAGAATCGTGGAGGCGCTTACGTTTTGCGCGATGAATTGGGCAAGCTTAAACGTGCAGTACCTCTTGATCATTTGAAATTGGTTGTGCACAAGGGAGACAGCGCAGCCTATGATGACCAAACGTATGAAGTTATAAAGATTTTAAAACATTGAACAGCTACGAATGGAAAATTGAGCTACTTGGTAGTTTGGAAAGACAGAAATATCAAACCAAGCTGGGAGCTAGTCGATAATTTCAACGAATTGAACATTATTCGCCGTTATTGGAGGTCGGTCCGTCCAACAAGAAGTGCTCTTCGAAAGAAGAAGACGAACCTGGAGGGGGTGATGTCGTGCTGAAGCCAGACAATAAAGGGCACAGGGGAAACAGAGCGTCAAGCTTCAAGCCGCACACAGCACTACCAGCCGTGCGACGTGCTACGAGCTGGACGCCAGGCTTCAAGCCACGCTTCGTGTCTGTGAGGGCTTACAACCACCGTAACAGACACTGAAGAGAATGCGCTGAGCTCGAACTAGTCGTTTGTGTCACTGTAGAACATGACTCCCTAGCAACGTACGTTTTGTAGAACCGTCCGCGGGTCTCCATAAAAAGCCCGCGGACAGATTCGTAAACTAGAGATACGCTGGCAGGCGTCTGATTGAACTTTCTCTTCCCCCCTCCTCTTGTCCTGAACACCACATTAGTGCCCTTTACCTCTAGAATAGAACAGGTAAATTATAATGTCTAAAATTTACGAAAGTCAAACCGAGTTTCCAATTGTTCAAAGAGAAAATATTTTACTAACTGCCCAGAAAGTTCCCATTATTGACAAATGGATGCACAGGGTCCACTTTTCATACTATTATTATCTGCAGAAGCAAAGTTTATCGACAAAAATGTGCACAAGTTTAACTGTTCATAGTACCAAAATATGGGTACTAAATGTGGCATTTAGTCGGGAGCATAATGATGTTTTGGGCCCATAGCACTACGCATCCAAAGCTGATCATATGACATATGCTTGTTTGCCTTGTTTTGTAACTTGTTGGCAGTGAAATGATCCAAACACAGAGTGCCTCCTAAAAGAAAGCAAAATGCGCCGTGTGACACGGCGCATTTTTTTAAAGAAAAATATTAAGTATTACTACTGTGTCTGAATAGAATCTGAGTATTTTATGTATAAGCGTCACGAATTGCCAGTGTCCCAGAAATTGTGATGCATCTCCAGAACACCAGCCCTTGCTGCTATTCGAGCTGAATTTGCCACAATTGGCTTGGCATATTGAGCTAATTGCCAGTTTTCCACCCAGTAGGAGCTTTGCTATTACGTTTTTGCACATCTTCCGCACTAAATTTAAGAAATAATTGTATTTAATCTGGAATAATGAGGCTCCCCTCTCCTTTGTCGCAGCAACGCAGCGAAAGAATTGAAGAAACAGTTTCACTTTGCTCGTTACTGGCAAGTCATATACATCCCAATACTGCTCTTTCTTACGCTGTAACCGCCACAACTAGAGCTGTTTCGAACGAATCCAGGTCCACTACCAAATTTCTCGACTCAATCACTACCACGGCCGATCCCGTCCGCCGTCCGCGAAGGCGATCTCCAGCCCGTCCACGCGCACGTTCACGTCGTTGAACGTCAGAAGTGCCTCTTTCTTCTCCGGCAGCACGTGCGCGGTAGCCTCCACGTCCACCATGTCTGGTGCGTAAGCGATTGACTGCAGAATGATCGTTTCGCGCTCACTTTGCTTCGAAGCACTGACCACGAGCCCGACGCCGTTGTTGCCGGACAGCATCTTCATACCACCGCTCTCATACTTGACGTATGCAATGCCGTACAGTGAATGAACTTGTTCTGCAACGTTCTTGTATCTGTCGCCGCCTTTTGTGGTCACTACTACCTCCAATGCGTACTTTGCTTCGCCTGGAAAACCTTCGAAGAAAAGCTTCACCGAAATGTCAGCTCTCGAACTTGACAGTGATAGAACTTTTACCTGATGAGAGCTGATTATGTGCTTGTCTACCGTTTGTAGAGATATGTCTGTTAGCTTTTCACCGTCGTTCAGTTCTAGGAGAAAGCTCTGAGTTGGCTTTCCTGATCCATATTGTTGAAGTGTCTCATTAGGATCATCTATGTGCGTTAATGTACAGTTTGCGGAACTGCTTAGCATCAGCGCGATTACGAGTTAGGAGACTACTTTCATTGCGTTTGTTTGGCTCTAAAACTCGGCACGGGCCTAACAAAAAGTCATGCTTAGCATCCTCAATATGACTCTTATAGACTATGTAAGGGTCAGTCTAATTCCTACTTGGGTATCGCTGCTAGATTTGGACTCGTATATCTCTAAATGTTTCTCAATTGGGAAGAATTGCAAGTAAAAAATAAAAGCAAGACCGAAATAATTTCTATTTAGGGCTTTGAAAAGTACCCTTCAGAACGACAAAACCTCACAGAGCTGTTCTTGGATAATTGAATATTATAATAATATTCGTATTATTCAGTTATGTATTGGAACTTTTCAAAATAGAAAAGTTTTAGGGAGGTGACATAATATTATTACGAGGGGGTAGTGCCAAAAGATATCACTTGCTTTCATTACTTTTCGAGGATATGAGAAAATGAACTACAGGAGCATACACGCAATAGTGCCACCCCGTGCCACAGCGACAACAGTTGGCACTAATTAGAAGGTGGCAATGTTCAATGAAGAAGAAAGCGACCAAATATGAACTTGTCTACGAGTACTCAGTTATCAGCGTTTGGCGCTGAGCACCTATACTTTCCTTTCGCTTTGCAGAGAGCAAAGCTTATTTCGCTTTCTGTAGGTGGTACATTGCGTCACTGATGTAGCTCTCAACCGCAAGATTCTCCACATGGCGGAAGCAAGCGTGTATAGCACATACCGATGACAATGGAACAACTACATCGTCATCTTCGTCACTATTGGTGCAACCGCGGTCTTTTGCACTCCCCAAATCCATACTATCCCCGATGAACTGGACCTCCGACATGAAATCCTGAACAACTGCCTCCTGCACTTTTGTATCATCTTCAATACTTACCCTCTCGCACTGGCACCCCCCCTCCGGGTGTGCCACGTGTTAAGGGGTAGCACTAATTAGAGGATGGCAATACTCAAAATGGCACTATTGCGTGACCCCCCCTGTATTAATGAAAGTTTTTCCTAGGGACGGTATTGGTGACGTACCGTTCATACATGGATTTGTTGCGGATACAGGATGACAATGATTGTGGGCTGACACCTTGGCCAAGCGTTCTTGTGTCATACGTGTGGGGAAAGCTACAGAGCATCAACACGCACACTTCTGTTGGCTGCTCGTTGTATCTAACATTCATGAGTACAACGATTTAAACCGAAAAACATTTTCTTCTTGTTGTCAAACGAAGCATGGCGACAAAACAACGAACTGAGAGGCAAGGAATTGCAGCTACAAAGGATAAGAAATTTTGTGATGAAAGGGGGTGAACCTGCTCGAAAAAGATTATCTTATAATTGTTAGCCCAGCTGTTGTCGTGTTGGAAACAAAGAGCTTGGTGTGCTCCAGTCTGAGACGTATGTATTATTATTGGATGGAGACACAAACGCTACCCGGGGACGAAAGAAGTTGCCGGTGACAAATTCCGAGTGACGAAACGCTTCGCATGTGATAGATAAATGTAGCTTCAAAATCGTTGGAAGCACTTCACCTCCGAGTGCAAAAGAGAACCCCTGCGAAAAAGATTTGAATCTTAACCAAGTTCCACTCTAATAATGGCTCAATGCCGCCGCCCTCAACAAGCGAAATTTATCTGCCTCATCTAGAACTTGCACTCTGATTCCACACCCACACATCCAGCCCCAAGTGGAGATTCACCACTACCCTAGCCTACAGCTGTTTGTAGCTGCTGTCGCATAGAAACAAGTAAAACAAAATGCATTCAAGAAACCTTTCTCCCTTATTTCATTTGCATTTTATAGTACAAAAATGAACACCGACATCCCAAAATATGCGTGGCAGATCTGAACGCCCAAAACGGCGCAAACAACGCTTCATGGACAAGAGTTGGTCACATTTTTTGGAAGAGACCAGGCCCGCATTGGTGATTGGCGGACTGCGGTAGAAAACTAGCATGGCTTTGACATCCTGACTCCTTTTTGCAAGTCTCCATTCAAAGCAGTCACCATGTATAGAAGGGCATTTTTAAACACCCGACTGCTCATATGGGCCGAAAGATGATCTTTGGGCTTCAAACAGTAAACGAATCAAATTCAAGCCACGGCCGATAGAGCACTTCTTCCATACTTTGAATAATAAGAGTTCCGTAATTGTGTGTGCAACATTCTATCCACTTCAACGACCATCTCTCTTTCTCTGTTTGTCTCATGAAAGCGTCATAATGCCATAATGGACCAAAAGTCGTTCCATTTAGGCCACGTATAGGCCCCTTGTGTTTGTATGACTATTTTGTGACTACTTCGGTTGACTTCTGCCAAATATGCCTGACTATAGGACTTAGAACACCGACAAAGAGTAGTCAGGAATAATTCCCGGTAATCTGCAAGATAGTTCCATAGAAGGACGACCAACAGTTTGCGATAAGATATAAGGGGCGTTCTATAAGTTTACAAAACGTGAAACTGATAATTTTATGTTTCAGAAAGTTCAGGTTTCCGAGATGGAGTTCTTTCTATGAGTGCAACTCCCCATGCACACGCAACAGACAATTATGCTTTTCAGGAGCCCATTCAGTTTCCAAATCTCCAGAGGTTGCGCACTTCAACAATCATCTTTGGCAAATTGCACTCAACATGACTACGGCAAAGCAACTCCCCATTTCAACCCGATTGCTACACCGCCGCTTGCGTCGACAGCGGTGTATCATGCCCTGTCTTTCTCCACGCCATCGAGGAAACCATGCACTTCCGCTTTTTTTAAGCATACTGCAACTAATGATATTGGAGATAAACCAGTATCACTGTCACCAAACCATTCGGACAATTATTCCACGATTACCGATCTGTGCCACGACACACATTTGTAGCTTACCAGATCATTACTTCAACCGAATGTACCGCTTAACGAAAACAACTTTCATCCTTCTTTGCAGCGTTTTGCAGCCAAAATTGAAGCGCACGCAGCGACACGACACACGTTTTTCCAAATCTGTCTCAGTAGAGAATATGCTCTTCGTCACACTACGCCTCTTAGCAGGAGCAAGCTACCTGGACTTAGGATGGCCGTATGGCATAGGTTTCTCTACTGTCTATTCAGTGTTTCACGAAACTCTAGCTGCATTGGAGGAGTCCTTACCACAGATACAGTTTCCAACTACAGAAGAAGAGTGCAAGCAAAGTGCGGTGAAGTTTTGCATCAATCGCAAGACACCATTTCATGGCATCATAGCGGCCCTAGATGAAATTGCTGTGGAGATTCGAAAACCCCGTTTGAATGAGGTCCCCGATCCGAGAAAGTATTTCAATCGAAAAGGTTTCTTCGCGCTATGTGTTCAAGCAGCTGTGCAAGCAGACTACAAATTCTGTTTTGTTTCTGCCGGACATTCGGGAGGAACCCAAGACTCCACCGCATTTGAGTCTACAATGCTCTATGAGTTGGTATCGAGCTCTATACTGCCACAATGGGCCGGTATTGCCACAGACGATGCGTATAGTAATCAATAGGCAGTTTTGAGTCCGTTTTCTGGGTCTGATCTTTCGCAACGAGAGGACTCTTTTAACGCATATTTTTGTCTTTGTGTCGAACTCTTGTGAAGCAGGCCTTTGGAATACTAGTATGTCGCTTTGGGATATTTTGGTCACCGCTACGATTCCCGTTGCGAAAAGTCAGTTTGATAATAATGGTAGCTTGTAAGCTATACAATTATATTATTGACAACAGGGAGTCTAGTGCGTTTGATTTCCTCTCGGCGCACGAAGAAAACCACGTCACGGGGGAGCCGGTTGTGCACTTTCAGGACGTACTTCACATGGAGCAGGATACCATGCGATCACGCAATCGGAGCCGTGACTCGTCATCGCTTCGTGATAGAATCGCTGACCGACTGCAGGCTCTTGGTTTCGTGCGCCGTCGTCTCTCACATGGTTGATTGTCAGATTCTCTCACTTTATCTACGATAAGGATGAAGATTGTCGTGGAAAGCTTTGAACTGCTCTACGTCTCTAAGGTTAATCTAGGTGGACTTGATTGCGTTTTCGTTTACCATAGACGACTTGGCAGCTTGTCGTTTGATCCCCTTCTAGGTGTTGTTTGTGCTGCTGTTACTGCCATTGGGTACTACGAAACCGGGGTTTGGTCGGTAAACAACATTCTCGCTGCTTCACTGGCTCTGTCTGCAGTTGACATTTATGCTATTCCGGACAAGAGCGCTGCAGTCCTGCTACTTGAACTCTTTTTGTACGACATTTGCAGGCTATTCGAGAATGTCGCACAGATTGAACTACTCTTTGCGTCTGTCATGCGTGCGGGTTTCAGTGGCTTCTTGTTGGTTAATTAACCAAACAGTGCCAATGCCAAAACGTACTAGTTCTGCTTCACCGCTGGTCCGCCAGCCCGTCGTATGCTGTTCGTTGAAGCTAAAGATTCGGCAGTCGCTCTAATCGTCTCTTCCCATGGAATCTCCTTTACTCCTAGCTTCCTCACCTTACTACTATCAAAAGGTGGAGGTGTGTCCAATGTCTGAGATGCATCTACTTGTCTCTCAGGATATTTCTTGAAAGCCTGATGTTCATGAAGAACCTGGTAAATCTCTCCACAGTGCTTGTAGAACGAGATCATCATGTACCAACCTTCAGCATCGTGGCGTTCAAGAGCAAGAACGTGACCCTCGGCAACTTCACGAACATCAACAAAGCGGAGTAAACTGTTCGTCACCATACCTTCTTGACATAGGTGTTTGGATAGGCCCCTTTCTTTTGCCATGTTAGCAAGCAGAATCAAGGAGTCACAAGATGTTGGAAGTAATGTAGGACCAAAGACGTAACCTGGATTGATAACTAAAAGCTTAATTCCCAGCTCTTCGGCAAGTTCCCAAGCAAGTCGTTCTTGCTGCAGCTTCGACAAAGCATAAATACTATCTGGAACATCCATCAGTCTCTTTCGAATATAGCCTTCATCACTGCAGGCTGTTTCGCCCAAAACGGATGGCTGGACTAAAAGTACGCTCATTGCACTAGCAGAAGAGGTAAGCACGATTCTTTTCACACTGGCTTCTGCTGCTGCGCGAAAAAGAGCACGTGTTCCTTCCACGGCTCGCTTCAATTGCTTTTCCATCCCTTCTTCGACTGTTCTGAACGGTATCTTTCCATCAGAACCGATTATCACTGGAGTTGCAGTGTGGATTAAACCTTGGGCGTTGTTCAGGAACGCAGGAAATGTCTCCGGTTCCAACATGTCAGATTCGACCATTGTTAGCTTGTGGCTGTTGGGAAGCGACATTAGGGCTTCCACTTTTGGGGATAACAGGTTTCGAGTTGTACCCCGGACCAGATGATCTCTAGCCAAAAGCAAGGCTACCACATGTGATCCAATAAAAGAAGTAGCGCCAGTGACGAAGATTGGCTTCCCAGACTTCATTTCCCCCGCGTTAATGATCTATGATCAAACTTCAATCCGAAATGCTCCACGGGAAGCTCGTGTCGACAATCGTTCTTACCCTCGTAATCGTTTTCACCAATCCCTTGCTTCGTTTGATTGTACTTCTGCAACACAGCCTTTCTCGTTCCTGTCGCGAAAGACCAACAACGAGATCAGAAAGCAAGGGGTGAGAGACAGTAGCCCCCAAAACAAGGAATCGTACGTACGGCCAAAAATTCATTTTGAATACAAGAATTCTCGATGAGCTTCACAGAGCTCGATGTCGGTGGAACTCCTCCCTATGAGAAGATAGTGATCACTCAAGTTACGTAGGCATGATATCATGTCGCAGGGAGATAACCGCACATTCAGGCCTTCTTCATAGCTTCAAAAAGAAATTCACTACGAGCGACGCTCATTTTCCATCCACTATTCGTTCGTTTGGTAAACCAGATTCAACCGCGATCCGCAGGCCGCGAAGGGTAGATTTGGTTTTAATGTCAAGCTACAGTCTCACAATCGTGGTATCGTAATGAGAAAACCTTTCGCTTCCTGTCTTGTGACACAAGAGCATCCTTCAAAGTTGCTAGCCTGAGGCATAAGACAAACTGATAAAAAGCCAAGTCGCCGTGCTCAATGGCATTTAACGCTACCCCCAGGTTTTCATGTCCAAGGAGCTTCTACGTTTCATAAGGAGTTGCTAGTAATTTCTGTAGTCCTCGACGGGTGAATGCCAGGTCTCTAGACCAGCACGTGATGCTAAGGGCCTTTTTTGTGCCTATTATTTCGCACGTCATCAAAAGGAATCTCCTACCAAGGGTATGTTGATCAACGTTATGTTGACAGTACGATACCTCGTATCTTTCAATGTCCAACTGTGCTCAATGTAAAATACAATGGACAGAGCTGCACTCCGAGAGTATCGGACGAAACCGCGACCACCTTGGCACGAACTTTTTCATGCACAACGTTGTGATTGGGCGTGCAGTTCTTGAATGTTCCCGCGCTTTGCATCTTTAAGCCAGCATCAAGATGATCTTGCATCGCACATTGCTCACTCTGGATCAGCAACTAGCTCGGTAACTGTGGATGACGCCAACGACTTCTCCTGTTCAAAGCGAGAAGCCGAAAACTCCAGCGGCGCCCCATGCACATGACCCTGGCTAAACGTAAGGCCGGTGTCGCATTTTTGAAGACTTACAATAGTATGAGAAAGCCCTTCACCCATTTCTCATTTCCAATCGAAGTTTAGGAAAGCTGTCCCCTCCAACCAGATACCGACTTTCGGCGATGGTGAGCTGGTAGCCGCTCAAGAAACGCGGTAAGATCCAGAACAATGACCTCCCTAGAACCGCAAGTCGAACCAACTGAAGCAAGTTCAAGTCATCTGTCAGTGCTAGAGGTCACAAGCAATACAGACGCAAAGATGTTGCGAACCGCAGATCATGCTTCCGGTCAACAACTGACCATCGCTTTGTGTAAAGAATGGATGACCTGTGATGTAAAACAAGGGGATGTCGTACGAGTTATCTTGACTCGCAAAGATGGTACATTTCAAGCATATACGCACCAAGAGACTTGAGCAAGGTGACGGCCTTGGCAGTGTTCTTGAAGCCCCCAACCGAGCTGTCGATAACAAGAGGTCCGAGAAAGGAATTTGCTCGTAAGTCCTCTGTCATGTGCCATCGCAATCTGTATGCTTCCATCGCTTCCTCGGAAACTTTATGACTGTCGCAATCAGCTTTTCTCGCGCTATTATACATCCGTTGCCGGTCAACAAGAGGGAGTTGATTCTTTTCAGCCTATTGCTTCTGGATCTCTTGTTCAAAACAAATCTGATTCTGCTTCTACTCTTGCAAAGCCTTTGTTCTTTCATTTTCATTCCCAGCATAAAACTTATCCTCTTCGTCCCTGCGTTCCACATAATGTTCGATAATAGTCCTTGGATCACGTTTCTCAACTACCTCCCGTGAGGCCATTCAGTGCTTGTGCACCGTTCTAACCGCCCCACTCATAATCTGAGTGTTGTTTAACGACACTGACGACCGCGCCAGGGCTGCCATTGCGCACCTACTGCGGGAGTTAAGGGTCATCACTTTACGCAGTGAACACCTCTTTTGTGCGTGTCTCGACACAAGTTTCTTTTCGCACAAGCTGCCCCGTCGAAAGTGACAACAGCGAAATGGAACCAGTTGTTACCAACGGCTTCTCCAGTTCCATACGGCCTCCTTCAGAAAGGGGGGTACTCTGAAGTGCCATAAAGAGAGAGAAATATCGTTGCTTGCTTGTCAGGGTGCTGCATTTCCCAGAAAAAAGCCATCAGCGCTGAAAATACCTCATCTCATGCACCAAACTCCAAGAAGCTGGACTTCTTTAATCCATAGTAACCTGAGGCATCCGAAAAAGTTTGCACCAACAATCTCAATCTTTTCCGGAGATGATTACTAAGAACGCTTCTTGAGGAATTGAAACTCTGCCAACCGTTTTCATCCTCTTCTTCCCCTCGCCCTGTTTCTTCAATCTATGAAATGAAAGACAGAAACAGAAAAAGTTAGAAACGTCTCGAGCCGCGCTGTAGAATACAAAAGAACATTCTGAACTCACAATTTCTTCTTCCGACTTGCATCTCCATCACAGCATTTGGCGGTGACATCTGTGGGTATCGAATACATTGTTAACAACTGGTATTTTGCGCATGTGAAGAGAACACAAGGACTTACCTTTCCGAAAAGGATTTATGTGTCGACTGGCCAAGATCTTCCCGCCCCCCACAGCCTGTATGTTCACCTTGAACATCTGTCTAGGAATCACATCCTTTAAATTTTCTACCATCCACCGGCCTTGGCTGTATGCTTTCAGTTCATGTACAACTGAGGACAACCTAGAAACCAGCGAAACGTAGAATGTACAATAGAATGGTTAGAACTTGGTTTCGAACTTCGAAATATACACGGCAACTCACCCATCAACCGGTTCTCCCACCACACGATTGCCCATTCTCTTCAGATTGTTAGGCCTCATTCCTTCCATTTCATAATTCATGGACGCAAACCCAGCACTTCTCGATTTAAAAACGTCTGGATTGTTTTCCTCAAAGACAATACTACCGTCCTGCAACTGGAGCTTCTGCAACGATATACGCAAAGAAAGAATATCACCAGAATCAGATGGAAACAAGCCACAGAAGACCACTGCTTTTGTTGGCTCATATCCAGGTAGAGCAATTTCTGCCGCACCTGCACCACAGTGGGTGAGCATAACAGAACTAACAAAGAGAGAGCAACCTGTTTCAAACAAAGAACCAGAGACAATAGAAACAGAAAATGTTTGACCGGAGGCATTCCGTTGGGGGAGGACCCTATACGAAAGATACACTGCACCGTGTCTGTTCCTCCACTTTGTGCAGTCGAAGGAGTCTGAGTATAAAATCGGGCTTGCAGACTTTAAATCCAAGACGATGGTGGTCCTTTTGCAAGGCTTGCGATGGAACTACTGAGAGTCGCTTGAATCGCACTTTTCTCCTTTTCGCTTGACGCGTCCTTCATCATGTCTTTAGCTTTCTGGATAGCTGTTAAAGCTTCGTTACTCCACTTTTCCCTAGATTGCAGAGCTTCATACACCAGTTTACCTCTTTCTGCGGCCTCAATTTGTTTTGCAACTTCCTTGTCCTAAAACTCCAGAACGGACACTAAACTTTCTATTTCGACAACATGCTCACTACTAGCCATCTTCTGCCGTTTAGAGGGCGACTGTTGCACTGTACTCGAGTACTTATTTTCCGGATGAACTTCTGCTCCAACCCCTTCTTCCCTTTGCGCATCCGACTTCAATGCTCGTGTAGCCAACAGAGCCGGCAATAGATGCTGTTTCAAATAACAGTGTCCATACAATAAGTACGTCTTGTCGTCCGCAAACCTTTCAAATGCATCCGGATCGCCCTGCCCTGAAGCTTCGACTCGACGCATAGAATAATGATATGCTTTTTAACTCTCCGTACTTCCGTTTCAGAAACCCTGCATCCCGTAAATGCGGACACTTAGAGGGCAATATTGACTCAATATCACTAAAAGTGACACCACCAGATAGGCTACGGACAGGTTTTGGTTTAAATTCGGCATCGTTGAAAAGCGGTGCGATCGATAGGGTCCATGGATATTCGGTTGGGGCGTCGAGTTTCTCTCTGGACAACCAGTGCATCAGTTTCTGACGTGTCGCTGTCATGCGGGCATCACCGAAAACATGGAGCAATCTATAGTACTCACTGGCTTCAAATGCTGGTCTCCGTCCTTCAAAGAATGCAGCTGTATTGTGTTCAAGATTAATTGGCTCTCCAGTAACCACCTCTTCGTCGCCAAACACCAGTAAATCTTCTTTGACTCACCTAACGGTATCTTCAGTGCCGTCCCGCTTTGCTATTCGCACGGTGGTCGTCTGCGAACTGTTCAATCGCGCATATATTGGTGTACTAAAGTCACAGGTGCCACCAATTATGTCACAAACAGCTTTAAGACTGCATTGTCGTTGCACCATAGCTAGTGTGGTTCTTTTGAGTGTCAGTTTTGCGTTTTGAGCTCCAAGAATGTGCAGGGCTTTGAGCGTGAGCTTGCAGTGAATGTTGCCAAAGTTGGCTTCACGAAGAATGCAGTTAGCCTCGGATATTTTTTGCGGTACTTTGTCTGACATTGTATTGAGACAAGCTTGAGATGGCTCTGGTATGTTAACAGTTTGTTGGGTAGCTTCGGTATGCTCTAATACCGGCTGTTCATTGTGCGAAGGTGATGATTTGTTAGTGTTTGCCATGGCAAAATGGCTGAACTTGAAGTGGGATGGTTTGTTGGTTGCTGTTGAGGAGGTCATGCATGGGGTTTTCCCGTAAGCGTGTTTGTCTGGGAAACACCGGAAGCTCCAGACGGAGAGAAACTAGGAAACGATACGTATTTTACGTACCCTTTCTCAATTGGTTTATTGGTTGTTGCCAATGTTCATTTCTTGATTGAGTGAACTTATAGAACGCCCCTAAGTCCCGGTGAGATCGTTATTTTAGTTCCCTTGGTCAGCGCTTCTACACTAATTTTCACAGCTACACCGTTGACCAACCCTGCTTTGAACTACTCGACCCACCGTCCTCATGGCTTCAAATTCCGGCTTTCAACCTCCGCAGTCTCAGATCGTTGAGGATGGTAGTCATTTCCCGCATACGCCCTTGATTTCCTCAACTTTAAAGCGTCCCACAGAACTACCGCAACCTCAACGTTTTGTACCAAACAAAATCGAAAGAGCGTGGCTCCTGCAACAGTTAACACTCTTGGGTGCTCCAACAGAGAAAGGAAAAACACTCGAGGAAACATGCGCCTCTGTAGCCAAACATGCGTTTCTACTACACATACCGTATGATGCTCTTATTCATGAACAATCAACGTATTTCATGGCATGACGTAGGGGGTACATGGCAGCTGTCACGACGGCAAACGTGAAGTATATTGCATCCGTAGCTCTTAAACAAGGAAAAAGCGTGATCAGAATCGAAACAGAGGGCGACGGATGCACTGCATTAGCTGCAGTTCGAACTGGTGGCCAAGAGGGTGAACGCAATGCCAAAATCTTTTTTTTAGTTCCCAGTGGACAAGGTTGGCATGAGCCGTGCGCGAATTTGGAGAAGCCCTGATCACAATCTTCGGGGCGCGCATCATGCTTCGTAGATACGGATAAGACAACGAAAATGATGACATTGAGCATACATGCGAAACGATTGACGTTGGCAGGCGGTGGAAATTGTATGCAACCTTCCATTGATAAGGGATGAAGAAAAGCAATTTCTGACTCGAAGGAAACAAGATTTTGAATTATGCCATAAACTTGCTCGGAAGTTGGTTTGTCGAGGATAGGAAAAGAATTGCTACACAAGAAGCGCATGAGAAGGTTGCCTGTAACGTTCCACGGAGGCAGCATCAACCCGTCGTATCTCCAAACAATACAGAAGCACAAGGGATCTAAAGTAAGAGAAGTGAAGAATCCTCTATGATAACTCTAAATCATATTTGAAGCTGCCTGAAGTATCACAAAATCGACTTGTTTATCCCTTGTCGGGCCGACCGGGAACTCTGCGCGTCGACCGGTAACCGGAACAGTTCAAGAGATCCACCACAATTGCTGGGACACTTTCAACTCGTGACGCCTATACAAAGATTACTTAGATTCTATTCAAAAACAGGGAAGCGCAGGAAAAGCACCTCGTTTGGATACAATATGTATTGGACGCAATAAGTTCAGTTTGGTGGACGTGTAGCAGTAGATTCCGAACCAACACAACGGTTGGTTTGCCTCAGTTGAAGTGGACTACCACGAAGTAATGATTGACTATGTGCGCTTCGGTTGTGAGCGCAATGGGGAATGTGATGTGAAAGGTGGAGTCCGATGCTCCGAGTTTATTGAGGAGAGGAGGTTAATCGGTGGCTTAAGTACACCGATGCAGAGCTCCCACTTCGGTGTCACCCAATTTGGAGCGCTGCTCGATCTCAAGTGCCACTTAGGGACTCTCAGTCCTGGGTGGCAGGTGATGAGTGATGGCGCTTGCCTGTCGTACTGCGTGGGTGAAAGTCAAGCGTCTGTGACTGATAGTGTGTGTGGCTGTGGCTGAGTACCTGCCACTACACTCCCCTTCTTTAAAGCCTGAGTTCAACTTTGGCCTTATTTTCAAGTCCAGTGGGAATGTTTTTGCGTCAAAGCAGCCTTTTTAGCATGACAGGGACATCTTTGTAGACTTGCTGGAGCGGTTCGAGAGTGTGTTCTCAATTTCGAAGTCCTTTCCAGCGTACTGAGACGAACAGTCGACCTTCTTTCTCGACTAATTTAAGTAGCGACTGGCATACTAGTTTCAGATGACAAAACATGCGACATGACCGCTTGTTGATCTAAAGAGGCGTCATGGTAAAACTTCAGACGGCATGCCTGAATGTCTTCGAGTGTGCCGTTGCGCAGATCTTCTACCTAGTACACGTAATCAGACAGAGCTTGTACCACTCTTGGCGGTCCGCGAAAACGCAAAGCCAACTTCTCACCAGTAAAGAATTCTTCGCGCGTGACCAAGATGAAGTCGCCGTTCTCGAAACTCGGCACTTTTCCTTTCGAGGAACGGGCTCGCCATTACTCGCGATTCTTCTGCAAAGCACTTCGCACCATAGGATGCAACTCTTACTTCAAATTGGTGCTAGAGGGTATGGACTGCTTCATCTAAGCGTCCGTGCCCTCAACTCAGTTTACTTTAGTACGAACGGAATAAAGCTAGGAGGAACTAACTTGCTACTGTAGATCACGAAAGATCTCGTCCTTGCGCCTTTCTGTTCGCATATGAAAAAGACCATTCGTCTAAATAAATTACGGAACCATGCATTTGCACATATTCGCATCCTGCTTACATCATTGTAGAATATCCTGGATATCCACAACGCTGTATTTCCTCATCATCCTTAGACGCACGCAATGTAACTTCCACAAGAACCACCCAAATCAAGTCCCCCTCTTTTTTGTTCAACTCAAAAATTGGACAAACACCAAGAACCCCGACGTGTCTCGCATTTAAGATGGAGCGCAAGGGTTTCGTCATTAGGTCTGCTGTCATCCTATCCGTTGCAATTCATTTGACTGCTATCACATCTGATTCTATAAGATTCAGCACAAAGTTCCCTCGAATAGCGACATGCTTTGCACCATGAATATCAGATGTTTCCCAAGTAATAGCTGTGTTGCTGTCCTGGTAGAGAAAAGTTGGCTTATTCGTTTGGCATCCCAAATTCTTCAGCAAATCTCGCATTCAGACAATGAATTTGGCTGTTTAGCTTGCAGCAACAAACTTTGCTTCTGAGATCGACAACTCAATCACAGATTGCTTCAATAATCTCCACGCAACAGTAGTTCTTCCCAGCATAATGACAAATACACTCGTGGATTTTCGATCTACAAGATTACCACCCCAGTCCGCATCGGCAAAGGCCCTAAGTTTCCCTTTGTCTTTGAACAGCTCGGTTCCATAGGTCCTAGTCCCTGCTAGATACCGTAGAATCCGTTTGACGGCCCTCACGTCACACTCATGAGGATCTGAGCTTCTTCGTGTCAGTATGATAACTGCAATGTTGATATCTGGGCGGGTTCGGCTGGCCAGAAACAGAAGACAGCCAATCATTTCTTGGTAAAGTTTCTGATTGTATACTTTGTGATTGCACGTTTCCTTAACACACAGGTCGGGGACGGGAGTTGCGACTGGTTTAGAGTCCTGCATCCCGAATTGGCGAAGCACTTCCATAACATAATCACTCTGGCGCAGAAATACTCGATCGTCACTCCTCTGAAAGGTCACTCCCAGAAACTTCGACAACTGTCCCATAACCTTTCGCATCGAGATACCTCGAGATCTCTTCTTTCACTACTTCCATGCGCTTCAAGTCAGGTGAAATGATGATAATGTCATCTATATAAATCAATAAGCATACATCGGCTCTAATATAGACGCACTCGTGTGAAAGCAAACTGCAAAACCTCATTGGGTCCATTACTTCCTTCCACTTCTTAATCCATTGGCGTGGGCTTGTTTCAGACTGTAGAGACTCTTTCGTAACTTCAGAACCTCACTCTCCTTGCAAAGCTGTAGACCAGGAGGGGGTAGAATGTAAACAGTTTCATCAATATCTCCACGAAGAAATGCTGTCTTGATATCCAACTGATGAATATGGTACCCCCTCTGTACTGCTAGAGCTAATACCAGTCGAACTGTGTTGAAGTCTACGACGGGTGCATACGTTCGTTCCACCACTCCTCGCATAAACCCTCGAACGACCAATCTTGACTTTTGCCGCACGGTGTCTCCAACAGAGTTAGTTTTTTGCAGAAAAACCATTCTGGTTTCAATTGGATTCATGTTCGAGGTGCGTCTAACAGTGTCCCAAGTGTTATGGGCATACAGTGAGGCAAGTTTATCATCAATTGCAGATCGCCAGAAATCTGCGTCAGGTAGATCTAAAGCCTCCTTAACATTTTCCGGAGTCTTGAGAGGTACTGCCACTGCAGTCAAAACCTTTCACGGGTCGAACCTATCAGGTGATCGACGTTGTCTTGAGGGATATCTGTTTGTCGATATCGCGGGAGCTGGACTCTCTTCTTGGCTTTGAGCTGCAGAGTCATCACCAATCGAATCATGATATGCCTGTTGGGAAGAGTAATGAGTCTTCCATTGTGCTCCGTCTTCATCAATTTCCGTTGTTCAATATCCGCTTCCTTCTCCAGCTTCTCATTACCTCATTACCTCCGGTACTGCTTCCTTCTGATTCTTCGGAACACTGATCCTCCACTTCGTCACGTGATCTCATTCCATCTACGGTATTTTCGTCCTGTTCCAGTTCCGAATCATTCAAATCCCGGAAACGAATCTTCGTCAATTACCACATCTCTTGTTACCACAACAATCCCAGTGTCCTTGAGCCACACTTTGTACTGGTTGTTATCGAAACAGCCAATAACAATACCCTCACAGCTTTTGGGATCCAACTTCTTCCTCTTCTCCTTCGGGACGAATACCCATGCATGGCTTCCAAAGACGCGTAGATGATCGATTCTTGGTTTGCGCTTGTTGAATAATTCGAAACTAGTCACCTTTTTTACAGTGGGGCAAAAGAATCGGTTGCGGATATCTGCGACGTGGGTAACTGCTTCCGCCCAGAACTTCCTTGGCAGTCCGGCATGGAACAACAACGATCAAGCACATTCTACGATCGTTCTGTTTGTCCATTCAGCCACACCGTTCTCATTCGAATAGTAAGAGGAAGACGATTTCCACTCTATTCCATGCTCACGGAGGTAGGGCTTGAGTGCAATATATTCTCCTCCGCGGTCACTCTTCAATTGTTGAATACTACAGTTCGTTTTGCGCTCAGCCCATGTCTTAAATGACTTGAATTCATTCGCGACTTCACTCTTACGTTTGATGCGCTTAATCAATACGTATCCACTATAGTCCTCCTTAAAAGAGACAAAGTACTTCGATCCACCCAGTGACTCGAAAGAAATTGGTCCACAAACGTCACTTTGAACGATTTCACACGCATTTATAGCCCGCGCAGGATTTCGATGATGTCTACATCTGGTCTGTTTTGCCTTCGTGCATGTAGCACAGACATCTCTTGTATACGTGTCCGACCGAAACGGCTGCACGGCATCCGATCGAAGAAGATTTCTTACGCTGAAACGATTTGCATGCCAAATTCTGGCATGCAAAAGACCGTCGCTGACTTTTGACCTCGCTGCAAAAGCGGATTCACTCTTTGCAAATTGACCGTCGATCAGATATAGTCCACCTTCTCTTCGTGCCGGTAGGATGACGTTACCATCTCTACTCCCGCAACATTCATTGCTGCTGAACACAAATCTCATGTCTTCGTCGCACAAAGCAGAACAAGACACCAGAACGTCTTGTATATCTGGTACTAGTAATACGTCACGGAGATGTACTTCATTCTCGACCACATTCGCTCCAATCTTCACTTTGGTACGGAGTACAGTATCCCCTTCCATTTTGGCAAGTAGCTCCTTGTAGTCACCGAGTGCAACTGTCTTCTTGCCAATGCTGCGAAGGTTGTGAAGTACTGTAGCATCATTCACCATATGCTGCGAAGCGCCTGAATCTAGCACTAAATTAGAGTTCTGCACAGATGCCGTAAGTAGTGTAGCACGACTCGCAGTTTCACCGCGCGTGTGTGCTCGATAGTTGTTCTGCTGATATGGTCGGCGGTTCTCCCTTTCTGTACAGTTCCTTGCAATGTGTCCCTTCTTCCTACAAGCGTAAGAGGTGCGTGTTTCTCTTGGTACCTTCCAACCACGCCGTCTAGAGTTCTGGTATGCTTGCAAGGCGGTGCCTTCATGTACTGAGCCATCAGCACCGGTTCGAGAGCCAAGACGTTCTTTATATTCCTGTAGTAAACGGGCTGTTACTACTTCCCAAGACAAGTTTGCGTCGATTGTTTGCAATGCGGCTACTGGACTCCCATACACAGAAGAGTTCTTGTCACCGAAAGAGGATAGGAACATGGCCACTTGCATCTCTTCAACAACTGGAGTACCCATGCCAGCCAAACGATTAAAGACTTCCTCAAATGAGTCAATGTAGTCTTGCATTGCCTGTCCATTGTAGCGTATGCGCGTCAACTTGAACAGAAGCTGAACCCTAGGCACCACATTCGATACAGCATATCGATCCTTCAGCCCTTTCCACATTAAATGCGGATTGTCCTGGTCAGGAAGACATAGACGAAGTGGTTTGTCTCCCAAGGCTCGCATTAGGAGCCAACAAGTCTTTGAAAGCTCCAACTTCTCCTTCTTGGTCAGATCATCTTTCTGCCCAACTAAATTCATCGTCACACAGCGAAAAACACCTTCTGCCTGCAAAAGGGCTTCCGTCCCTGCCATCCAAAGCAAGAAATTCTTTCCCACACGGCCGAAAAACTTCGTTATCTTCTTGGAATCTTCCATTTCCCAAAACACAATTGGACGAAGTACGATAATCGAGCAACGAATGCAGGGGCCATGTGGTAGGATTCGAGTAACAGGCGTTGCTGCTTTGGGCTGGGCCGATAACCACTTCAAATTGGAGCTAGAGGGTATGGACTGCTTCATCTGAGCGTCCGTGCCCTCAACTCAGTTTGCTTTAGTACGAACGGAATAAAGCTAGGAGGAACTAACTTGCTACTGTAGATCACGGAAGATCTCGTTTTTGCGCCTTTCTGTTCGCATATGCAAAAGACCATTCCTCTAAATTAATTACGGAACCATGCATTTGCACATATTCGCATCCTGCTTACATCATTGTAAAATATCCTGGATATCCACAACGCTGTATTTCCTCATCATCTTTAGACGCACGCAATGTAACTCCCACAAGAACCACTCAAATCAAGTCTCTTCTACCAGTGCTTGTAGGGTGTGCATGTTCACGCAGCGCTCAAGCTGTCCTTCATGGGCTGTAATGGCTTTTGCGGTGGTGGTGCGAAGAAATATAGAGATCGGGGGTGTCGGTTCCGCTCAAAAAAAGGCATTGATGGGAGCAATGCTGTGTGGCTGAGGTGAGAGAGCGTTGTTTAGTACACTTTGTACGAGAGGCAGCAAATCGGGCCACTCTGAGAATTCCATTTGGAATTTGGACACGAGGGCGCGGAAGGTGCGGACAACGTCTTTGCCAAGTCTTTGAGCAGCTCCGTTGCTCCACGGAGTGCAGGGGAGAGTAAAATGGTGCGGCACGTGCAGAGCTCTCGTGACCATGCGAACTATGGCATTCCGGAAATGAGTAGGACCATCTGACATGAGACCAGAAGGGATGTCGAAGGCGGCACACCAGTCGATGATGGCCAGCGCTGCATTTCCCGTCGATGTTCCTGCTGTGACGAAAAACCACTTGCAGTCTGAGTAATCGTCGCGAAGCATAAGAATGTACCTCGGGCCTGCTGTGCTTTGTCCGATTTCGAGATAGTCGAACTGTAGCAGATCGTTGGCCTTGGTGCCATGAACAGCTGGTCCAAAAGGCCTCGGGACCTTCTCCCCACCTAAAGTGGAGAGGCAGAGTATGCAGGCTTTCACAAAGGTGTGAACATCTGTTTCGAGTGTGTCCCAGAGATAATGACAGCCCAGAACCCTCACTGTTGTGTCCCTGCCCCGATGAGCTGCTGTTCCGGTGTGTGCGATGACGCATAGTCGTAGCTTGAGGTCCTCGGCTGCGTTCGGGATCCAAATAGCTCCTCTGAGGTTTCTCTATAGTCCATCAAAGAGCTTGGCGTCAGTTGGGCGGGAGATTGCAGACATCTGCTGGCTATGAGCGACTTCATCGGGCGAAGGCCAACAAAATGATTCCGCATTAGATTATGGGAGAACCGGGATTCGAATGAGACGTCCAAAGAGTCTTGGAACGCACGAACGCGTGAGCATGTCTGCCCAGACGTTGTTCAGACCGCTAATGTGAAAGCAAGTGTACAAGTAAGCGCTTAGCCTCAGGGCCCAACTCAGTACCTTGCGCGTCGAACATTGACTCAAATAGGGAACAAGTGAGAGCGGGTCAAACAGGAAAACCAGATTGTTGAGGTATGTCAACAAATCAAATCAGGCCGCAGTGGCTGGAAGCCAGTGCATACGTTCTACCGTTGCCATGATCGCGAATCCTTCTTTCTCGAGCGTGGACCAGCCTAGCTGGGTGGCATTAAAACGTCCGGAGCAGAAAGCGAGGGGAGCATAACGTTGGTCCTTATGCGGCTTCGAGATGTCTTCTAGCGGGACTTGAGCTACGATGCCTGACCAGCTTGTGTTTGAGACGTCCGTGTAAATGCAGAGTCGCTGTTGTTCGTCTCTGTAATCGAGTGTCACGAGGTTGGCTAGAGCGTGCTTGCACTTCTCGAATGATTCAGTTTCCTTTTCGCCCCAATCTAGAGCTTGGAGTTGAACGGCAGCAACGGCACGCTTGGTTCGCTTTCCGGCGGCGTGGTAGACAAGTTCCATGAACTCATGTAGTGGGGAGATGAGCTAGTTGAAGTCTGCAATGCCGGATTTCACCCATTGCATTGCACAAACAAATTGTTGTAGATGTGCGCCAGTCATAGGCAGTCCCATGTAAACGAGACCATCAAGCTGGCGTGGATCATAACGAACTCCATCCGCGGAGACAATGCGGCCGCACCAACGAATTGATTTGGCGAAGAGAATGCACTTCTTTGGCTGTAATTTGATGCAGTGCTGTGCGCAAATGCGGAAGAGTAGCCTGATTCCATCGAGAAGGTCTGGGGTCCTGGCATTATGCAAAAGAATGTCATCTAACCAGTACAGTAGCTGCTTCAAAAGATCCTTAGGGAATACGTCGGCTAGAACTGATTGAAGGTGTGTAGTGGCGTTTGTTGTGCCATGAAGCACCCTGGTTGGAGAAAAAACGCCATCAGGTGTGACAAAGGACTGCAGTTCCTGGGAATCTTTGTCGAATGGGAATTGCCAATAACCATGAGAGAGATCGAGAAATGCGAAGAGACGGGATTTGGCCAGCTTCAAAATCTCCTGCTCAATGTTTGGCATTGGGTACTGGTGTCTCACAGTAAATTGGTTGATCGGACGAAGATCCACCGTAAAGCGAAAACGGGAAGGGCCTGCCTTCGGGACAGTGAGAGGTGCAGAGGCACACGAAGAAGACGGGTTGTGATAGGCCATGCAATCTCGTACAAGCTCTGTGACAACTTTGTCAAGAAACTGTCACTTCTCCTGGCAATACTTTCGGAGACGCACGCGTATTGGGCGCGCGTCAGGTGTCAAACGTATTCTCAATTGTGCGAAGTTAGCGGGCGTTCCGGGGGAAAGCGATGTGCGGAAGATATCGAGATTCTCCTGACCAATGTTCTTGAGTGCGTTGGATTCGGCGGTTGAGATCCCATTAGAAACAGCGTTCTGCATCATGTCATCAACTGCTCGGAGAATGTCGCCGTGTTGATCGGTGTCGGCGGGATCGAGCAGTGCTGGGTCTGGGAAAGGATCCGACTCTTGACGTGCAGTGTCGTACACGACTCGTAGTCGATCGGCGTCTGGCTGCTGTGCTTCGGCGGAAGGGGACGGATGATTGATTCGGGCAATCATTAGACGGCTGACGTAACCCTGCGTGGCTTGAGATGTCGGGTTGCCCACTTCTGAACAATCCGAGCCATTTAGGGCGAATCTGTTTTTGTCCAACAGAGTGTGGGTGTCCACACGCAAATGCTGTAGCACAGGCCTCCCAATTAGTACATTTTCGTAGGCAAGGTCATCGTCGGCAACCAAGAATAAAATGTTCATGAGCGCAAGGTTACCAGAAGCCAGATGCAGAAGTGTTCGTGGTACGGTCCAAATTCGAGAGAATTTGAAGACCTCTGCGGTGTCCGAAGTTCCTTTCTTCAAAGCGACTGCGAGTGAGACCGTTTCGATTGCCGATATGTTTCCAATTCCCTGGATGGATACTGTTTCAGCCAGTCTGGGTGATACAATGCTATCGTCACTTCCATCATCGCACCTGCCGCTGGACTGTATGGACGTCATTCCATCAGACACCGTAATCGAGCAGTTTGGGCTGTTGCGGTCTTCTGAAGGCAGCAGACGTCCTACAGTTCCAGAGTTGTTTCGATTGGTTCTGGCTTTCTGGGCCCTGGTTGACTTCGAAGGGCCATCGGCTGCCTTCTTAGCCGAGAGTTCGGCTTTGAGGGCTTCCTTCTCGGCGTCAGTAGATTTCGTGCAATCATCGATCCAATGACGTTCGGCCTTGCTTTGGCAGGCCCCATACGGGCAGAAAGGCAATGGTTGCTTTGACTTAGCCGTTGATGGTTGTTGGCGACCGGTTTCGGTTGGCTTCGTGCTTGATTCCGAAGAACCGTTGATAAAGCTATGGTTTGTCCTGTTGGGCTTTGAATTGCGATTAGGTGAAAGCGGCCCGTTGTCAACGATCTGAAACGCTTCAGCGACAGACAACGCATGCTTCATGAATCCTTTGAAATCCTTTCGAAGCGCGGCGTGAACCAATTCCAAATCGCTTTCCAGGCGTAGTTGTAGGGCTTTTGGTTTGATGGCATACAGAATATGCTTCACTGCCACCTTAGGATGATCCTTCATGACCCACGAGAGACCTTTGCGGCGGATGACGGAGAAGTAAGAGGTAAACAAAACACCTTTCATTCTGGATCGGTAAGACGTGTCGGTCATGTCCATTGCGAGTTCGCGTTTAATGACAGCGTGGATGTCACCAACCGTCATGGTATCCTTTTCTTCTCCGGCTTCCACTTCCAGGTAGGTTCTGAGTTTCGCATCTGTTAGGGTTTCCAATTTAGAAACGTCTGGAATGTATTCCAGTTCGATGCAAGACTCGAGCCATTCTGATTCAACACAGTAGCTCAGATTGACTAGCCGTACTGGTTCTATCATCGTTGAGTCGACAACGGCAAGCTGCAATGCTCTTGCAGTGACTTCTTCATACTGGTCGTATTGACTCAAAAAGACGTGGATAGCTTTAAGGTTTGTGTTGATCAGTTTTGGATAGCAGATGTTGGTTGCTGGAGAACAAAATCTTCAGCTCCAGAATTGTTTATCGTCGAAGCGGACGCCATTTTTTGATCGAACGGTAATGCGATACAACCGTGGGTATCGGCATTGATCATTGTGCGCTTCGGTTGTGAGCGCAAGGGGGAAAGGTGTGAAAGGTCGAGTCCGATGCTCCGAGTTTATTGAGGAGAGGAGTTCAATCGGTGGCTTAAGTACACCGATGCAGAGCTCTCAATTGGGAGTCACCCAATTTGGAGCGCTGGTCGATCTCAAGTGCCACCCAGAGACTCTCAGTCCTGGGTGGCAGGTGCTGAGTGATGGCGCTTGCCTGTCGTACTGCGTGGGTGACAGTCAAGCGTCTGTGACTGATGGTGTGTGTGTGGCTGTGGTGGGTACCTGCCACTACAGACTACAAGCGGTCCAAATCAAAAAACTATGGAAACTTAGATAATGTAGCTAAACTGCTCTAAATAAAAACTTTAAAAATATGCAGTATACAATTAACCAACTTTAAAGTAAAGAAAACAGAGGTTGCTCATTCAAAATTGACATTTGAACGATACTTACCACGTCATGAAAACAATTAACTTGGCCATAAAGAGGATGTCGAAAACGAGATTCAATAACTGAAATTTGTTTCAGTCGATGATGAAACGTTTCATGCCGTGCTCTAATCAATGTGTGCATACTTTTCCCCGTAAGATTCAACCCGAAACCTCCTCTCAAAATACACTTTCGGTCCTTCTAGACGTGTGCGCTTGTGTGGTAGCAATGCGCAAGAGGGGTGCTGAGTGGTGAGATTCGATGCCTCTGATTTTACTGAAGAGGCAGATAAGTGGGGTCTTAAGTACACCACTGCTGATGTTTTCTGCTTCAGAAAACTATTACACTACACTAGCTAGGAGATGATGCCACCTGAGCGTGGGTGCAGCAATTCTTGGTGGAGCTATGGGTGCTGAAGTGGATGTCTATATCTACTACAGTGCCGAAGTGGACTCCTTCACCCACTACACTCCTCTCCTTCAAAGGCCTAGCGCAGCTTTTGCTCTTTTAGCCAGATCGAGAGATGTGGTTTTGCGACGAAGCAGTTCCTGCAGCAAAACTGGAAGGTCCTTGTAGATCTCTTTGAGAGGCTCCATAGTGTCCTCTGCCTGGTCGAGACCTTTCCAGCAAACATGTACCAGTAGTCCTTTCTCGCTTTCCACCAACTTAAGTAAACGTCCTACGGGCATGCTGGTCTCACAGGAGGGGACGTGGGACAAAATGGGCTCACTATTCAAGGATGCGTCATTGGAGAACTTCAACCGAGAGCCATGTATGTCTTTGAGCGATCCGTTCCTGAGATCCTCGACTTGATACACGTAGTCTCAAAGTGCCTCGACAATTTGGCGTGGTTCTCTCCAACGTAACGAGAGCTTCTCCCCGGCCATGAAGTCATCTCTTGCCACCAATACAAAATCTCCTTTCTGGAAATTGGCTAGCTTGCCCTTCGAAGTCCTTTCTCTCGACTTCTGTCTATTGTTCTGTAGCAAATTGTGCACTAAGGGGTGCAACGCAGACATCAGTTTCTGCAGAGCGTCCATGTTGGTGCAGAGCTCTAAGCGCGCTGCGTGAATGTTGACAGGCTTTGCAGTAGATTTGCGAAGGAAAGTAGAGATTGCAGAGGTAGGTTTGAGACCCATGAATGCTGTGATTGGTTCAGTGTGGCTGCGATGAGGCGACGGCGTTTTATTCAAGATGCTCTGGATAATCGGGATGAGATCCGACCATTCCTTGAAATCCATTTGATACACGAATGTCAACGCCGGAATTTTTCGCATGAGTTCTTTGCCAAGTCGTTCCACTGCACCGTTGCTCCATGGTTTGTAGAGGAGCGTAAAATGATGCGAAACGCGAAGATCTTTCGTAATTCCTGATGGTCTAGTTCTTGAAGTGCGTCGGTCCATCGGACATCAAGCCCTGTGGAACATTAGATGCAGCGCACCAGTCTACGATGGAGAGCGCTGCATTGTCCGATGTCGTTGCTGAGGTAGGAAAGAACAACTTGTAGTCGCATTGATCATCGCGGAGCATGAGAATGTATTTAGACCATACATGACTTGGTCCAATTTCAATGTAGTCAAACTGGAGAACGTCGTTTGGCTTTGACCCATGCAGCGCCGGACCGAATGGCCTTGGAACTTTCTCACCTCCAGTGGTCGAAATACAGTAGATGCAGGCGTTTACAAAATCCTGAATGTCTTTCGACAGTGTTGTCTAATGATAGTTCTTGCTCAGCGCAATTGATGTAGTCTGCATACCTCGATGACCGGCGGGGCCAGTGTGGGCGATGATGCAGAGTCTCAGCTGAAGGTCCTCAGAATTTTTCGGGATCCAAATGGCTCCTGAAGAGGTTTTCCAGATTCCATCAAGACCCTGTAGATCTAATGGGCGAATGTTAGAGTGTTGTTCTTGTTCCAGTGCTGCTTATTCTGCAGAAGTCCAGCAGAATTCATCTGTTTTGTGGGTTGGAAGGATCGGAATCTGGAGTAACCTTCGGACAATTCTGGGTGCGGACCAACGCATTACCATGTCAGCCCACACATTGTCCAGTCCTCTGATGTGGAAACATGTGTACAAGTATACACTGAGACGCACAGCCCAACAAATCACCTTTCGTGTTGAAGATAGGCTGAGATTCGGGATGAGAGAGAGGTTCGAAAATGAAAACGAGGTTGTTGTGGTCTGTAAAGAGGTCGAATCCTGCGGCAGTTGCAGAAAGCCAGTGCATTCTCTCGACTGTACCCATTATTGAGAAAGCCTCTTTCTCAAGAGGCGACCAGGCCATTTGGGACGTGTTGAATCTTCCGGAACAAAAAGCAAGCGGGCTGTGTCTTTGCTCGGCGTGAGGGAGATGTAGATCCTCTCTGGGTACTTGCGTAACGATATCAGACTAAGAGGTATCAGATGCGTCTATGTAAATGCATAGACGCTGCCGCTCGTCGCGATGAGTCAGAGTAACCAGAATAGCGAGCACCGTCTTGCCCCGATCGAAAACAATGTTTTCTCTCTGATTCCATCCAAGATGTTGCAATGATACGTTCTCTACAGCTCGTTTGGTGCGCTTACCAGCTACGGCATATACCCATTCTAACATTTGGTGTAGGGGCTCAATGAGATCTGTGAAGTTCGGTATGCCGGTTTTGACCAACTGCATGGCGCATACAAACTGTTGTAGATGAGCTCCAGTGGTTGGAGGTTCCATAGAAAAGAGTCAATCAAGCTGTCGAGGGTCATGGCGTACTCCATTTGCGGATACAATTCTTCCACACCATTTGATGGTTTAGCAAACAGGATGCTCTTGCCTGGATGTACTCGAGTGGAGTAACGTGCACAGGTTTGGAACAGCTTTCGAATGCCTTTCAGTAGTCCTTCCACAGTTGGATTGTGAAGCAGAATGTCATCCAGCCAATAGAGAATCTGCTGGAGGAGCTCTTTGGGAAACACTTCTGCTAGAATGGATTGCAGTTGTGTCGTGGCGTTTGTTGTCTCGTGCAAGACTCTGATTGGTGTGTAGACTCCATCCGTCATGATGAATGAATGGAGTTCCTGCGAGGTCTTATCCAAAGAGAACTGCCAGTACCCATGAGAGAGGTCAAAGGTGGCGAAGAACTTGGATCCAGCTAGCTTGAAAAGTTCCTGTTCAATATTCGGCATCGTAAACTGATGCTGCACTGTGTACTTGTTGATGCGCTGCAAGTCTACAGTGAATCTGAAACGAGCTGGTACAGGTTTGGGAACAAGAAGTGGTGCTGATGCCCATGAAGAGGATGGGTTGACGTACACCATGCCAGCTCTAACAAGATTCCCAACGAACTTGTTGAGAAAATCCCGCTGGTCCTGCGAGTACTTACGCAGACGGACGCGAAATCGCTTAGCATCGCGTGTGACAGCAATCTTCAGTGGCTTAAATTGTGCTGGTGGTCCTGAGGACAGCGAGGTTCTGAAGATGTTGATATGCTCATGGGCCATTTCACTGAGAAGGTTTGCCTTGGTGTTCTCCAGTCCATTTCCAACGGCAACTTGCAACGTGTCCTCTACTTCTTTGTGAATGCTCTCATGCTGCTCGATATAGACTGGGCCGAAAAGAGCTGCATCAGGAAATGGGTCTTCAACCCGTCGTTGGGCATAGTAATTCACCCTGGGACGGTCGGGCACAACTGAAGTTGACTCAGGTGTTGTACTAGAGCAGTTGAGGCGTGCGATCATGAGACGGCTGACGTACCCACCTGTCGAACTGGATGTGGGGCTTTCCACGTGGGAGCAGTCCGCCCCATTAAACGCGAAGCGGTTTCAGTCCAACAGGGTGTGAGTGTCAACACGCAGATGTTGCGGAACGGGTCTGCCGATGAGTAGATTCTCACAAGCCAGATCGTTATCAGCGACCAAAAAGGAGATCTTAATGAGTGCCAAGTTTCCATATGCCAGGTGTAGAATGGTGTGTAGTAACCCTTCAATTTTTAATTTGTAATTTTTTCATTCGGAGCATCTGTACCGGATCTAATCACGCATAACTTCACGGCTCTTCCTTCATTTTCAACATCAAACAGTTCGATAAAAAGCTAATTGTGTTAGCTACAATTGTGGAGAAGTAGAAGCAAAACGAACCAAGTTCATAAAAAACATCGAAAATAAAGGTTGATTTGCATCCGTGCATGCGTGGATCACTGCCGATGGGACCATCTTTCACTTCTTTCCGCAATTTCTGAAGTTGGTAGGGTACTTAAAACTATCTTACACAAAAAGTTATAAACTCATACTTATGCAATCGGTAGCAAACGGTCGAACCTTTGGACCTGCAGAAAATAAAACAAATCTTATGAGTAGTCTTGCCGCTGTAGTAGTTGTCCTGTTAAGGTCTGGAGCGAGTTTTTTCCAAGCCTCCAAAAACAGCGTAACCAAGCTCACAATGAAAAGACAAATTAAATTTATTCGTGCAAATAAAATGTTGAACAGTTACTGTCCATGTCCGTGAGAAAAAGAAACTCTCTGCTTCTGCCTGGTTATCCTTCTTGAGTGCCACAGCCAAAGTGACCTTCTTAATTGCGGAAATGTTCCCGATACCTTGCAAGGCAGCTGACTCTGCGAGTGTAGGTGACACAATACTGTCGTCGCTGCCATCATCACAGCGGCCGGATGTCTCGACGGAAGTCATGCCATCAGAGACAGTAACACAACAGCTTGACTCTGTAGAGTAATGAGCAGGTTTCACACGTCCGACGCTACCTGGCTTTGCTTTGGCTTTGTGAGACCTTCTGTTCTTGGCAGGTTCATCCGCTTCCTTCTTGGCTGAAAGCTGAGCTTTCAGGGCTTCCTTCTCGACAGCGGTCGACTTTGCGCAATCATCAATCCAATCCCTTTCACTTTCACGCTCGCATGGTTCACGCGGACAGAACGGAGGAAGTCGTTTGGATTTCTGACTTGTACGTTTCTGCTCTGTAGAAGATCTTGGTGTGGTGGGTGTCTCGTTACTGGTGGCGACACTTACAAAATTTCCTTTGCGGGGTTTTGAAGCTCGCGTTCTAGGAAGTTGACCATTGACTACAATCTG
This sequence comes from Gracilaria gracilis, assembly GCA_030374805.1. Classification (NCBI taxonomy): domain Eukaryota; phylum Rhodophyta; class Florideophyceae; order Gracilariales; family Gracilariaceae; genus Gracilaria; species Gracilaria gracilis. The sequence goes on from JARGSG010000199.1 coordinate 337,724, forward strand.
AAATGCTTCGGATACAGACATTACGTGCTTCATAAACCATTTAAAGTCCTTCTTCAGAGGTGCGTACACCAGTCCAGGTCTGTTTTGAGATGTTGTTGCAACGTTTTTGGACGGATAGTAGCTACAATGTGCTTAACTGCTAATTTCGGATGGTCATTCACGACCCACATGAGACCATTCCTACGCAACGTAGACACATACGACGTAAATAATCCTTTCATTCGCGAGCGAGAAGAGCTGTCAGACATGTCCATCAAAATTTCAGGTTTGATTATGACGTTAATGTCTCTTACCGTCATAGTGTCGTTCTCTTCTTCGGCTTCGGATTCCAAGTATTTGCGAAGTTTGGCATCCGTAAGGTTTTCGGACTTTCTAACTGTAGAAATGTATTCCAAATCAATACAAGACTGAAGCCATTCAAAGTCTACACAGAATGAAATGCTGACAGGACGGACAGGTTCCGTGGTGGTCGAGTCAATGACAGATAGCTGTAGCGCTCGTTAAGTTACTTCCTTGGAGTACTGGTCGTACTGACGTATAAATACACGAATTGATCTCGGGTTTGTGTTGGATAGTCTTGGATGGTCCACGGAAATGGCTACGGACGATGGTTGCTGAAAAAATATTCCATTTCTTCTCCAGACTGAGCGGTGGGCGTTGAAGCGGACGCCATTGTGGTGATCGAACAAGCGAAAGGCGATACAACCAGTATCGGTAGTGATCACTCTGCGCTTGTGTGGTTGAAATGCGCAAGAGGGCTGCTGATTGTTGAGTTTCGAAGCCTCTGATTTTACTGAAGAGGCAGATATGTGGGGTCTTAAGTAGACCACTGCTGATGTTTTCTGCTTCAAGGAAAAAGGTAAGACAAAGATAGTTTTACAACATTAACGATTTTTCGCTTACTAACAAACTTTGCTCAGAAACTTTACTGCTCACGAGATCACCAGCAGTTCCAGCATGTGAGGAAAGCGACAGGGAGGACTTGGAGGATGTCGAAGAAATACCTTTGCCTATGATTCCGGAAGGCAATAATAATCGAGACTCAGATAAGCAACCTAGTTCTGATCCAGAAATCAATACTTTTAAACCGTTGTTTTCAATATCTGAATGGCAGTAACTACAGACGACTACACGGCGATGTACATTGGCAATTAATCTTCCTTCAGGAATTAAGAAGGAAGATTTCGGATTTGAGGTTGTTGCTGACGGTAGAGAACTAGAAGTGGCTATCAAGTGGCCTGTATCATTGGTTAATGTTGAAAAACTTTATACAAAGTGGTTGAAGCATGGTAATCATGGTTTGTATACTAATATTCATCCCGAGCACATTGGTTTTGAGAAAGCGCTAAAGGAACGGGGACATTTCAAAACCAGTGATGTGAAGTCCGCCTGCAGAATTGCATTGCCTATAGCGGTTGTTTCAGAATTGCAGTATTATAACATTGCTTTTAAAGATGACACGAGAGTAGTGTACTTCATACTAAAAGGTCAAACAGCTCGATACTCTCACTGTGAAAAAAAAACAAAACGGAATTTGAGTACGTTGATGGGTAAATTACGCACGCATGGACGGCAACACGTTAATGTTTGTCTCCTTTTTATCTGTTTTAGTTTTTGTCCCGTGTTATATTGAGAACAATAGAATATGTGCATATGTGTTTTAATTGTACAATATACTTTGAAGTTATTTTGAAAACAACGTAGAATAAAGATTGTTAGCTATGCCAAATGGCGTATTTTCTTTCAAAGATCGCGATTGCTATTAACGAATACACTGGTTTTGGTTCGTCTTATTATTTGACAGAAGTGAAGTTAAGGTCTTTTAAACCTAGTCATAATTCCGCATCTCCCTGTTTCGAAGGCTTGCAACAGTTGTAGTACAGCGACAGCTACTGCCGTGTACTGTGCCCAAAGTAGAAAGTAGTATGCGCAGCACCCAAGCGGGGACGAAGGAGCGTGCAGACGGACGCTAACAACGGGGCAGGAGATAGGCGTGCAGCACCGGTAGTGACGGCAGAACGGCCCTATGGGAAACTAGACGATGAATAATCGGCTCGGGGGTACTTAAGGTTTACCACTGTGAGCTCTGCCAAACGTGAGGTGCTTAAGTACATCTCCGAGGGCGTAGCTAAGTGTTGAAAAGAGTAAACAATCTACCTATCAAGGGGTCCCGTAGGTGGTGACCGACAACTGTCACCACCTTACACGTGGGGTTTCCCGAGCTGCACCCATGTGCACACTAACTACCTAACTATCCAAATATGCACCCATTGGGACAGTGCGTCCAATTGCACTACAGACCCCCTTTCTTAGATCCGGCCTCGTCTCGAGGTCGGACGGTTCCGCCTCAGTAGGCGGGGAGCGTAGGGACGGTCTGCTGCGATGGAGAGGGACCCAAAGAGGGCGCGCGACGAATGCGTATCAACTTCTTGTTGCGATGGCGACAGCCCGAATGGGTTTGCGACGTAGGCGCGCTGACTGTCGGTCGCGAAGGCGAGTAACCCGAACGCGTTCGACGAATGCCTAACACGACGGTGTCGTGTTCGCACCCAAAGCGGTCCCTTCAGGTCTCCATCGGACACCCTCGCGGGTGGACTCGTAGCGCGTTCGGGTGGGCTGACCGACAGAGTGCAGCCCTTCCCGAAGAGGTATGTAGTTCAACAGTGCATGTCGGCGTAATCCCGTGTCGGGGGTCGGCTACGCTTGTCAACCGAGTGTGACGGTAGGCCGTGCGGGCGCGTTACAACCACCGGATGTTTAGTGTCCCGGTGGGTTGAGGAGCAGCTATGTGCCTGTTTTAAATTGACACGTCCCTGTACGGGTTCTAATTATCTGTTGAAAGCGGGCGCGCGTTGCTGGGAATACGTCGTAGTCCCAGTGGGTGGAGAAGCAGGCGGTGGCCGGATGCGGTGTGGCGCATGCCGCCTGGGGAGGATACGTGCTATCCAGGTTTGTTGTCATCGGTTGGTGCGCAGTGCCCGGTACGAGTATAAGTGGCGTGTCATCCGGTGTATGCCTTATTCAAATAATGCCTGGCGAGGTGCAAAAGTCGCGTCCCATTCTGCTGCGGTGTGGGGTATCCCGTACGGGTTACGTGTGAACCATGGCTGTACGCGCGTTTGCTCGGAACGGTGCGAGACGCGACCGATTACCTCGAGGGAACACCATGTCCGTTGAGTCGGGCACGAGAGTGCCCATGGCCGATGGTACCAGGCTTCTCCCCGTGGAGGGGGAGTTTGCCACGTCTTCCCGAGGGATACAAAAGCGGAGCCTTGAACGGGAACCGGTTTCGTCGTCGCTCGGCGTGCAGTCTTCCGCACCAATTGAGATTTTCGACCCCGAGGGGATGATTCCACGAATCCCAGCCCCTACGGGTGGCGGCGCCGCGGGTCCGTCCTCGGCGCCTACGGGTAGCGCTCCCGCTGGGTCGAATTCGAACTGGCTAAATCCTACGCAGGCTTACGATCACACCACGGCTCCTGGGCGGTTCAATGTCGGCAATCGCCATGTGGCGATTCCGTATCCCGTACCCCAGTATCTCCCGATGGGTCAGTCTTCTTCGATGCGAAGCGATTCGAGTCGGTCCCAATTTACCAGGGTTTCTCACAGAAGAATCGCCCCGGGCGTGTGGAGTCGTGGCGTGCCCGTTGGGGACACATGCCTATCAGTCCTTCGCAGGACATCCGGACTATTGACTCTAGGAGTCGGCGTCCGGATATGCCGTTTGCCCGTTGCCGGGATGAGATCGACTATCAGCGTCGGATGGCCGATATTATCGGGCGGTTGGCAGCTGATTATGCCCAAATGGGAGAGAAGATGTCGATTCCACCCCCTGGACACTGTCTTCCTGGCATTGTAGCGGTCAAGCCGCCGTATGACCAGATATACTGCGTCCGCGACCGTGAATATTGGGGAGAGTTCGTCGCCTATGACGCCCGCATCAGGGAGACGCACAAGTTCCTCTTTGGTTGGCATAACCAGGAGTACTTTGACATGCCCAACAACGCGAGAGAGCAGCATTATATTCGTATTGGCAACACTTTGGAAGACATCCTGTCAGTATCCCGCTATATGGGTATACCAAATCCGTCGTTCAGCGCTTATTACACGAATCTCCTGCTAGGACCAAAGACAGTCTTCACGAATGCCTTGTGGCAGATCTTCTTTGTGGAGTGGGTCGTGTTCGTGTTCATGGGCTGGGTGTACGCGGCCCGTGAGGGGGTTCCGGTCCGTACCAAGTGTCGTGACTGGCGCCTATACGAGGATGCGAACTTGAAGTCCCCAAAGGGTCGTCTCTTCCCGCTTCCGGCCTCGGTGATACGGTATGCCCGCGCTTTGGGTGTGCAGAACATTGTTCGTGGTTCCCAATACGATGTTCAGGACGTTCGGTGGCTTCTGGGTGACGTTTGCCGCGTAGAGTGGTCCCAAACTCCGGGTTTCTTCTGGTATGATTATGAGGAGGACCTGTATCATGACCTATCAAAGCATTCCGCTGGGAAAGATGACGGGAAGGCGTACGTGAACATGCCACCGTTTCGTCCCGTTGGGGAAAGGATGCCAGAAACCGACAAGGCCGAGTTCAAGAACTACTGGCCCCACGGGGTTGGTTTCGTGGGCGAATGTCTTCATGATCCTTCTGGGCCGCCTCCCGGTCCTACGGAGCCCGCGAACCCCGCCCCACTTTTTGGTCAGCAGGATGATGATAAGGAGGACATTTTCCTCCTTCCAGTGGATGTAGTCAGTCCCGGCCATGACAGTGCCGTCCGTGTCGGGAGTCCCGCTAGTGATCCGAGCACTGCTCTAGCCGCTTTCCCGCCGGATTCGCAGGTTGCAGCCGTTGCCGGGGGTGCTCTCTCTGGGCAGGTTCAGAACGCGACTCCCTCTGGGTCTGGCGTACTGCCTTCTTCGGGTTTGGAGATGGCTCTCGGTGGTAGCGGGGTTTCCGTTGTCCCAACGGATTCACCGCATTCGGTGGCTCCTCCCGCCATGTGTGTGTCCATTGTTCCGACGGGACCGTCGCATTCTGTGGCTCCTCTCGCCATGGGTATTTCCGTCATGCCGACTAGTGTCTCCCTAGCCCTCAGTCTTCTGGCTCAGGGCGTGGACTTGGCGCCAAGTGGGGTGGCGAGTCTCGAAGTTGGTGCAGCGTTCAATGTCTTACAGGCACAATGCCAGCAGAAGGGTGTGGAGCCGCCGGCTTCGCTTCTGAGCGCTCTGACCGCCGCCGAAGGATGGCTGGGCGACTTTTCACTTCTTCGCTTGTTGTTCCAACGGGTAACAGGCCTTCGAGGGGCTTTGATCGAGATCATTACTCGTCACAGTTCCTAGATTGCGCGGGAGTTTGTCGAAGACGTGAGGGGACGCTTCGATCTCCCGCACGTCCCGTCCAGAGGAGGAGACGTGCATGCTGGCACGGATCCCATCCGCGAGACTTTGATGCGTGTACTCACCGGGATGGCTTTCCATCACGTGGACGACGGGGTGGAGGGGATTTTTTTCCCGCTTCATTCCACCGAAGGGCCGTATACTAAGGGGCCAAACCTCCTAAGGTGTTGACGACTGTGCAGCTCCGGGTAACGAAGGGTGGCGCCTCGCAGGTGACGGGTGCCACTTCTTCGCAGGCGGCGCAGCCCGGCGTGGGTGGTATTTTGTCTACGGCTGCACCGAGCTGTGAGCAAGCTTCCCCAGAGAGCGGAAACGCAGATGCGGATGTGGGAGAGCCCGAGGCGGGTGAGGACAAGCTTGTTGGTGGTGGCGTGCGGCTGTTCATAGCCACTTCCTCCGCTGCGGGACAGGGTAGCTTCTCCGAGGACTCGCTGCCACCTCTGGAGAGCGGCCTGGCCGATGCTATGCGTAGTCGAAGTCGCACCCGTCAGGGGAAATCTTAGGTTTGCGTTTTTTGAGTCACTAAAGATCGCATGTGCAACCTCGTTACCCGTTTCTCACATTTGATATTCCAAGGGGGGGTGTCGTGCCAATGATATTGGTCCCAGCAGGGGTCGCACCTCGCCATGGCGTAATGACTTACCTTCGCGCCGTGCTGGGGCTTTGCGTTTTCGCGTAGGACTCTCTCCCCCTTAGGGTGTGTTTTGGGCCCCAAGGCTGTAGTGTCGTGAGATGTGTACGCGTATAGCAATGTGTGCGTGTGCACAATAAGTGGTGCTGCGTTGCGGTATACCGTGGATACCGGTGTACGTGCCGGTGTGCGCGATGACCCCGAAGGGTTACTTGCAGGGAGAATCAAAAAGTTTGGCTTCGAAATTACACTCCCATAAGGGGCCACAGACGGGGATTTCTTCTTTTTCCTGTATCTCGGCAAATAGCGCGTTTGGGAGGCTTAGAATGCCCGATTTGGGGTGCACGCGGCGTCAAAACACTTAGAAATTTTTGAGGTGGTGCACGTCCGTCCTTAGAGGTATTACTGTACACCGAATCGGCTACCCACTGGGCGTCTACCACGTGGGTGTGCACTGTGCACGCCCGCGTGGTACATGCGGAGTGCGCATGGCGGCGCTGCTACATGGCGCATGTAGTGCCGTGTTGTAGCTTGTACTCAACATCACGTGCCACGGTGTACAGTGAAACGAAGCGCGTGCGCAGCGAGTGAGCTTAAACGCGTTGAGCAGTCGCGTTATTTTGATCCCTGTGGGTTTACTGGTGTTTCCTGGTTCGGAGCCTAGGGACGAAGTTGTGAGGTGTACTGGTACGGGGTTCCCATGTATCCTGTGAAGGTGGGAAGCCGTACCATCGTAACTTGACAATTGGTGTCTTATCGGGTGATATGGTCTCGTCCACAACTTTCTCGATTACCCATTCGCGGGTGGAGTCATTGCTGAGTAGTTCTGGCGGGTTTGCGGGGTCGTTTGCGGCATCGCCCGGGGCGTCGCTCCTGCCAGAGTCGCCATCCCAGGGGGGCGAAGTTGGCTCTACCGAGACCGGCTTATCGTGTGGTAGGAACAATTCCCCGGGGGAAGTGGGCTCTTGTGGTGGAGGAGGGTCGTTCGCCGGGACTGCACTAGGTGGGGCGGAAGAGGGGGGGCCTCTCCCTGTTTATCCATATTGGTAGTGCAATCCTTTGGAGCTTTTTTGACACGGTCGATTGAGACCGTGTCATGTAGATTACCGTCCAGGATTGTGACGGTGCTCTCGGTTGCCTTGACGACCCTAAAGGGACCAGTAGTGCGCGGGAGTAGCTTCCGTGCGATCCCTTCATCTTCCGCTGTCTCGGTGGTTTTCCGAGGTAAGCGGTCGAGGAAAACAGAGTCCACTGGGGAGAACATTGGCAGGGCCCTTACACGGGAATCGAAATCGGCCTTGTACCGCTTCTGCGTGGCGTTCATATTGGTTTTTGCCTTAGAGAGAAGGAACCGAATTCGGTTACGTGTCAAGCGCTTCACGGTAACCGTATCCGGTTCGCCAGGCCCAGTATTGGGGATTGAAGTTGTAGGTGCGTCGACGACGATTCCTGGTGGGTGTCAGCAGCAGGTCAAATGGTGTTGTACCCGTTGTTCGATAAACTTGGGAGTTATAGGCGTATACCAGCGGCTGGACGAGATCGTTCCAGTCTTGCTGGTGCTCAGACACGTAATGTCGGAGTCTCCCCACGAGGGTGCGGTTAAATCGTTCCGCCTGTACGTTGGTTTGGGGATGGTATGCGGTTGTCATGAGATGACGTACGCCTAAATCCTCACAAAGGGCGTCAAAGAATTTTGCCACAAATTGCGGTCCGTTACCCGTGAGAAGGAACTGGGGGGCCCCGTAAGGGAAAATCCAGTTTTATAAGAAGGAGAGGGCTACATTAGTCGCTTGCGTGGCCCGTAGTGGAATGGCCCTCGTCAGCTTAGTGAAGCGGTCAGTGATGACCAAAATGAAGCGATTCTCATGTCTGGTTTTCGACAATGGACCCAAGATATCCATCGCTACAAATTCCAAAGGACCCGCTGCGGGGAATAGCTTCAGAAACTTCTGATGCTTATGACGCGTCTCCCTAGTGGCAGCGCATGAGCGGCAGTCCTTGATTGTCTGGTACGCGTCATTAGCCATGAACGGCCAATAGAAATCTCTACGGAGTGTAGCGTACATTTTTCTCCCACCCGGGTGTCCCGCCAAACGTAGGTAGTGTGAGAGGTATAGGACACGGTCCCGTAGGGTTTGTGGTACCAGGAGCTGTATGGCGCCGTCTAGCGGCGATGTTCTCGATAAGAAGCCATGATGGTCATACCCGAACCGGGACCTTGGTTTGCCTACTGTCTCAGCGGCATTCTTACACAAGGAGTCTTTAGCCTGCTCAGCGAGGAATTTCCGGGTGGGGATTGGAAGAACTTCGGTTTTCTCCGTTTCGACGGCCAGTACGGCGTTCCCATCGGGGTCTTTTTCGTAATCTTCTGAGTTTTCCCAGTCAAGCAAGATGTTTTCATAGGTGGTGTCCCCTTCTTTGACTGTCGCCACAAGGCAGTCGCAATTCCCTTCGGGCTCTACTGCGAAGCATGGAATGTCGGCCTCCAGAGGTCCGTCATCCATTTCCTCAGTGGACATGCGCGACAGGGCGTCCGCAGCCTGATGCTTTATCCCGGCGCGGTGCACGACGTCGAATTCGAACTCGGAGATTCGTAGTCGCCACCTGGCAAGCCTGCCGGAACAGTCGGCTAGGTTCAGGATCCACTGTAGGGAGTGAAAATCTGTGCGTACGGTGAAACATTTACCCTCCAAATATGGTCTGAGTAAGAGCATCGCCGATACGACTGCGAGACACTCTTTCTCCGTCGTCGTGTAGGCCCGTTCGGGTCGTGACAATGAGCGACTCCAATTCCCTACGGATTTGTACTCCTTCCCGTCTGGCTGCTTTTGGAGTAGTGTACATCCGACCTGGACGTCACACGCGTCCGTATCCAGCATTTAGGGACGACCCGGGACGGGAAGCGCCAAAATAGGCGGGGAGATCAATCGATCTCGTAGATCATGGAAGGTTTGGTACTCCTCGTCGTTTAGATTTCCAAAATGGTTTGGCTGTCCCTTCTCGAGCTTGCGGTTCAGCGGGGCTGCGATTCTCGCGAAGTTGGGGACCAAAACGTCGGAAGACGTTACATAAGCCTATAAAGGATCTTATCTCCGTTTAGGTTGTCGACGGTTTGGTCGGCCGAATTGCGTCGCATGTTCGCTTGGAAACCTGAAGTTTCCCGGGTCGAACTACGTGCCCGAGATAGTCTACGAAGGCTTGGAAGAAGAAGCATTTCTTCAGCTTCAGGGTGATTTCCGCATCCCGTAGAAGGGTGAGAACGTTACGGACGTGGCGGAAATGTTCCTCCGCTGACCGCGAGTAAATGATAACGTCATCTAGGTACACCAAGGCGTATTGCCATTTAACTCTATTGAGCATGATGCCCAACGCCATCTGGAAGGTGGCGGGGGCAGTCTTTAACCCGGAGGGCATTCGCTTCAACCTGTAGAGACCCATGTGGGAAGTAAATGTCGTTTTGTCACGGTGTTCTTCTGCGATTTTGACCTGCCAGTACCCACAATTGGCGTCAACGGTGGTGAAGGTCGTGGCTTCGCCTAGGGAGTCTATACATTCGTCCATACGTGGTATCGGGTATGCCTTCCGTGGTGTTAGCGCGTTCAGTCCTCGGTAATCAATGCAGAATCGCCAACTGCTGTCCTTCTTCGGGGCAAAGACGACTGCGCTCGCCCATTCAGCCTTAGAAGGTTCAATAACTCTGGAGTCCAACATGCGTTGGACTTCGAGGTCTTCCATTTCTCTGGCTTTACGACCGGCCCTGTAGGGAACTTGGCAAACTGTTTTAGCGCCCGGTTCCAACGTAATCCTGTGAAGGGCCGCATTTATCTGACCCAGGCAGCCAGACCACATGTTCTCGAATTCCTGTAGCAGGTTCAAGATTCGATCTCGGTAAGGGCTGAATTCTTCACCAATGTGGATCGTTTCTCGCCAATCCGTTTGCGGAGTATTGTCTCCCTGTAATGGGAGCCCATCTTCGGGTTTCCTATCTTCCTTTCCTTCTTTAGTGTCGAGCTCTCCGAGCTCGTCGCGTAGGACAGTGAGCGCCCGTGGGGCGGGTAAGGCGAGACCCATGACCATGTTCTTGGGCACGTGAACTTCCCTGTGTGAAAAGTTGCTGACCAAGACCAGAAAGGGATGACGTGGCGAGATGTTCATGACTCCGTTTGTCATGAGCGAGAGGTCTCGTGACACCGTTTTGGGGTGGTTTTGCAAAAATACCAGTCCCGAGGTTTCGCATGTAACGAGAGCTTTCTGTTGGGCCATGGGTGGTATACATATTGTCTGAGCGAGTCGAACCTTGTTGGAGAGTGTCGTTCCGGGAAGTTGGGCGACCGTTTATTTGTTCCCGGCTGGGCCATGGAAAGCGCTAACTACCGCCACTGGTGGCGACCCCTAGAGGGCTACCTTGCGTTCGCGGGGGTAGATGGCGCGGACATGACGGTCGATGAAGGAAGTTTCCAAGATTGCATCAGCAGCTAGGTTCGTAGCCACCAGAAGTGGGACGCGCTGGACCAAATTTCCCAGACGGGTGCGAAGGATGATGGTTCCCAGAATGTGCATGGGGTCCTTAGAAGCATTGAATACCCGAGGGGTCTTGCGGTTGTTCAGGTTACGTTCGTACACGTCGGGAAGATTCTTGGCATGGATGATATTCGGTCCCGCGCCAGTGTCCAGTATGTCCAGGAGGGTTCTGGTGGTACGAGGCGTGAGTCCAGTTTTCAACTGGACTTTGTAATTCTCCCGGGTCATGACGATAACGTCACCGAGGTCGGTGTTGTTAGGCGTCGAAGTCGTGGAAGAATTATCTGATTGCGCTTCCGAAGAGTCCCTCTGCGGGTCAGACTCTAATGAAGCACGTGGGGTGAGGCTCGAACCTCGTGAGGAGGACAGGGCCTCTACGCTTCCTCCGCCTCGTTTTACTGAGGGTTTTCAGGCGTGTTTCCACCCGGTTGGGAACTTTCAAACGAGAGGACCTGGTTAACCTGATGAGAACGCTGGGAGAGCACAGGGACGCGTTCTTGAGGGATGGGTCTCGGTTAGGTCGTGGGGCTCCTTGGCGTGGTCGGTTGGGGGGCTGTTGACCACCCGAGATGGGCCGCTGGTTTCCCCATGGCTTGGGCTTGTAGTATCCTTCGGAAACGCGCTGGTGGTAGTTAGACTCGCGAAGTTGCAACAGGGTGTTACGGTACTCGGGAGGATACCATTCGCAGCATGGGCGTGAGGTGGATAAACAAATGCGACATGGTGTCACCTTGTTCACCAAGGCCGGTGCCGTTTGATACGAAGACGGCGTTTTTTGTGCCGTATGAGTATCCCTTGGGGGTTTTTGTTGGTAGCGGAGGTCCCGAGGGGGTTGTATCGTCGATGGCGTCGATGCGCCCGTGAAGGGAATTGAAGGGAATGAGGGGGGCGAGAGTTGGACAGCGAGGGCTAAAGCGCCCACGTCTTCAAAGCGAACACCCCAGTCTGCTTCTTCGGTGTCAGAGGAGACAATGAGTGAAACCCGACTGAGTTTGCTGCTCTTCACCGCTTCCAGTGTTTTGTAGTACTTCTTACCACCCCGATGGGTATCGCCAAGGCCTTCAGCGTAGCTGACAAGCTGGCGGAAGACCACCTTGGGATGCGGAGAGGAGTAATTACGCACGCTGGCCCTGATTGCGGGTAACAATCCTTCGACGAAGAGAGCTTTTAAACGTACCTCTGGGAATATGTTGCCACATCGAAGGTTCTTAATCCACAATTGGTCCGCGAATTCGCGTTCCGCTACCGCAGAGCTCTGGCGGTGTGTAATTATATGGTGGTAAGCCTCCGATAGGATATCGTCCGTGACATAAACCTCCAGTAGGTAGTTAACCACCTCCGGGTAGGACGCGAGGAGTTCAGAGCTCGTAGCGCTCACCGCCCCAGATTCGCCGGTGATCTTTGCGGTGATAGTATCCCTAGCGGGTGGGTCCAAGAAGAACTTGAATAGCCAGAGGCCTGCGCCCTCATGAACACCATTCTGGTTGCACGCGCTCTTGAACGCCGCTAGAAATCGTAGGACCAATATGGGATCCTTGCCCGAGAACTTCAAGGGCATTTGCAATTGCATACGTTTAGCATGCTTGGCCACGGCGCGATCTACCGTGGAACTGTAACGAGAACTTCGATCGTTGAGGCGATAGTGCTTAAGTTTCAGGACTTTCATAAATTCCCCGTTATTGGGTCGTATGCGGTGTAAGTGCGATATTTCTACTTCGGGGTCGGAGTCTTCCGAATCGCCCCAGTTCTGGTCCTCGTCTGAGCCAGACTGTGAGTCTTCCGAGCCGGAAAAGCCACGGCCCTTGCGGGACGACTTCCTCCGGTTCCGACTTCGGTCTAGGGACTTCCCTATTCCCCCAGTGTCACTATCCTTTCGGGAATTGCGACCGGTACTCTTCTGCTTCCCCGGGGCGGGGGGGGGTCTAGATCGGGTCTATCAACGTTGGGGTCCCTTCCGGGTCTTGAATCTGCTTCATGTTGGGCAGGGATGGTGGGCGGCTGACATACCGAAATGGCCGGTTGACGATTAACAAATTGCTCAAACCCATATTGGGTGAGCTGAAGACGGCTCTGCACCTCAGTGTTAACACTGGTGGCGATAGTGCTGTCCAGAGCTCCGGAAACGGTCATTTTCGGAGCAACCCGCTGGGTAAGAGTATCCAGCAAGCCCTCCACCTCAGCGCTAACCCATGCATGGATGCGCCGTTCGACCTCAAGGGTTACCATCGACTCCAAGAGCGGTCGCAATGCTATGAGTAGACTTCCCGGATGGGGCTGAGCACCGCTCTCGATTGGGCGTTGGGGGCTTCCCAGAAGGGGTTCGCGTGGCACATCCACTGGGAGTTGTGGCGTCTGAAGGGCGGCTTCGCGAGAGGCGTGCTGACGCACCGCCTCAAGACGGTTCCGAAGGTCGGTTGGTGTGGACCGTCGCAGTAGTTGCTCCGGGTTGTCCACGGGTGGTAGGATTCCCCCATGGGCACTTCGGGTGCTCGGAGCCCCTGAATTGGAAGCAGGTAGCACTTCGTCAGTGCCACTGTCCCGTAGGGGTGGAACAGGTCCAGCGTGTCCACGAGAAGATCCCTGGGGGGTAGCCATTACGGTAGACTGAGGGGTATTTTCGTCCGGCTTGCGGCAAATGAATTCCAAAGATGGGCGTGTTTGTAAAAACCCTGAGAAGTAAACGACTTCACAGTGGGCAGCAAACGTTCCCAGGTAAACTGTACAATCCACCGAGGGGAAGTGAGAGTCCTAGATGAAATGTAGAGTCTTGAGAGAGCCAATTACACCAGAAAGACCCAAGTGGGAGTTTCTAAGTCGGGAAACCAGTTGTAGTACAGCGAGAGCTACTGCCGTGTACTGTGCCCAAAGTCGGAAGTAGTATGCGCAGCACCCAAGCGGGGACGAAGGAGCGTGCAGACGGACGCTAACAACGGGGCACGAGATAGGCGTGCAGCATCGTATTGACGACAGAACGGCCCTATGGGAAACTGGACGATGAATAATCGGCAAGGGGGTACTTGAGGTTTACCACTGTGAGCTCTGCCCAACGTGAAGTGCTTGAGGACATCTCCGAGGGTAGTAGCTACGTGTTGAAAAGAATAAACAATCTACCTATCAAGGGGTTCCGTAGGTGGTGACCGACAACTGTCACCACCTTACACGTGGCGTTTCCCAAGCTGCACCCATGTGCACAATAACTATCTTGCTATCCTAATATGCACCCATTGGGATAGTGCGTCCAATTGCACTACAACAGTGTTGACCAAGTATTGTAGTATAAATCTATTGAAAACTGTATTCAAGTAATTAAACCAGCTCAGCATGGGATACCATCCCGAAGAGAAGGTCCTACGCAGGATATGTCATTTGAGTAACAGTATGTCGTCAATGTGAGCCGTGAAACAAATTGTGAAGCAAACTGTGAATATTCAAAGTTCAACTCCTCAACTGTGAACAATGTTCTTCTACTCCCTCCGAAAGGCTTTCGTATTTCTATTATCAAAAAGCAAATAAGCTGTATGATTTACCTTCGAATCCATGTTGTGTTAATCAATAAATATGAAAAGATTTCTAAAAACGAAACAAAAAACCAGAAAAAGTAGCTGTTTTATCATCATTTATGTACTGTGAAGGCAAAAATCACAATAAGTACTTTGCATTGAACACTGAATGTTATGTGAGTTACTTTTTTGGCTCACAGCCGATCAAATATGTTTATTTTGAGATTATGAAACAGGTTTTAGGAGTAGATTCAGAGATTTTGTTCAACTATGAAAATCGGAAGTATGGGAAAACTGCATACTTCTTCTTCGTTCTGGAAGGCCATATAGTTTGATATTTGAAAATTTATAATTCCTAAAAGGATACAACCTAATCTTGAGGAGTCCTTTAAGATACACCCTCAACGCTTTGGCGGGTACTGAAGCCTTACATACACTTCACCCAAAAAAGTTTTCAATCCAATTTATGCAGTGGTCACATCATGTGCGTTGCACATGGATAAATTGCTGCTTAATACTCTTGGCTCGTCATAAGTGGTCAGCAAAATTTAAGAACTGTATCTTCTCCAAAGTTTTGAAAACGAAATACAAATCTCAGCGCTGTGCTCAAAGTTTCGCATAAAAGCCGAAGTGTTTAGCTTTCTCTTCACAACCCGAGTTGGCCGACCAAAAACCGGTTATAATCTACACCCTTTTTCTGCTCGAACATTACTCCCTCATCCACACTGTGGCAACAAGACCGAAGAGACCAAGACTGACCGATGACTCTCCTGCCGTTCGCAGTCTTCATGAAATATTGGATAAAGGGGAACTCACTGGTGACGAGTTTGACACCGACGTTTACAAAATGGATCCTCTTTTCCAATCATTTCGGCTTTCAACATTTAGAAACAAGTACTCTGCGATCAAAGCGGAAAAGCTTGAAACTGCAAGTTAGTTATTTTCCTAAATTTTTCTAATTTATTTTTTCTAACGGCTTTTGCAGCAAATGCTGCGCAGATGCTGAACGCAAGATGTACCGCTGGAAAGAGTGAAATCAAAAATTTAAACGTGGTCGATCTAGTAGATGATGATGATGAGACGGATGAGAGAGATGATCAAGATCCCCGGGTTATACGAAAACCTGGGAAGTTATTTCCCCTTGTTTTGCAATCTGTTTGGGAAGGCCATGACACAACTGTTGAGTTCGTTGGCGTGGCCATATCTCTACCTTCCGGAGTCCAAGTCGAATATATTGAGAGTCATGTGTGGAAAATGGCAATGTTTTTGAACTAACCGTAGCATGGTCTGAAGCAATGACTAATATAAAATGGCTTCACAAGGCCTGGCTCACCAGACAATATGATACTATGAAAAGATATCATCCGAAAACATTAAAATTTCCGAGATCACTGAAAAATAAAAGGAGCTTCCCTGAGGAAAACGTGAAATCGTACTGCCAAATTCTGCTTCCTTTCAAACGTGCGTCACATGTCCCGAAGAAGCAGATTTTAGGGTTTCCAGACGGTATTAGTATCTTATATGTCGATATGAAGTCCCCTGATGCACGCAATGCAAAGCGGGAAGACATCGTTTGTATTCAGGTAAATTAGGCTTTTTTTCCGGAACCAATTTGTGTGCTTTTATTACTCTAGCTATTCTATAATGTTTCTTTAAGAATCAAGAAGTCTCTGTACTGGTTAGAAGCGAAGATTTATTGCACAGTACTTCGTGAAAACCATTTGTTCTAATGCTTCACCATTTTTTGGAATGTGTGGTGGCGATTATAAGGCGGTGGCGGGACACTGCCTGGGACACCGGCAAAATTTTTTTTCGCTCTCTCCGGAGGGATTCTCCGGAGATAAAAAGCGAGAGCCTCCACTACTCCGCGCGCTTCTGCTCCCTCAGAACGGCCCCTAGCTCTGCTACCATCCCCCCTTTTCCAGCGCCCCCGCCGCCGCATCACTGCTGCGCTCTCCAGCCGCACCACTACAGCGCCCCTGCCGCCGCGTCACTGCCACTGCTGCGCCACTATCGCATCTCATCCGCACTTACAACTGGATATGTTGCAACTACGACTGGCGCAGCTACCACCCCGAATACTGACGGTTACCGCACGATGCATATGGCACTATATGCCACCATAGCAACGTCCATTAGTGTAACTTGCGCGTCAGCAGATATGGTGAGCTCGACAAGATATCAAAGTGGAACCCACCGGACAATGCCTGAAGGAATGCTATCTGCGAGACATACCCCACTCGGAACCCTATATATTCGTGTATTTTGACAACATGTCATATGGAGGAATGGAATCTATTCAATGCATCAACTATCTATATAAACCCCCGAGTTCAAAGCATCACGACCAATTCAACTCCGGGCAGGCCATCTCCTCCCTTGGCAACCCATCACATCCTTGAATACAGTCAGTGCCTCCCTTTCCATCACCTGCTTCGTCTTTCTTTCTCCCTTATAGTGCGGTCTGGTCTCCCGGATTCTCTTTCATTCTTGTGTTGCACGGCCTTATTTGTACTTCACACCATGTCATGAACCACGCATTACTGTAGTTTGGTGTTGCGTGTTGTATCTCATTCAGATATGTAGAGCAAAACCCGCGAACGGGAAGAACCCTATGAGTGTCCGAAATTCACTTCCTGAGGAGGTAGTTCGGCAATAGAGCCCTCGTGACTCCCAAGATGTGGGTGTAACTCCACGGGAGATTCAAGTACATCTACAAGGTGTGAAACAAAGAATCATGTAAGGGAATGACCAGAAGCGACAAGCAATGGTATCGGCAGGCGTGGCACGCGAGCGCCACGCGCGGTATCTGGAGACAGATAGAAAAAGGGAACCCAACGAAAGGGGCAATACTGGTGAGACGAGTGGTACGAAAAGCAACAAACGAACACCCAATAGTAGGGCGGAGAGGTGTACCTGGCAGATCAGACAATAAACATAAATATGTGGACCAGGACAAATAATAAACCAATATGGTATGCGTCGCAACGCTTCTCCTCGGCGGAGCCGGTCGGATGCCAGAGCAAGAAGGAGGCAAAGTACTGGCGCAAGCGATCAAAGTCAGGTCCGAACACTGGTTGCGTTTAGTGACATTGGAGCGAGCGCGAGCTCGCTCCGCCTAAGTACTGGTCCACTGTGTGGCCCAAAATGAATATCTAACTCTATCCAAATTGGATGCCACGTATGGCACAGACGGCTTTCCAAAATCAACCTAAATTAGGTGCCAAAATTCTAAAATAATCCCTACCAAAGGGGGCCATGCTGCACAGTACGCACACCCCTCCAGCTCACAAGTAGCCAATTTCCCGCGAGGGATGACGAAAATTTCTGATTTTTCATCCCCTACAAAGGGTCAAAGTGCATTGGATTACAAGATATACATTTTCTATGGCTTCGTGGTCGACTTAAGGTTCTGGTCGCACGAGGGCTTCATTTGTGTCTATCGATTCTGTTTCACTGGTTTGGCGCTTGGAATCCCCAAAATTGCTCAGAATAGTCTCCATTTTCTTGATTCAAGTCATTCAATATCGTTCTTCTTTCATCCGACAGAAATTATTTCACTATTCAGCTATCTCTAACGTACAGCCTCTATCGTTGCATAAATGTAGTGTTTTGCAATAGGAATCGAGCTGTGCAATAGAATCTAGGTTAGTTGATGCGTGTGGGTTTTTGTGCATTTCATTGAATTGATCGCAGCCTCCTTCCCAGTCAGAGGTTCAGGTTGGTCTGCAGTTCTACCTATTTTCTAAGTTGGCTGACTGTTCGGAAAAGTTGGTATCGTGTCGTGTTGTCTTTGTGACCGTGTTGCTTTTCGTGCTCAGATGTTGAGTCTTTGTCGTTTTGCTAATTGTTGTACACGCTAAGGAGCTACAATGGTTCCTTGGGCCATTTTTTGGCCTGGTGCTCTCGATCTACGTTTGTGTGTCTTTCCCAGTATTTGTCACCACCCGCGCCTTTTTTTGGTTTGCATTGGAAATGGCGTTCACATGATACCCTCGAGCAGTGGTCTATTCTTCCCTAACTTGTTTGAGCTTCTTCGATGGATCGAATACCGATGTGGAGAAGTTTTTGTTCTATTTCGAAAATATCGCGACAGCTGACCTTGAGGATAGTGTTCGAGCTTGAGCTACGTTTCTGTGTCCTCCCCAGGGTTTGCCACTACCCGCGCCGCTTATCGTTTCGCCCCGAAAATGGCACCACAGGAAGGAGACTTGTTCGCTAACCTCTGCTAGTAAGTTTCAAAATGCTTATTTACTCTCTTCCCCAAAAGCATGCGAGAATACATAAGAACGCGGAAAAAGAAGGCGGCAAAAGCGCAGGTTGACTCAATAGTGAGTGAGTGCAGTGTATAATAAGATAAATCTAGAATCAGAAAAGCTTCATGCGTACACAACTCCCCACAGTTCCCCGGAGAACTACAACGGTTCCGTTTTTATATAAAATATGAGCTAAGAATGCAATCAAATGTCAGTCCACTATACTTTGGAGCTATTGACGCATTAAAGATATCAGTTAATAAACTTCTTGTGTTATATAAAATCTTGCTGTTTATGCTTTTTGAGAAAACAATGGATGCCCAAAAATTCAGAAGGTTCCCTCCTCCCTTAGAGAGTAACGTTTTCTTACAACAGAATAGTTGAAGAAAAATGAAAACCAAGGAATACGTTAACATAAAATCAAAGCTTCTATAATTGTTCATCTAAAATTTAAAGGGTATGATCTTAACTTCAGTAGAGGAAAGATACTTAGTGTTGTGGAAAAAGCTATTTTTTACAGAATAGATGCTTCTTAAACAAAGATTGGCCTAGTTGAATCTCGGCGTAGACTAAGTTAGCCACAGCCAAAAAACATGTAGAATGAAGAGCTTAGTTGTATCTAAATTTGGAGTTAAGGGCTCTAACCGTTTTCATGCGACGGTTTGTCGTACAAATACCGATAAGGTGTGGGGTCCGCCTGGTAGAGGGAGCGCGCGAGGGCTCAACCGAAAGGAGAAAAACACACAACAAATATGGTAGTAGGGCACCTGAAACCCGCAGGGGCAAACGGCGGGGCAACTAGTCTAGACCGTGTAGGTGTACGGTAGTAGACGTCGACGCGCGGTAAAACCTGAATAGTAATAGAGTAGCAAGTGACCAAGATGTTATAGTTACTGCCCTGGTGGTGCCTGACTTTACAATACCCGAGGGGGAAGGCGAGGTGCACCACAATATATACAAGGTGCACCGACGCCGATCTCCCATGCGAGCATGACGTCATCGGCTGTGCCCATGACCTACTGTCATGGGCCAGCAATGCTAAACTATCCTAGACTATAAATTAGAAATTAGAAATTATAAAATACAGAATACCAATTGGGTACAGTGCAGCCAGCAAGGCGCACCAGTAGGCCCACGTGGCACCAACCCATTGAGGTCTCATTGTACTACAGACCCCCTTCCTACCCTGAGCCACGCCCTCGTGGCTCCTAGATCCTTTCACCAAGTCGGTTGCATCGTCGTACCAATTTGGTCCCTGTCGCAGCCTTTGTGCCATCTCGCGCCGTGCGTCGCGTCCGCTCTGCGTCGCCGAGCGCACTCTGTTCACCACCTTGGTCATCACCGATTGCGGCTCTATCCACCTCTTTGGTTGTCACCGACAGCGGCCTATTCATTCCCATTTGTGGTTTGGGCGCGACGCGCGCCCATTGCATACCTCCAAGGTTCTACCTTTTTGGCTGCACGGCTTAGACCCATTTACCGTGTCGGTATACCCAGTGGAGGGGCGGGTTACGCCTTCGGGCTCGTGTGAGCACTGTACCGTGAAGGGTTTTGGCGCCCACTTTGTTGCGGCGTGTCTCTCTGTACCTTCGAGGTTCGACTACCAACCCTTCGAGGCACTGCCGCTGACTCCATCGAGGTTGTTCCACCGTTCTCCCTTCTGGTTGCCTTCGCACCCCTTTGCGGTTTGTCTACGTGGGCTCGCGCCACCGTGGCTTCTCGTCCGACCGACAAGGTTGAATCCGTTTATGGTGACCCCCGATCCTTATCTGAGCCACATGGGTAGACATGGTACCAGCGTGCGGGCTCGCACCCGTAGCGGTACACGGCGCTTCATTCAATACCCCTAAGGTGGATGGATGGCTGCTTCGGTTGGCGTCTGCAGTGTACTGCCACAAAGGGTTCTAGTTTCATGTGCATCAAACCACCCTCGGTGTCGATCATCCATTGCGAGCGCGAAGCCTTAACGTGGTCACAATAGCGCGAAAACTATCTAGGAACCATGTCCGTTCTGTCTTCAAAGAATACCACATAGGTCTTGATCGGTTTCGTACCTCATAAGGAAACGAACTTTCATGGTAAGCACAAAAACTCGTTCCCTTCTAGACCATCCGAGGTATATTCATATCCGTTCTGGCCTCGCTTCCATCCCGAAGTGGTCTATTTCCTCCCTCTATGGTTGCGGTGTCACCATATAGGTCCTGGCATGTGCCATTCGTTTGGCCTTCCTGCCCTTCGTTACCATCATGGTCGATTAGGTTGTTCCATAAAGGATCTCCATAGTACCGTACAGGTTCATTTCATGCTCCCTTTCTGATTTCCATAACTTTGAAACACCTTCAAGGTTTTCATCGTACCATAAAGGGCTGCGCAGCATTACTAATGTCTCCCGCGCAGTTCCATGCTCCACCTTTAAGGTTTATTCCAAACCGCATTAGTCCCAATGGGTGTCGTTCTTCATGACCATGAAGGTTTGGTTCTTCACAGCCACTATCCGGGTGAAACAATCCTCCGTCGTGTCTCTACTACCATAAACAGCTCAAACCAAATTGGTAGACCTTGCGGTTGCACTTTGTGCGCAGCGAGCGTCACGTAGTACCAATTTGGTAGCTTATGGGGTGCCGCGCGACGACGCGCGAGTACCAGCAATGTACCTGGATGGTTCTGCATGGCCTCTTGGCGCGCATACGCGCAGACGCTGCACCAGACCCATGAGGTTACTTGCAAGGCGAATCAAAAAATTGCACGCCGAAATTACCCCACCAAACGTTATCAAAAACGCCGAAACACCTTTTGGTTTGTATCTCGGGAACCAAGCGGTTTCAGAGGCTGAGAATGGCCGATTCAGGAGCGCGGGACGCCCAAATTACTTAGGTTTTTTGACCATGCCGGTGTACGCTCCCTACAGACAATAGTGTAAACCGAATCGGTTACCCAGCGCGGCGCTCTGCCGATCTGGAGCGCGTCTCTCGCTTATCAAAAAACTTAATTTTTTTACTTTCACCACTTGGGTTTGGAGCCATGCGTGCGCGGCGCGTGCCATGAAAGTGCGCGCGCGTGCCGGCCGCGTGCCAGCTTTGGCGTCGCTGGGACGCTGACGCGCAAAGCGCATCCATCGTCGAGCTTCGTTCGGTACGTCGTCATCGCTAAACCTTCACGGTCTTCCGGCAAACCTTCTTGGTCTCTTCGATGCACTCTGATTACCTTCTCCCAGTTGGTGTTAGCTTCTTCGTTAAAGTTATCCAGTTAGATGTTGCAGTTAGCTTCAGTTACCATGTGGGTGCGATGCGCAGCGAATGAGGGAAAGCGCGAAAATAGCCTTCCCTCTCCCTAAGAGCTGTGCATCGCCTCTAAGGTTTACCCATCGTTCGGCATGTTCTCTCCTTTGCGGTTCCAGTAGCTTACCCTGAAGTGGTGTGGTATGGCTGAGGGCGGCTCGGCGGTATCACCATCGGCGCCCCAGCCATGCCACCGTACGGTGTACTTTAGACCATCTGGGGTACGGCGGTGACCTACAAGGCGTTCCACTGGGAACTCATTAGAGACCTGAGCTGGTATCGTTTCACCACTTTGGTTTAGATGAGCATCGGTACCACTAGGGGTAGGTGTTTCCTCTGAAGGAGCAACTTTAATCCCCGCAGGTGGTACGTAGTCTGGGTCGTCACCCTGTGCGTCATCATTAACCTCGATGGGTGTCCCGTCTTCCCGGGGCTGAGTCCTCAGGGCAACCGCTTGTGGGTCACGCGCCGATTCTCTGCGTTCCTTCCTGGACTGAACCGTTCGAGGTGCAACCCTGATTCGGTCAATAGAGATCGTATTCTCTACACCATCTTGGTTCACCGTCACCGTGTGGTTTGTCGCTCGAACTACCTTGAAAGGTCTCGATGATTTCGGAAGAAGCTTCGAATTGATATCTCTATCAATAGCTTCATCATCGGCCTCATCACCCGGTCGTGGCTTAGCTCCTTTCGGGGGGTGGTCAATAAAGACATATTGACCCGGCGTAGCCGTTACCACTTGGGTTACCTTTCGGTCGTAGTCCTCCTTGTACCGCTTCTGGGATGCTGTGAGCTTGCTCTCAGCATACTTGAGAGCTCGTCTCAACCTCAAAAGGGTATTCCGTTTGACCTGGGACGGTGTGAGCGCTCCGGCGGCTTCTTGTCCTAATGGGTTTCCTTCAACAACAATACCTGGTGGGTGTCTTGACAGTATCAGATCGAACGGCGTAGTTTGCGTCGCTCGATGAACCTGAAGGTTATATGCATATGTCAAGGGCTGCACGAGCTCGTCCCAACCAGTTTGGTGTTCTTCCGTATAATGTCGCAGCCTAGATACCAGGGTTCGGTTAAAGCGCTCCACTTGCCCATTCGTTTGTGGATGATAGGCAGTAGTGAAGTAGTGCTAAATACCCAAGAGGTTACATACAGCTTCAAAGAACTTCGAAGCTAAGTTCGAACCATTTTCGGTAAGTAGATAAAGCGGTGCACCATACGGGTAGATCCAATTGTTCAAGAACGCCACCGCGAGGGTCGTAGATTTCGTGTCCTTCAAGGGTATCGCTCGCGTGAGCTTCGAGAACCTGTCGGTGATTACGATGATGTACTGATACCTCCTTGTGGTTTTTGGTAATGGACCCAGAAGGTCTATTGCGACGAACTCGAGAGGACCCGCTGCAGGGAATAACTTCAATTATTTCCTGTGCTTCCGGAGACCTCCACGGGTCCGTACGCAAGATTCACATTGACCTACAAAGGTATATACATCATTAGCCATATGAGGCCAGTAGTACCCTTGCCTCAAGGTGTAGTACATTCTCGTACCTCCAGGGTGTCCTGATAGCCTTGGGTAGTGGGCCAGGTACAGCACCCGAGGGCGCAATACCTTGGGCACCACCTTCTGAAGGGAACCATTAATAGGAGCTCGCCTCACCAGGAAACCATTTCGGTTGACGTCAAAGTTTGAGTCTTTCATACCTACTTGGTCCATGAGAGAGCGGCAATAAACATCGTTTGCTTGCTCTCTCAGGAATTCCTCGCGGGTAATTGGCATGACGTCTGTTTCCTCGAGGGCGAGTATTTCCCGAGCGATGTCATCACTAAACCACGTATCCCCTTCGGGTAGAGTCCAGTAACCTTCTAAGGTATCACCATCAGGGTTGGTAGAGAGGGTAAAGCATGGGATATCATCCTCTACCGGCTCGGTGTCCAAACCATCTGTGGTAATGCGAGACATCGAGTCTGCGACATTGTGCTTGATACCTGGACGGTACTGTACGTCATACTCGAACTCTGAAAGTCGTAACCGCCATCGGGCAAGTCTGCCTGATGCGTCGGCCAGACCCAGTATCCACCGTAGGGCATCATGGTCGGTTCGAAGCGTGAACCTCTCACCATATAGGTAGGGACGGAGCATCAACATGCTCCAGACCACTGCCAGAAATTCCTTTTCGGTTGTTGTGTAGTTCTTTTCTGCAGCGTGCAAAGCACGGCTCCAGTACCCTATAGGTAGTTTGTCGCCTTTTTCTTGCTCCTGCATAAGACAACAACCAATTTGGGCGTCCGAGGCATCAGTATCCAACGTGTATCGTAAACCAGCTTTGGGTAATGCCAAGAGGGGAGGTGTCAAGAGCGCATGTTTCAGCGCCTCGAACGCATCCATTTCCTCATTGGTAAGACATTCAAACCTTGTAGGTTGACCTTTCAGCAGCTTCCTGTTGAGGGGAGCCACTATCTTGGCAAGTCACTTGATAAACTGGCGGTACACATTGCACAAACCTATAAAGGATCGGATTTCCGTCTGGGACGTGGGTGGCTTCGCCTCCTGCACGGCCCGGATATTCCGCGGCGTCACTTCTAACCTCCCAGGTCTGATGATATGACCAAGCTTTTCTACCTCTTTGGTGAAGAATTTGCACTTGCGGAGCTTCAAAGTTACTCCAGATTCCCTCAAAAGGTTCAAAACTTCCCTAACATGGTGGAAATGTTCTTCTACCTTTCTGGAATATATGATTACATCGTCGATGTATACCAGAGCGGTTCTCCACTTCACCTTCGAAAGGATTATATCTAACGCCCTCTGAAAGGTAGCCGGGGCATTCCGCAACCCAAAGGGCATACGCGTAAAGCGGAATAACCCAGCGTGGCAAGTAAACGTAGTTTTGTCCTTGTCCTCTTCCCTGATAGGTACCTGCCAATAACCACAATTGGCATCGAGCGTAGTAAAGATCTTGGCGTTGCCCAACGAATCTTTACACTCGTCCATTCTAGGTATTGGGTACGAATCCCTAATGGTCATACTATTCAGTCTTCTGTAGTACACACAGAACCACATACGGGTATCATTCTTCTTTGTGACGAGAACCACAGGGCTGGCCCAGTCCGCATTTGCTGGTTCTATGACACCTTCACGGAGCATTCTCTCGACCTCCTTGAGCTGAACCTCACGGGCTTTTGGACCTGCACGGTAAGGCTCCTGGTAAATGGGTTTCCAGCCAGGCACCATATCAATACGGTGCTCTGTAGCCTCAATTTGGCCTAACCGGCCCGACCACATGGGTTCAAATTCTTCTAAGAGACTGAGGATCCGGTCTCGGAGAGCCTGGTTCTCCGCACCGATCTGGACTTCCTCTCTCCAATTCCGCACTGGGTCCAGTTCCATAGTCTTTTCCTGATCCCTAACCTTAAAAGTATTGGCGATCTTCTGTTCCATTTTGGTGTTTGTCGATAACGGGGGCGCATATGCAGGGTATGGCGCATCTGTTCCTCCCCCTTCCTTAGAGGTGGCGACCCGGCCCAACCCATTAGGTGAGACCGTGAAAACTCCTTGTGGTGCCGGCAATGCTATTCCAATAGTGTTATTCTTGGGTAACTTAACAATGTGATTGCTAAAGTTACTCAAGTACACCTTGAAGGATTGATTAGGGATGTTGACGATAATCCCGTTTGCCATCAAGGCGAGATGTCTTTCTGCCAACCTAGGATGGTTCTGTAGCATTACCAATCCTGAAACTGCGCATGAGACATTCACTACCATTTGGGTCATAGCCGGAATTGAAACCAATTTGGTGAGCCGTATCTTGTTTGAAACCGTTTCGGTGGGTATATTGAACCTCGGCTTCTTACGCCAACCATTTTTGGTCTGCGTACTACCCAGTATGGCAATACGACCACCTTGACGGAGAGCGACTGTTCGGGACCCTGGCAAAATTGCCTTGACATGTCTGTCAATAAAGTTGGTCCCGAGGATACAGTCTGTCGCCAGACGATCCACCACAAAGAAATTGAGCTTCACCTTCAAAATTCCAAGTTGTACCACAGTGGTTACCATTCCTCTAAGGTGCAGTGGGCGCTCGTCAGCGTCCACCAGCGGGTTGATAGTCGGGGCAGGTTGAATGTTCCGCAAGACCGCATCGGGTATGACGCGAGCGTTTATCACATTCGGACCGGCGCCGGTATCGAGTGCACACGCAACGGGAACCTGTAGGTAATTGAGAAAGCTATAGTTATTGTACTTCATTAGACACACCACATTGGGTACATCTGATTCTTCTTTTTCCACCATTAAGGTTTCCAGTTCCGGTATCGACGGGCCTTCCAATTCACGGTTAGGGGTGGCCCCTACGCTAACCGTTCGGTGTTTTCCTGCTCCTCCTGAGCGGGACTGTCTTTCTCCAAGATTGGTGTTTCCTCGACGAGGTGAACCTGAGATGGTGATGGTTGAGCTTGTACCCTCTTTCCAGATCCATATAGGTTACGGTGGTTTTGCTGCCTGGCACTGATCAGATGTTCGCGCACCCCTGGGGGTATTTTGTCACATCTGTTCGCCAGGTGGTCTGGCGATAAACAGACCCAGCAGACCAATCCACCTGTCTGAGGATCACGCATTGCCATAGAGGTAGGTCGGGCAACCGTATTGGTCGGTGCTGTAGCATATGAAGATGCTTGCGAACCCCCCGTTGAGGTTTGTTGAGTGCTCGCCGCACTTGGTGGCGACCTTACCGAAGCTGGTGGTACTGTCGACGAGCAATTACCAATGGAGGTGGCTCGTGACTGAGCCTGCGGCGCAGTCACGAGATGAACTGCCATTCCTGTTGGTACGCGAATGAGCGAATCTCCCTCTGAGGTAGTGCTTTCTTCTAGCTCCAATACTGACCGTTTCGGTTTATCCTTTGAGGTATGGGACGCCGACGGCTTCTTTCCGTGACGGAGAGTGTCGCCTAGTCCCTGGGCATAACGGGCAAGCCCATTATAGTCCACCTTACGGTTGTTCGTCAGGTAATTGCGTACCTGCGAACGGATCGCTTTGTCGACATTGTCGGCAAAGAGCGACTTCAACCTACTAGTGGTAAAGACATTACCGCATCTGGTGGCCAGATTCCAAAGGCCTAACGAGAATTCCATTTCGGTTTGGCCGGAGCGTTGGCGATATGCCTGCAACTCAGCGTAACCTTCCTGGATAACCTCATCGGTAGCGTAAGTTTCCAACATGAAATTAACTACTTCTGGGTACATCTCTAACATCTCTGTTCCCTCTTCATCAACCGCCAGGGTATTTCCACGAAGCCTGCCTCCCAGAAAGTGGTAAGCTTGACCTTTAAGGTAAAACTGGAATAACCACATGGCAGCACCTTCGGAAAAACCATTTTGGTCACATGCAATCTTGAACTTCTGTAGAAACTCAATTACCGCAATGGGATCATCCCCTGTGAAGGTAGTATCACCCATCTGGAAGCTGAGCTTCTTATGGTGCTTGGTGATCTTCTACGCAAACTCTTGGGTGTAAGCAGAGGATCGATTTCTCAACCGATATGACCTATAATCAATCGCTTTGGTGAACAGATCGTTCAGCGGCTGACGCACCTCTAGGGTTGTATCGGTGTCCGAATCCGAGTCGGACGACTCGTACCGTTTCTTCTTACCTTTACGGTTTCTCTTTGACGACCTCTTCGCCAACATGTTCGGTTTCTTCTTGCTTCTACCTTTACGGTCATCGTCCGACGATGAACCAGTATCGGTATCGGAGCTCGAGGAATCGGGGTCAGAGTGGTAGCCGCGATTCTTTCCCTTTTTCCTCCTCCTTTCTTTACCCTTGCGGTTTCTTTTTCGTCGCCCCTCTTCTGGGTCATACGAATCGTCCTCAGGTTTACCAGTCATGGTGTCCTTTCGAACGTTACCTCCAATGGGTGGCAAGTACACGTCTCGAGGGCCCATCTCTATATGGCCCTCTTGACCTTGCCTTAAACCTTGTAGGTACGCACTATCGGCCGGAATTGGCTTGATTGGTGCGGAAGAACCGGCAGGGATCCCTTGTGGTATGCGAGTAACCATCTTCACCCCAGGGGTTTTTGTTTCCGCCATTCCTTCGGAAACCCAAAGGTCTTGAACCACTCGGTAGATATGCTCCCGGGCACCCGTTAAGAGGTATGTTTCAACCAATTTAGGTATGCGTTGAGAGAGCTCGTGCACGGCTCGATCAACCACCAAGCGGGTAACGGCGTCCATGTCCATTGAGGTCATAGCTTCATTAACCGTAGCGGTAAAAAGAGCTTTCGCTCGATCTTCCAATTGGGGCCAAAGGTCCTCAACCGCTGTCGGCAAATCCTTGTTAGGTTCAGGAGCCAACGGTGGCTGAGTGCCCGTATCCTTTGAGGTTCCGGCTCGAGGTTGCCGAAGCAACTCCTCGGGATTATCCAGAATGGGTTTAGCGGCCGAAGCCGCAGCAGAACCCTTGTGGCTAGGTGGCGCGCTAGAGCCACGAGTAATCCTTTTAGGTCTTTCCATAGTGACCAATAGTGGTATCCAATTGCTTCGCGAGTATTCCTACGAAACCAAATATGTGTGTGAACTTCCAGAATCCTTTCGAATGTCTTCTGTTCACCAGTAAAGTTACGACAAAAACCAACAAACTTCTAGGTCGGGAGACCACAATGTCGTACAAATACCGATAAGGTGTGGGGTCCACCTGGTAGAGAGAGCGCGTGAGGGCTCAACCAAAAGGAGAAAAACACACAACCAATATGGTAGTAGGGCACCTGAAACCCGCAGGGGCAAACGGCGGGGCAACTAGTCTAGACCGTGTAGGTGTACGGTGGTAGACGTCGACGCGCGGTAAAACCTGAATAGTAATAGAGTAGCAAGTGACGCCGATGGTATAGTTACTGCCCTAGTGGTGCCTGACTTTACAATACCCGAGGGGGAAGGCGAGGTGCACCACAATATATACAAGGTGCACCGACGCCGATCTCCCATGCGGGCATGACGTCATCGGCTGTGCCCATGACCTACTGTCATGGGCCAGCAATGCTAAACTATCCTAGACTATAAACTAGAAATTATAAATTATAAAATACAGAATACCAATTGGGTACAGTGGAGCCAGCAAGGCGCACCAGTAGGCCTACGTGACACCAACCCATTGAGGTCTCATTGTACTACACGGTTAAACGTTTTATGCTGAGCTCAAGCGTTTCTGTGTATGTGTTTAAAAAAGGATCCCAGACTTTTTGGGGTAACGCATTGGGAGTCAAAATACTCATTATCGGCTATAACCCTTTCATGCTTTCCTAGACAGCTTTTTAATCCCTGTCTAACCATTTTGAGATCGTTAGAAGAACTAAACCCTAAAACCCACATTGAGCAAAAATATACCTTGGCTTGGAACCAGAGTGATGCCAAGGTGTTTTTCGTGGATTTTTTTTGCATTCGTGGAGTCATATGCCGTTAAAAAAGATACAGATGACTTTGAAAAGGTGTGATTGTTGTTTACGTTTCATTAGTTTAACTAAAGTATTTCTTTTATTGTCATGATGTTTGAACCATCTTCTGATGCCATTGATGACCAATAAACTCAGTGACGCGATTTGTATCCTTCCGTTGTGGCTGAATGTTCGTAAGCTTTCTTTTCCATTCTCTTTGAAAATAATACAGAGAGACTGCAACCTGTTGCAAAGGTCCTCGAGAAGATGAAGATACAAGTCTTTTTGTATAAATGAAAATATAAAAATTTTTCACGAGAGTGGTACTCTCAAATATAATTAAACTTAAATAGTCAATTTAATTGCGTTTTCGAAAAAACCGAAATGCTCACTATAGATATTTTTAATTTTTTTTGGCATGGATACAAAGAATTTCTTGTTTTAAGTACTTTACATGTTTCTTGAAAATATGCGACGTATTTTGCTATCGCTGTCTAATTATCGTAGCATACGAGTATTTGTCAGCATATCCGAAAAGATTAATATGGTTTAATCGGTAATACGTATAGTTTCTCAATTTCCCTCTCTCTTCAGTAGTAATAATCAGAACTTTGCGAAGCAGGCTTCGTAAAAAAAATACCGCAAAGCTCCATTACAAGAATTGTAACGGAAGTTAGCCTAAAGGGCGGTTGTTTGCGGTGAAACGTTTTGTAAACTTCGAAGCCAAAGTTGAATGTTATCAAAGTGGATACAGAGTCGAACTGTTTGTAGGGAACTTGAGAACCCATTTACAATACATATATAAGCTGTCAAAAAGCTGCATAAAGTAAAATTTATTTTTTGTAACTGAATGAAAAAAAAAACATTAAACAAATCTTTGTGGGGGTAGAAAGTTTACATTTTACAAATTATTTACTACAGATCACGCATGGCAGACAATTCTAGAAATGTTCGCTGAAGTTTTGTATTTATATTTAGGGTTTGGCAGAATTCGAATGAGTTGGTAGTCCAAACGAAAATATAGTATTGAAGTATTGCTCCGTTTGGGACAAATTTTGATTCGACTACGGTGTGTCTCCAAATTATTTGCTTTGATAGTTGATTTTTTGTTGCATTTTAATTTCTTTGAATTGTATTGATCTAATGTAGGGCTTGTCTCCAGAAAGAACGGAAAATGCGCCGTGTGACACGGCGCATTTTTTAAAAACTTTTATTGCACCACAATACCTTTTTCGAAAGAAACGAGGGTGTTCTAAATATAAACGGTACATTTTAAGGGTGTACCATGATGTAGTTTAGAACTGCGTAAAAACAGCTTGTTGCGCCTTCAAATTTTTTTGCCTTGAGAAAAGCCCTTGATTGGGTCTAGTTTAGCTCAGCCCGGTTGTTAGTAGGAGCTTTGCTATTCATATTTTTGTTTAAAATATGCGCCGTGTGACACGGCGCATTTTGCTCTCTTTTAGGAGGCGCTCTGTGTTTGGATCATTTCCTTGCCAACAAGTTACAATGTAAGTCAAACAAGAGTATATAACATGCTCAATTTTAGATGCGTAGTGCTATTGGCCCAAAACGTCGTTATGCTCCCCAGCAACTGCAACCTTTAGTACCAATATTTTGGTACTCTGAAAAGTTAAACTTGTTCACACTTCTGTCGATAATCTGAGCCTTTTTTAAAGTTAATAATACTATGATATGAAAAGTGGAACCTGTGCACGCATTTGTTAATCATTGGATCCTTCTCCTCAGGTAGTAAAATATTTTCTCTTTGATCAATTGTAGAATCTGTTTGACTTCTGTAAAGTTGAGACACCACAATCTAACTGTTCCTGCGTTCTAGAGGTAAAGCACACTATTGGAGCTTTGCGAATTTTTTACGAGAAGCTTGCTTCTTTAAATGCTGATTTGCTTCGCTGATGCTCTTTGTTTTGAACGACAGCCATTATGCTGCATGCTCCCACCCGTGAAGGTATGAACCGATATCCGTATTACTCCGTAGGCTAGCAGACAAGAGCATCACCTTGTTCTTAAAACATGATTGATATGAATCATATGACGCACTTTAGAGAAACAAGCACAGCGTTTGTAAAGAAGAAAATTCCCATAGTAGACAAGAGTTGTACAATGAAATATCGACACCGTTTCTTGCACTCATGGGTGTGCAACAGAGTCTGGAATGCCAAACAATTAGATTTGATAGCCTTATTCGAGCCTGTGTATGGGTTCTGGTCAACTACACGCGTGCTGAACACGAGCGACAGAATAAAATTGTAGGCAAAAGCACGTCCGTTTCGGGCGGTGTAGTGTTTCTTCTACAGCTTTTTCTCCATTCAGTGATAGGCGCTCTTGTTCAGCGCTAGCAGAGACAGGACGTAGTGCTTTCAAATGAGTGGATGATCGAAAAGTTTCGTCAAGCATATCGAAGGGTAGAGCTCGTTCAATATCGAAGTTCTGGTGAAACGCTTGCGAAACATTTGGGGTTGAACAGTTATCATAATGGGCAGAGTGCTAGCGAAGTGAATAGTGTAACATAAAATTGGCCATGGCCGTTCTTCGCAGCTGTCCGCCGTGAGCCCAAATACAGTGTTGCGCCACACACCACAGCGAATCAGCCTTGAAGCAGAGGGATTTGTCACTTATCTTACCGCCTCTGGCCCTTCATCCACACCACGGCAAACGACGCGCAAAACGGCGCAAACGCCACCACCACGAACATCGCCAAAGCCACGCGAAACGTCGTCTAAGTCAGAGTTTCGTTCATCTCCGTCACGTTGCGCTCGTCGACGATCGCTTGCATCGTAGCGTTCCTCTGTATGCAAAGCGAAGCCAGTCATCGAGTCGGCGACGAAAACGTCGTCCTCAGCGCAAAATCGGCGGTGAACGCCATCGACTAGAGTAGCTCTGTGTCATCCTTCTTCTCCAAACACAACTCGGTCACCGCGAAAGAGGGGTCTCCACTTCCGGGCTGCAAAACGTGCATTATCTCTCCGAAACCGCCGAGCTCGTCGTCCGTGGGCAGCCACCCGACGCAGCGAAGCGAGTTGTAGTTGGAGCACTACAACTCGGTGGTACAAAACTGACAGTCGCCGAGATCGACATTCACCGAGAACGGAATTTTTGTGACTTGATTGAGTCGCACTTGCGTGAAGTCGACTCCCACAATGCTGAAACTCAAATCACACCCGGCAAACTCAAATGCGGTCGTGACCTTTTTCAATGTAGTTATTTATTCATTCTCGACTCCATTTCACTCCTACAATCACGTATAGTCTGGAAACTCGGTGCCTCGCGGCCATTTGATGGAATCGAGATCCTCTATGGACCGATGGCGGTGGGCCAAGTAGGCTGCGCGGCGCTCCAGGAGGAGGAGCTCAAGGTCGATTTCGCGCACTGCGCGGTGGTGCACTCTAGCAAGAGGCCCCTCTACGAACGCTTGTAAGCTTCTACGTGTACAGGGAGATAAGCATGACACGTAATTCGACGTGGACAGCGCAAAAAGCTTAACGCTTGTAGTTTACTTTGTTGATAGTGTAACTAAATTGAATTATGGCTTGTCTTGCTTGGCACAATTCCATCGCCAGCCAAGTCTAGCACGCATGCACCTTGATGATCTCCGTCTTGACCCGCGGAAGATTATGCACATTCGGAGGCGGCGCCGTGTTCACATGCTCGCTCACTCGTACCTCGCACGTGAACGGCCCGCCTCTGCTACAGATTCCGGGTTTGAGCGTAAGTTTCATCCGCGCGATCACCACGTTTGGCGGGCTGATGAAATTCGGAACGTTGCTCGTTTCCACGCTTACGTCGTCGTCACACCCGTTGCTGTACCCCTGGAACTGTGGTGGCACGTTGAACGGCCCCGTATGCAACGGCACGCTGGCGGTGGTCACGCCGTACGAGCTGCCCGGCGGGTCGGCCAACGGCCTGGGGGGGTTTCGTCGCACCGTGTCGAAAGCTGCCATCAACGCCTGCGGCGTGATGTCGTCCACCACGGCGCCGCCTGTGTTGCTGGCAAGGTACGTCGCCTGTCCCTGCGCGACCGGCGCGGGTGTGGCCCACGAATTGCCACTGCACGCAGCAGGCGCCGGTAGACTTGCGTCTAAACCGTCCGCGCCCACACTGACTGGGACGACGGACACGCTGGAGCCGTAGCCGTACACGTGTCTGACAGTGCCTTCACGCGTCATGGCGTATAGGCATTCCGGCTCGCGTCCGGGAGAGTTGCCGATCAGGAACACAACCTGCCGGTAGGCTCGTGCGCGCAGATCGGATTGGCGAAGCTTAATGAGAGCGGTCAACGTCGTGCGCGGGCCATCGGCGAATTCGGGTACGCGGTCCAGCGCTTGAATGGCTTTGCTCACATCTTCGTCAACCGCGGACAGAGCAGAGATGCCAGTAGAGTCAAACGAGCCTTCCGGCCCGTAAATGCCAACACCCACTTTCGTGGCCCAAGACGTTTTGAGGCTGTTCAAGAACGAAACCAGTTTAGGTTTGATTGCTTCCAGATGAGCTTTCATCGATGCCGATGCATCGATGAGTAGAACCACATCGACGGTGGGAGGCCTTGGATTGAGTCTTAGATTAATTGAAACTGGCTGTTCAAGAGTTAGTTTCACATCGCTTGCGGCGATCTCTCCATGTGGACAAGAGCTGCTGGTTGCTGGGTCAAGACTGCATCCAAAGCCTCCACCTGAACATGGCTGCACCTTGCATCCAAATTGATCCTTTGGTGCACAGAATCCGTCGGCGAGGTCGTAAGTGTCGAAACATCTGTCTGGCGATGGACCACAAGTCACGTAAGGAAAAACAGTCTTGGTGCGGCAAGTAGGGCCATAAGGAAATGCATGGATGGCTGAAAGACAAGTAAGAAGTAACAAGAAACATCCTCGCACTGAGAATGACGCCATATTGAGATCCTCGGCGTGTTGATACCCGCGACTAAGGTGTTAAAGTTAGAGCGGAGCTAAAGCGAACTGAAGGCGGGAGTTACCTCGGATGACCGGCACAATCAAGGTTCACAACGGTACGGAAGTACACGGAATAAATGGACAGCACGCTGTCTCTTGCTTCCTGCTTCCGAGTTTTACTCCGGGAGGCGTTAAGTAGAGTCTCGAAAGTTGGAATCGTGATACATCGTCAGAACATGACAACCATGCTTTCCACTAAGGCGCCAATGTGTCTGATAGTCGCAGAGACGTGGAACGTACAACACCCTCAAGATGCTTTACAAGTGATGGCTGAACAAAGGACAACGAATGAAATGCATGTGGCGCCAGCTCTGGCACCAATTTACGACAAATCTATCCATGTTCCTCAAGCATGGCAGCGCGTGCATCAACGACACCTGTACTCAAAAAGTCTTCACATTTGCTATCACGCAAGGGAAGGCATAGTACAAACTCCTCCAAATTTGCCATATCACTCTGAGTTCTTGCACACCACATGTAAGTACATGTAATAGCCCGTAGATATACCATCAGAGTGTAGAGCTTCCAAGATTGTTCTAATTAGTGATAGTTTCTTCAATAGCTCGTGATTCAAAAAGTTTTTGTTTCAAAGTACATCAAATTCCAAAGCCACAAATTGTGAACGTCATTCTACTGCAAATCGTCTTTATGAGTTGTCTTTGGGGGAAATGGAATGCGATCTAATTAAGCGGGGAACCGACATTAAGCTGGTATATTCCTTGTCGCGGTAGCCTAAAGCATCAATGCCATGAAGCGATATGCGTACGGTTCTAAATCCAGCACTGTTTCAGTATTAACTGGCTCACATGGGTTTGCCGTGCTGTTCATTGAGATTCATTCCCCACGTACGCACCACCACGTGAGAACATGCAACAAAGAAAAATACTGGCACGGAAAGAGCACGCCGAGAGAATTGAGAGGCTTAACAGCCTTGGTCTTGCTCACCATCTGGAAAGTCAACCCGCCCAAAAAACTCCGCAGGGTCTTCTGGGTCGAGGAAAGAGACAGTTGTGACAAGGATATCATGATTGGCGCTAATGTACCGTCCGCGCTTCAAAGATCAAGTACTCCGTGCGTTTACACGTAGAATTTTCGACAGCATCGATTGTTCTTGCTGTGGTGGTGTACATGCGATTGTAGCGGTTCACAAGATTTTGAACTATGAGTATGTTTCGTCGTTTGTGTAGCACGGCTTCTGCTCACCACTGCAGGGTAGTGGGCACCCAGTACCGTTCTGAGTAGGAGCTGGATGCGATGCTGCTTCTTTGTTGGAGAACAAAACCGTCGTCCGCACGTTGACAGACTTGGACTTCGGATCTATTCGTCTGGTGATAGTGCCGCAGGAGTGACAACAAGTTCATGTTTCAGCTTGGAGGTCGGATGACCAGCTGGAGACAATGCATATAGCTCCCCAGAACAAGCTGGAACGATGCTGTCAAATTCACTTAGCCCTCACTCGGTACGTGACTCATTTCGGTGACGACACTGATGGTATTTTGAGCGAGCTTTTGGTGGAAGATTGTGCTCTTTTACCTCGCACCGCTTGAAGGCTTTCGTATATAGATGTAGCTGCTGTCAGCTGCAGCTGTCAGCCATGGCCCTCTTGGGGCTGACAGCTGCAGCTGACAGCAGCTACAATAGAGCAGAGTCTTGGAAGTGTCCGTGTGAACATGATTGTTCTTCTTTTCACTGGACCATGAGATTTAGTAACAGGCTCTGTCGTTCAATCGTTCCAGAATTCGACGCCAAAGAATAGTCTTCCAAGGTGCGAAGAAGAAGGTTCTTCTAATGCTTTGTCATGCAGTCCACATGATGACGTCAATCTGTGACACGTTGGCAGACATCTAAACGCACACAGGTGACACGCATGGACACGGTGCCAGTTATGAAGGTGAAAGCATATAGATCGATCGATGGACACGTACACAACGGGTGCGCTTGTTTCAACTGTGTAAACGTGTCCGTCTACCAACGGTGCATAATATGTATATTATAGCAAAGCTCCTACTAACAAACGGGCTGAGCTGAAGTATAGGCTATACGTACGTACAACCTTGAAATGTACCGCTTATATTTTGAACAACCTTTTTTCTTTTGAAAAAAGTATTACGGTGCAATAAAGGTTTTTAAAAAAATGCGCCGTGTCACACAGAGCATTTTCCTTTTTTTCTGGCGGCAAGCCCTACATTAGATCACTACCATACCAACAAATTAAAATGCAAGAAAAAGAACCAACTCTTCAAACAGATAATTTGGAGACAAACCGTAGTAGAATCCAAATTGGTCCTAAACAGGGCGGTGTGTAATACCATAGTTGCATGTACACTACCAACACATTCAAACTGTGCCGAAAACCAAAAATAAATAAAAACTTTCACTGAACATTTTTTAAAACCTAAAATTGTCTCCTATGACTGACTTGTTACAAATAAGCAGAAAAAAAAACTGAAAAGATACCATTGCCTTTTCTCGGAGGCTCTAATAATTTACCTTTGGAAAGCAGCTTCTCAAGGCTCTGGTGTTTCTCCAAAGACAACACCATTCCGTGTAATGGAGCTTTGCGGTAGTTTTCCTTTTCGAAGCTTGCTTCGAAAAGCTCTGATACTGGACGATCTCCAGCCTGGTAATGCAGTCCGGCTGTTGCAATTTCTTCAGGCTTGGCCAAAAAAGTACATACACTTATCGTTTGGGCTTCGGCAATGCGCTCGAAGTCCAGCATGGCGTAGTGGAGAGGGAAGCGTCTCACAAGCAATACAATGTGACACAGCGGGCTGCCTCGCTCTCATCGAGCTGTGAGGCTACGGTATGTGCCTTTATGTAGAGATACTAAGCGACTGTTCGGCTAACTATGTGACGTACTACTTAGAGCAAAGTAAATGTAGTTTGTACGTCACTAGGTAATTTGTACGTCATTCTCACAACAGTATCATACGAGGGTAGATAGATCATCTTGAGCACTCAGTCAGCACAAAACCTAATCCTTTTTGGGCGCGGAGCTGGAGGTTGCTTGACAGAACTGTAAAAAAGGTGAACGCGTTTCATTCCGAGGGCACAGGAGACACATTGCGCCAAGTAAGTCTCCAGTGCCCGTTCCGACGGATGCAATCAGTCGCTTCAATAGGGATATGCATCTGTTGCTACCAATTCCCTAAGAAAAGAGGCTATTTTTAGTATGAATTTCCTCTCAGAGGCGCCACGTTGTATATTCTACAAGAGAAGTACAAGAAAAGTCTATCCTACAAGGCTGCACTGCGACTCAATGTGAGCCGCAAGAAGCTCAAGTATTAGATCGTAAATTCGACCGCCGTATTTCTTGGCCGCGAGATCTTGCAAATACTGGCGAATATCATATGGAAATGGTGCGTATGGTTTCCTGTACGCAACCAAGTACTCAACAGCATAGTCTTAGAACTCCCCCTCATAGAGTTTGCCTTTAAGCACACCGTACGGTATGTTATTGCAGCTTGGAATGTTGTTTGCGATCAAAGCATTATATGCGCCCAGATACATAGAAGCCATTGAATTCTGTGCATTCGTTATATCGCTACTTTCCCACTTCTTTTGCAGAACGCTTCCCCTAACAGACATATTCACGAATATAGTTCTTTCTTCATGCGGACATGCACTTGCCGCACAAGTAGTCTTGCAAAGCGGAACTGTCATGTAAACAAGATTGCCATCGCCCCTCACGCCAGCACACGGAGATTGAGCTTCCAGATCTTCTAAACTGGATATGGACACTCCAGATTGCTGGAATTCACGACACTCTTTCTCCTGATCGGTTTCCGCCGAGTATTCAACCACCTTGCAGCTGCTGATGGTTTTGAATTAAGTACAGAGAGGAATGTCGGTCCGCGGGCATCTTGCGGCATCAAATGATGTTCTTCGACTGCATCAAAGCATCGGAAATCATGGACACTGTCACTTCACAGTTCAAAGCTTCTACGCTGGGTGCAATCTCCGTCAACAATGCTTTGGCCCATTTATTAGCTTTTATTAGCTTTTACGCGCGTCACCGATTTCATGCGTTGTTGGGTCGGAAGTTGCAGTGGTTCTGCGCCGGTCAGAATCGGAGCCATTTTATTGGCTGATATTTGACAGGGTGGCCATTTGGCTATTTCTGCATTTACCCCCCACTGTCGGGGTTTATAGAAAACCCACCGATGCGCTACATATAAAAAACTGGCGATTTCTGGAGTTTTTGCAATTCTGCCTGGACATTAAACCTTTCTCTGCTGCAATAACTTGTGAGCAAATCTACATCAATCTCCATCCCGAGATAACAATAGATATGGAAACTGAGACCCGAGGGGTTCGGAGTCCTCAAGTTTTATGTCAAAACTAGTTTCAGCAGCCAATCACTGTGTGGTGCTATGTTTTGTGCCAGAAAGGTAATAAAAATTGAAGTTTCCAAAACAATTTCTAAACTTATTTGTAGTGACCGTTTTTTTAATACGTGTAGACGACAAGATGTCCATGTTCAAAAACTTCTCTTCTGTGTACTTCACTCCTTCAGGAGCGTTCAGAAAAATTCAGTTTTGTTCCAAAGGCGAATTTTATATTGCACAAAGATACCACTTCAATCCTTACCAATTCAGTTCCTTTGCGCATAGGAACTGTGTAAGAATCTTGACTGGTTAACAATAAACTAACAAATGATGCTCGATAACAAACGGTTTAAACGTCCATTACCATACTGAAACCCCGTAAACCCCATACCATATGCGCGGTTGGTAAGCAACGATTACTTTTGCCATAACTCCAAAAAAAACCTAAATACATAAAGAAGAAATGCACAATACATTTTGGAACAGATTACACAACATGGAATATAATATTGTCTTCAACTTTGCAGTATTCACCAACATCTGCTTCTTTCAGATCGAGGTACAACATTCGAACTTCATATTCTGTCCATACCAAGTGTGATTTCGAAATGATCTGCAGTTGAAATCGGAAAAGTTAATGGTGCACCAGACATAGTGGACGTGGAGGCTACCACGCACGTGCTGTCGGAGAAGACAGAAACACTTCTGACGTTCAACGACGTGAACGTGCGCGTGGACTTGCTGGAAATAAGCCTGCGCGGACGGCGGACGGGGTCGGCCGTGGTAGTGATTGAGTCGAGAGATTTGGTGGTGGTGACGGTTACAGCGTAAGATAGAGCAGTATTGGGATGTATATGACTTGCCAGTAACGAGCAAAGTGAAACTATTTCTTCAATTCTTTCGCTGGGTTGCTGCGACAGGGGAGAGGGGAGCCTCACTATTCCAGCTTGAATACAGTTATTTAAATTAAGTGTGGAACATTTGCAAAATCTGATTGTAAACTTTCTTTTTAGGTCGTCAAATCCTACCCAAAACTGTTGTTACCATCACCGCGTTTCTAAACACCAACACAGCAACAGCTCCGTCAAACTGGCCATTTATAACCCATCCCATACTCGCCGTCATCGGGTCAGCGCGTCGATAAACGCCACTCATGCGCAGTCTTTGCGACCTTTGCCTTCGACAGGCCATCTGCATCGCATCTTCAATAACAGGTTCAGGATCGGAAGTCTTTATGATAAACGACGTCGAATAAATATTTGGCTCATTCGTTTCAACTTCAAATCTTTTGCGTCGTATCTGCTTTGCGGATATCTCCAGTGCTTTGCCATTCATGAAGGACGACCATTTTGATGGCTTCAAACCTTGCTCCGTTCGATAGCAATTGAGAGCCTCGAAAGCGTCTTTGTCCCATGCTAGGCGCCTGTCATAAACATCTGGATCTCTAAAACTAAATGGAAGCAGGTCTGTTCCATACTCTTCGGCGAAAATAAAAGCTGATGGAAGGTGTGATCCTCTGCCTTTGGCTGTTGCTACTTGTCCGCGCGCTCATTTTGTACAAAGCAAACACGCCAAAGTTGGTACAGAATTTGGTTAATTGTAAGCTTTCTGGGGGTACCAGGGTTCGCGCTCATAATGCATTTTCAGATTCGTAGGCTTTTATGCTAGAAATGTAAATCCGTTCTTGCGGAGAAAAAAGAAACTGAAGACCTCACCACGAAATATGAAAAGGTTCATTCTACTTATTTTAGCTATCTAAGGTTTTTGAATTGTAGTAGAGGAATAAATTGTTTTCATGAACCTGTTTTGCATTGCGTGATGCGTGATTTTTACGAGAGGTTTCGGCTTTAAGAAAGCACAATTATTTGTCACGGTTCGAATTTGTGCAGTATGGACAAATCCCTGCGATTTCGCAGTTTGGCAGCGGCAGCGGCGAAGCGCGGCGTGCGGCCAAAGGCCGCCTTTCCCTTGTTCTAGTATGTTTAATATTAGCATGTCTGCACTGTTAATTGTGACAATCTACTTACTGGGGTCTACAATGTAGTGCCACCCACGTACAACGCCGTTCTATGGGCACTAAATAGAAAGTTCTCTCATTTGAGCACTATATCGCGACCTTACAGAAAACCATATATTACTTTCCAATGATTGCAATCTAGCAAGAAAGAACTCTTCGAATTTGAGACATCTGTCAACAAGCAATTATTCGAAAGTTATCATATACCGCAAGATACATTGAGTGATTGTTGAGGACGAGGACCCAACTCGCCATCTCTGCTTGAAATACCCTCAAAAAAGACAGTTTCAACCCAATCTGGTGTGACTTGAGCATCATCCACATTGGTTTCAAGACAATCTACCCCAATTTGTCAACAGTGAACGTTAGCAAAATATAAATGTGCTTCTACGCGTTTATCTGAGATCTCAAACCTATAACAACTACCGCACACACGACTAGTAAAGAGCCTAAAATTCTTGGCGGACTCGATTTCTCGCCCAACAACAAGAGCGCAAGAACATATACAAACGGAACTTCAAGATTCTTCATAATAATACCCTGTCCCGCTTTGCTCGATTGCAGACCCTTATTCAGACAGGTCTGGGCGAAAAACGCTGACAACGACCCCAACAACATGGTAGCTGTTCCTTTGTGATTGTATATGATCTGATGCATTGCTTCGCGCCCCACCTAGAAATGCAGTGATTGGCGTTCCAATAACACCGAGTCGCGAACACGGAAAGCATGAAATTGAACACGCGTTCCCATTCCACGCACACACACATAGGCCGCCCGAACCAAATAGAGCTCCAACAAACACCAACAGGGCGCCCCACGACGTGCTGAGCGCCATTCAAATCACTTGCGCTGGGGCCAGCAATCAACCAAACGCCAAGCAAAGCAACAAGTGCACACAGCACATCGGTTTACACTGCAAATCTCGTTCAATACGAGCTTTGAAAGCATCATAGTGAGAATAGGACCTGCACGCATATATGGAAGAAGCCTCTCCGGCAGGCAAATAAGCGAGCGATTTGAACGCAAGCACCATAGCAACCGTCCCAAACAAACCGCGGATGAGTAACATGCGGCGATACGAAGGCGGCAGATCCAGAGGTGACACATGCAGAAACCTTACAAGCAGGATGCTTGAAAGCACCAAGTGCGCAATGGACCGCAGCACACAAAGAAGCAGATGTGGAAAAGCCAAAGGTGGGTGGCGCTGAGCCGGATGGAAATCATCATGAAGGAGAAGCATAGCGCGGCCAAAGTGATCCACGCGAGCCCATGCTGCGCAGGGGCGGGGGGACTCGTGGGCGCCGCTGGACCGGGAGGAGAAGAGCATCGGCTTCCGTGGGTGCGGGTGCAGGTAAGGTTTGCGGCAGGTGAGGCGACTTCATTGATGAGTGAGTTGCAGGCTTGTCGTGGGAAAGACGGCGGCCGTGGTGAGCCGGAGGGAAGGGGGGGTTGGGTGTTAAGCTTGCAATTGCAGGACAGCAGGCGCGAGATAAGATGCGCGAGAAACAGATCGGGTACCGTACCGTTGGTTCACTGAGAGTTGTCTGCCGTCGTGAGTGACTTGCCGAGCCGGTATAACCATGCAGCTGACTCCGAAAAACAGTTTGATTGTTGATATGGTTTTCCTGCTGGATGCAGCCACTGGCTCAGTGTGGCTGCATACCCTGCATCCACCCACGAAGGCCCGTGCGGATGGTGTTCTGGACGGGCCAAGGTGGCCCGTCCAAAACACCCCAAGGTGGCCCGTCCAGAACACCATCCCATTCGCCAAACGCAGTCAGTGAGGTAATGAACCAACGTCGACCCACAGCCGCAGTTTCCGCTGCTTCCACAGCACGTCTCATGTTCTCGGTAATGTGGGATGAAAGAAGAACCGGTCAGACAAACGAGGATCAGGCTGTATACAGTACACTAGACCTGCGTCATGATTTATCGGTTTCTCCGCAAATACCTACATATTGCTATATGACAACAAGTTTCAGAAAATGACGACTAATCTCGGGATTTCTCGTAATATTGTAAAAGTTAATTAGTATAGAAGTGTGTCAGTCATTTTCAACAATGCTTACAATTTGGCAAACTGCTTATATTTTGAGCAATAAGTGAGTAATACTGTAGAACACCTATTCATATACGAATGACATATGGCATGTCATAACTGTTCAACTTGTAATTTGTAATTTTCTTATTCGCTCTCGTTCTGCGAATCTAGA
Organism: Gracilaria gracilis; assembly: GCA_030374805.1. NCBI lineage: Eukaryota > Rhodophyta > Florideophyceae > Gracilariales > Gracilariaceae > Gracilaria > Gracilaria gracilis. The sequence continues at coordinate 380,232 of JARGSG010000199.1, forward strand.
CGACTCTAGCGTCGCAACGACCTGTCCAATTTGCAGTAAGTCTGTCTTGAATAAAAGCTACTGGTCTTGGCTTCTACAAGCCGGAGTATCAAGGCTCTTTGACATGGCGATCGGTAGTTACAGGCAAAAGAGTGCACCTTCTCGTAGACGTCAGAAACGGCTTTCACTTTAAATTGTAATTCGTGCGCGGCGCGAGTCAATAAACCGAACCTTCATAGATTTATTGGTTTTTAGAGGACATTGAATCTCAAGTGGCTCTGTTCGGCGCCTAATCAACAAAATGACAGAGTTCAGCCGCCGTCTTCGTATCATTTCGCCAATTGGAAGCGCCCTTTCTCAGACGCAACTACGATCGTTTGAGTCCCATTCTGGTTCTAAACAATTGCTTAATCTCTTTCAAGCTGCATGCAAAAGAACATTCTCCGGCCTCTTGCTTGTATAATTTTGGTGAGAATCATAGGAAAACCTGGTTTGCAAAACGAGTTTTGCTGGGCAAGACATGCTTGTAGCTCAAGCTAGCATGCCAAAATCGCCCTCCAAAACCCCGTTTTTGAAACAACACTTTAAAGTTGTTCGTGCAAATAACAAGTTGAACAGTTACATGCCAGTCTTTATGAGGTGGAAAATACAGTTTTCATCGACAAATCTACGGTCGACAGAGGCAACTACCGTGTACATATCAATGGGTGGTCTATCTTTGTCTTACACATCTTGTACAAAATAAGGAATTCGGCAATCGTTAGGAAAATAAACAAATACACAGATTCTACAGCAATGTTTAAATACTTTGAACCGTAGACAACTAATAATGAACCTTCCACCTCCGAGTGCGCGTAGGACACGTGTGCAGGAGCCCACACTCGCCACAGTGGGTTTCGCCTGCACATCAGTGATCGGCCATCACTGATGGCGCATGCGTGGATTCCATGTGTGGATATTTTTCAATTTCCGGATGCACCCAGTGGGGGCATACAGAAAAGCCAGTCCTCCAAATATTTGGCGCCATCACAAATTTGCTTCCCCAAACCAAATGGGTAAAAATGGAGCCAACTTGCCTACCGAGAGGCCGAGCGTTGCTTTCCGTATCTATATATACCAACTCGGCAGTGGACAGCTGTTTTGCTTCCTCCCGCGACTTGGAAGCAACTTAGATATCTGCTCCCCGCGTAGAAAATATAAAACTAAAATGAATGGCTAGAATACGATGCTCTCACCCGAAGCTGAATCTGGCTCTCTCGTCCGTTAATTGCTCTCGGATGTGTGCATGCATCTCAGAGTAATATAAATACCAGCGCTTCTGCGTTTTGCGCCAACGCCTTCGGTATGCTACCAAGCCAAACGCTGCAGTTAACGGTAACCTTGACGCTTTATTGCAACGGACTCAAAGCGAAGAAGAAAATATAACACAAATGGCTTCAAACAACGCCGTGATTGGTGAGTACAGAGATGAAGTACACGCAGAAGACCTCGAGGGCCTCAAGATCGCAAATGATGGCTACAAGTATCGTCTGCTCGACGGTACCATGATGCCACCATACATCACACCCAAGCGGTATGCCATGTCCCGCAGCCTTGAAACCAGAATTGGTGATATATGCTACACCTCGTTTCCCAAGTCGGGCTCAACCTGGTTGGCATACATTCTGGTACTCATCGTCAACAACGGGGAAGCGCCCGAAGACAAAACGCTACGAAGCTGCCTGCATTGGGTGGCAAGTTCCTGGACTTACCCACGCAGTGAGGAGGAGCTGGCGGAGTTGCCTTCGCCACGTATCTTCAAGTCACACATGCCGTATTCCATGGCACTTGGTGGCGTCCCAGCCGACAACAAATGTCGATACGTCTACATCGCCCGCAATCCCAAGGATGTCGCAGTTTCCTACTACTTTTTCGAGCGTCAGAAGTCGTGGTCGGGCGGCTACTCGGGCTCATGGGAAGACTGGCTGGAGATTTTCCTTGCTGGCCGAGTCCAACGCGGTGACTGGTTTGAACACGTCTTGAGCTGGTGGAACGCAAGCCGTAACGCGGATAATATTCTGTTCTTGAAGTACGAGGACCTAGTTTGTGACTTCGTGAAGCAGGTTGATCGTCTCGCGCGTTTTGTTGGCCATCCCCTGGAGCCCGAGGTTCTCGAGAAGATTCATCAGAAAACGTCCTTCAAAGAGATGCACCAGACCGATTTCAGCAACATGCATGAGATCAAGGAATTTAGTGGATTTTTCCGCAAAGCCAGGATCGGGTCTTGGTCCGAGCAGTTCACTGCAACTCAGAGTAAAACGTTCGACAAAATCTACGCGCAACGCATGAGTGGCAGTGGTTTAGATTTTGATCTTGGTTCTGGTAAGAAGAGCTCTGAGACGTCTTGAGCACTAGAGTCAAACATGGTGAATTTGCCTTTGCAATAAAACGTATATCTCCGTACCTGTTCATTTGGAATCGCAACCATTCGTGCAAATTCAGGAGAGTTCATGCTTGAACTCACATATGAACTCAACCTATGGCTACGGCACTTGAGTCGTTCTCTTCTAATAGTCTTAGAGAAGAGAGAAAACTCTTACACATTGTAGGCTGATATTGAATTGAAACGAAGGACTAATATTTGTAGCTCTCTTACATCCTTAGAGGGTGCCGTTGCCGTCCGATCGAGCTCATCCCCGGCCTTGTGTTGAAAATCATATTCGTCTTTAACGCCCAGCACTGAGGGTCATTCTAAACAAGCTGCTACGCGTACCAGCGTACGACCCCCAGAGAATCTACGCACTGTGAGGAATGTCAGATTCCTCCCGTAGATCCTCCACGTCTATGAAACAAATACCGTTGGATCCTCCGTTACAGGAGTGACGCTCCCAGAACCTCTACATGTCCTCAGCTCCCGCCAAGTGTCTAGTACCTCCAGAGCAGAGGTTCTTATTGGCTCCAACCCATCTCGAGAGCGCGACAGAATCCGCACTCCGACACTGCTCTACAATTCGAAAAAGCGCGCGCATTTCCGCGCTTTTCTCACCAACACGTGTACACTGCCCAGGCAGCTGCCGACCGCTACTGCGGCCTAGCGCATCATCCCTCCCACCACCGCCACCCGCATCATCTCTCCCACCGCCTTCACGCCCATCCCTGCCACCGTCGCCACGCTCACCAACCCTCTCACTTCCTACACCCCCATGCCTGCCACCGCATCTACGCCGACCATCTGCCTCACCGCCGTTACACCCATAATCACCTTCAGACGACTGCTATACTTTTCGAACATTCTACGTTAGTCGCCCGGGTAGTCCCAACGCAAACATTACGTCAATCGAGCGAGTACCGCTTATATCTCCGCCTTTAACATAACACACCGCTGGCGGCTGCTGCTTCTACCGCTGCCGACTTACCGCGCCGCTTGCAATTGCTGTTGCTACCACGGCCGCCAACGTACCCCTTCGCTCGTTTCTATTGCAACATCGCGGCTGGTTGCTGTTGCATTGCCGCTACCAATTGATGTGGCTACCGTTGCTACCAAGACTCGCGTGTAACGACCTGCAACCGCCGCGAAACACATTAGCCTACTGCCCGTAAGCGCTTTAATTTGCGTTACTGCCAGGGCCACCAAGTCCGTGTGCCCGAATAGCCTTTTATGGCTCCCTGGCGTCGAAATGAGAGTAGATTACTTCAAACAACCCGATACGCGCCTACAAAGCAATGCAACATGACAGTTTACTAAGTTTTCACTTCTTTACTTCATGGCTTTGTACTGGTTGGCCATGTGATCTACTACAGGTAGTTTTCTCCACAAAGCGCCATCTAAAGTGCGAATGGTTGTATCTGGATTAGTCGCCGCGTCTTCTTATGATTTCTTATCTACACGTTGTCTTTTATGTCCTCGTTCGAGAAATGACTTCTTTCTCTTTTGCGCTTGGGCTCCCAATCCAAAGTTTGGGTTGACAACGTCGATAGTTTCTACTTCGCGCGGTACTACAGGAAGGTCTGGTACACGGCATGGGCCATGCAGCGTGGTTTCAGGTCTCGATGGATAGCGCCCATTGTTCAGGTGCCACACGCCTTCCTGAAGATGGTCCATTACGTTTTGATTTGAAATTGCTTTGCAGTCTACTGAAACACCGAGTACGATTCCGTAATGCTCGCAGTCATTACACCAATCCTGCAAACACCACGCAACTAATTGAAGGCCGTTTCGATAGTCCGTTCGACAGAAAACCTTGTGGTTTGGGTTATCTGACTGTATTTGGATGAGGTTATGATATAATCTTTGACACTCTTTGTCCTTCGGATAACGCAAATTGTAGAGGTACTGCAGTCGCTTCCGAAATAGTTCGCTGTCTACGGTCACACCGCATTTATCCTCCATCAATGTGGAGCAACATCTTTGGCGGGAAAAGCGCAGGCTCATGAAGACGTTCGGAATCGTCCCCTCGACAGGGCAGCACAGCGAACGGAGCACTCCGGGAATGACACAGCTAAGCCGGGTGTAAATCCGAGGTCCAACCACCACGACAAGCGTCGGAGCGTTAGGCTGATTAGTAGTCGGTAGAGATCCACGTGTTCACACGGTCACGAGATGAGTCCTCGAAAGAGAGTAGCATGGCAACGACAAGGTGTCGGACACGGGCCACTGAGAACAGGGCAAAGAGGCAAACCCAAAAAAGGGGAGAAAGCAAACCACCAAAGTGGGGAAAAGAGAGAGAGAATAAAGCAAACCCAATACAGGGGCGAGTATACGACAATACGTCGGAACGAGACACACAAATAGTGGTTATACTCTGAGCGCCACAAGGGTGGGTAACTATACGTGAACAACGCAGTCGTCACTCCACTTGGAGGTGAACAATCCGCGAAGGCGTGATAGTTAGAGCCAGAAGCACTTGCTTGGCAAGATACAGTTTACTTGGGGGAGCGGTGCTCAACCCTCTAAGTACTGAGCTCGGCGCACCACTGACAGTGGGTGCGCCGGGCAAAATAATGTATAAAATATCTAAGTAAATACAGCAATGCTGGGTGCACTGCCTCTGACATGTTCGTGCTACACGTGAGCTAGTCACACCCGCTAAGCTGCGCCTCGAGCCGTGCAATCCACGTGTACATGTGTGGAAATTACCTCAGCGAGGCGACACGCTAATAGCGGTGTAGCTCATATATATCTACTAACGCATGATGCGGAAATTAACTAAGTACCTCAAATCGCCTCCAAGGAGTGTTGTCCTTCATATCCCCCTCCTTAAGAGTGAGCCACGCCGTCGCGATGGCGCGTCGAACGCCCAACCGTGGGCATAAAAGCGCATCCCCGAAATCTTCGGATTCCATCTCGCCTCGCGAAGATCAAGTCACTACCACTCGACAGTGCAAACCTCGCTCCAGCGACGATCAATCTTGTTCACAACAGTCCTCAACTCGCTCTCGCGGTGTTATTACCAACCTTTCCGTTCCTCGAGTGCCTCGCGCGATGAGCGGTCAACCTCCAAACTCGGGATACTTCTCCGGATTTTGTTCGGTGCCTCTTCCGCAAAGCGGCAATGCTTATGGGGCGTCCCAGGGGCTCAACGCCAGTGGCGGACACATTCTCCCCCAGGGGCAGCAGCCCCATGGTCACGTCATGCATGACGTGCCGTGGCCTTCCTACGACGAGCTAGTCGGGCTGTACCCTCGCGTTCATGCGCACATCTTCCGGACTGCTCCGTGGTTTCATCCTACAGCCGTTTTCAACGAGGAGCTTATCGTGTCCTATGCGGACGGTACTGATCGCCTTCCCGGGGATCTTCCGGCGTTAGTCACCACTTCGTGGGATTGGCGTCGACGGGTGGCCGTCCCTCCTCACGCAATCTTCTGGCGTTCCGGCGAGTCGCTGGCTTCCGCTCAGGCGGCGTTGGTTCGCTTGGGCTATGCGCGGCAGAGCCGGGCGAACTTCGAGTTCCCAATTCCTGATTCCATCAGTTTCGATCTCCGGTTGTACCGTACACAAGGCGAGATTTCGTATTGCGCCCGCTTGGCGGTGGTTGAGACTTACTCCTGGAGAGGACGTCCTAATGTACGCCAGGAGGCGGTGTGTTGGATTCATCCAATCATACGGGCAGAGTTCAGGTATCTTCGCCGGGAGTCCCGTTCGCGGTGGTTACAGAACTTCATCCACTATGAGCGTCGTGCGCGTTCCCGTTTCGGGTTTCTCGTCCCGTATCAAAACACGGAGATCAATCCAATCCGGCACAACCACCGGCTGGGCCGTTACGTTCCAATTCCCACTTGGTGGTTCTCGGTGGAGGTGTGTCGCGGGTGCTACGTGGAGTTGCCCCCGGTCCTCTCCTATCTGGGCTCCTGCCTCATCGAAGATCCGTATTCCGGACTGTGGTCCGTGGTGCTCACCGAGTGGGCCATCCGCACCGCGGCTTATCTCCTATGGGAAGTATACGACCAGTATCGACTGTGGTATGTCCCGCCTCGCCTTCGTGCGTGCATCCGAGAACTCTCGTTGCGAGTCCCTCTGGGAGGTGAAAACAATGCCGAAGAAGTTCGTGGGCTCCTCGACGTAGTCGACCGAGTTGATTGGGCCAGCGTGCCCTTCGCTCAGAGCGGCCGCGGTCACGAGGACGGCGGTTTCGACCGCTCTCCGGGACGACGCACGCCATTGGCGGGAGATTTCATCTTTTTCAATCCCTGGGAGGTGCAAGAGATCACCGCAGCTGAAGCGGCAGCTCTCCGGATGGCTCCGAGGTATATCCCTTACGGGCATCCCGTTGGCTTCGTCGATGCTGACGATTTTTACCACGACTACGGCGGTGAAGACGACCAAATGATGGACGACGAACCCAAGACGGGGTATGATGACGACGTAGTCGAAGATGTTCCTTCTGCCTACGCGGCTGAGCCGACCTCCAATGACACGGCAGCGCCGGGAATGGCGACGGCTGAGCCGGTGGATCCACCCGCGCCCGAACCTTCGTCGGTAGGTGCTGTGGTGGCTTCCCTTCCGGATGAACCAGATGTGATCGAGGTGCCTACGGTCCTCCCCTCTGGGAGTGAAAGCGGTGAGGCGGCTGTGATCGCTCAGTTCCTCCGAGGAGTCGGGCTTTCCGCAACTGTCGCGAGCGGGGACGTCGCCGCAATGCGGGATGCGTTGGCTGCACGCCTTCCTGGCGGATCCAATCCCAGCAATGGGGGTACTGGTGACGGCGCTCCGGGCCCTTCCAGCCAAGGGTCGGGGGCTTAGTCCATCTTCCTCCTGATTCCCGCTGTGCGGTGTTGTTGTAGGATATAGCCTTGATGGCCATTAAACCTACTTCCGTCTATGACGTATATCTTTCCTTTTCCAAGTGCCAGCTTCGTCTTCTCCCACTTCTCAACTTCCTTCTTGGTGAGCTAGCTTCTTCCCCTTCGGGGCGTGTTATCCCACTTGGGCGTTGACAATTGTCGCCGGGAGTCCCGTGAGAGTACGCCGATGGTACTGCACCACTTTCGATCGTGGGAGATGCTCGATTGGCTTATCCGAGTCAGCCTCGGGTCCGTAGCCGTACCAACGTACGAGATACTGTATGTACCCCAACGGGTGATATGAGTGTTCCACTATGTGGTCGACTACGAACTCCTGTCGGAAGACTTCCCGGCCTTGCCGTGTGATTACGACATCCGGCTTCGGAGAGCTCTCCGGTGGCTTCACCGTGTGTGGCACTGCGTCGGTGTTCCGGTTAGACCGTGTTGTGTCCAACAAGGTTGGTGGCACTGTACCTTCGCGGTGTGATCCCCCACTTGGGTCGATTGTCACGCGTCTCGCGGTGTCGGTGTTCCCGTTTCCTTGTTCCGGTAGAGTTCCTTCTCCCGCGGGAGTCCCAGGTGGGCGTACCGCAAGTTTGCGTGGTAGCGACCGTTTCGAAGGAGTGGTGTGTGACGTCGAACGCGCTCGCGCCAACGGTAACCCTGATTGAACCGGCCTCGCCGTGATGGCACGTGACGTTGTCAACGGGTGGCCGTCATTGGTCTGCGCCGTGGCGTGTACCGCCTCCGTATGCACGGGAGGTGTCAGCTCGGTTTGTCGACGTGGTTCGCTCGCTGAGCTGATCTCCCTTACAGGTGTAGCCCGTGTGCTACGGTTGGCACCTCCCTGCTGGGCATTTAGCGACGTGTCCAGGGTGTGGCCCGCCTCAGGCGTGTTGGGCGACTTAGTCTTCGACGACTCTTCTCCGTCTTGGACGTTCGAGCTCAACGGCGCCTTAGGCGGTATTTCCGGCGCCTTAGGCGGTATTTCCACTCCTTTATGCGACTTAGTCACTCCAGGCGCGCTATGCAGCGTAGGCAACGGCTTCGCCGGTAACGACTGAGTCTCTTCGGTCCTGTCCCGCACGGCGGTAGTGTCTGGTGACGATTCCGCTTCTGCGTTGATTCGCGGCGACCTTGACGAGACGCCGGGCTCCCGAGAGGGCTTTGATTGCGCATTAGCGGTGTCTCTCTTCCGTGCCACACGGTGTTCCTCACGCGACAGCGCGGAAGCATGACGATTAACGAGTCCCTTCTCCTCCTTAGATAGAGCGACATGGGGAGTGGGTGTCAACGCGCCATGGCGACGAATAATTACGCCAGGCGGCGGGGCTTCAGACAGCGAAGCGCCAGGGCGCGTAGAGTCCGATAACATCAGCAAATCCGAAAGTCCCCTACTAGGGTGTGGTACCTCCCTAGGGCGGTCGATCGGGGGTAGGTCCGGTGTGTCTGTAGTGTTCGTTTCCGCTTTTGCGGTAGAATGTCCATCTGATGGTTTGTTTCCCGCAGGCGGGGGTGCAAAAACCACACGATCGCGGGAAATGCGTTCGTGTTGCTGACCCATCTCCACTACGACAGTGTTGGATTCCTCAGCAATTGTCTTGAAGGGACCGTCTGCGACGGGTGAGAGCTTGTGGCGTTTCTCCTTGCCTGGGTTCCAATACTCCTTACGGATGAACACATAGTCCCCTTCCTTAAGGGCGGGCGGTCTTCGAGGGGCTCGCTCATCGAAATCACGCTTATATGCGACTTGTGACCGGGCCATTGACCGTTGTGCTGCAGGGACCAGCTTGGTAAGCGATGTCTTCCAGGTTTCCCTGTATCCCTTCGTCGAAGGAAATTGATCCAGCGTTGGCTGTGCTTCGAGCGCCACGGGCGGTGGGGTGCGAGACAGAACCAATTCAAATTGAGTCAATCCCGTAGTACGGTGTACCTGAGTGTTGTATGCGAATGTCAGCGCATCGGTGAACAGGTCCCACGTGGTGGGGTGATCGGCTACGTATGAACAGAGTGCTGCTAACAGCGTCCGGTTAAACCGTTCAGCCTGCCCATTACACTGGGGGTGGTAGGTTGTCGTGAAGAGATTCTTGACATCCAGAATTCTGCATACATCCCCGAAGAACCGGGAGGCAAACTGTTTCCCGTTGTCGGAGAGTAGATTCACCGGTGGACCGTAGAAGAATTTTCAATGGGTGACGAATGCTTGCGCAACAGTCAGTGACGTGAATTTCCGTAAGGGTACGGTACGAACGAGCTTCGAGAAACGATCCGTGATCACGAGTAGAAATTTGTTATGCCGCTTGGTAGCGAGAAAGGGTCCCAAAATATCGATGGCTACGAATTCCAGGGGCGCCCTTGCGGGGAAGAGCTTCAACTTCGTCGCATGGCGGCGAAGTTTGACGCGATTCCGAGCACACTCAGGGCAGAACTGCACAGTTGCGTAGCAATCCACAGCCATTGCTGGCCAGTAGAATTTCCTTCGCAATGTAAGGTACAGTTTCCGTCCTCCGACGTGGCCACTAAGTTTGGCATAGTGTGATAAGTGTAACACCCGAGATTGTAGGGCGTGTGGCACCACTATTTGTGAGTTTCCAGTTACCGGGCGAACGAGATATCCAATATCATTCACCCGAAAGGGGAGATCAGCTCCCCCATTGAGTTGCGCCCGAATTTTCGTGCAGTAGAGATCGCTGAATTGTTCCCTAACCTTCTCCTCCGTTGTGACGGGTACGAAGTTCCCTGGTAGGGGGTTCGAATTTTCGCTGACAGCGAGTAGGTCATCCAGTTCCTGGTCAAAATCCAGTTCGTCTGGCCATTCCTCTTCGATATCATCCATTTCACCTGCGGTGTAGTCGTCAACTGCGAAGCAGGGTATTTCCTCGTCATCGACGGCTAACGCTTCCCCTGTGGTGGGTAGGCGAGAAAGGGCGTCGGCTTGTGTATTGTTGGCGCCCTTCTTGTAGGCGACGTCGAAGTCAAACTCTGCTAGACGCAGTCTCCAACGCATTAAGCGGCCTGAAGGCTCCGATATGGAGAGTAGCCATCTCAATGATGAGTGATCCGTGTAAACGGTGAAATGAACACCCATGAGGTAGGGGCGTAGTGTGCATAATGCCCACACTACTGCAAGACATTCCTTCTCCGAGACGAAGTAATTCTTCTCATGCACGTTTAACGAACGGGACCAGTACCCAATTGGCTTGCGTTCCCCCTCTGGGGTGGTTTGAAACAAGGCGCAGCCTACCAGGTAGTCACTTTAGTCCGTGTCCACGGTATATGAAAGTCCGTGTCCACGGTATATGAAAGTCCGGGTTTCGGTAGTGACCATACTGGTGCCGTGGTTACAGCCTCTTTGAGAAAGTTGAAGGCTTCCGTCTGAGTAGACGTCAATGGGTCCAACTTAGGCGGTTGACCCTTCCGCAGAAGCGCGTTGAGAGGTGCCGCAATGTCCGCGAAGTTGGGAATAAACCGTCTATAGACGTTGACTAATCCTAGAAAGGATCTCAGTTCAGTCTGGTTAGTCGGTTCCGTGGCCTCTTTCAGCGACTTCACACGAGCTTCCTCGATCATGACACGTCCTGGACGGATTATGTGACCCAGATACTTGACAATATCCGTGAAGAATTTGCATTTCCTCAGCTTGAGTGTCACTCCGGCGTCCCGTAACGTTGCCATTATGTCTTTCACATGTGTGAGGTGATCATCCAGATTATCTGAGAATATAATGACGTCGTCAAGGTAGACGACACAAGTACGCCACTTAAAGCGGGCCATTAGGATATCAATAGCACGCTGAAAAGTAGCGGGAGCATTGGTTAAACCAAAGGGCATCCGTTTAAAACGGTAGAGGCCAGAATGGCAGACAAACGCTGTCTTGTCCTGATCCTCCTTTCTCACTGGAACCTGCCAGTATCCCCAGTTAGCATCCAATGCCGTGAATACTGTAACATTTCCAAGAGAATCAATGTATTCATCCATACGTGGAATAGGGTACACGTCCTTGACGGTAAGAGCGTTTAGACGACGATAGTCGATGCAAAAGCGCCAGGAACCATCCGGTTTCGGAGCCAGTACCACTGGTAATGCCTACGGCGAATGTGCCGGTTCTATAACTCCTGCCCGGAGCATCTTGTCCACCTGAAATTGCTCTTCTTCTCTGGCCTTGGGCCCTGCCCTGCACGGATGTTGGGCTACTGGCCGAGAGTTCGGAAGGAGATCAATCCGGTGTTCCGTGGTATTTATCTCTCCGAGAGAACCATCCCACATTGTGGTGAATTCAGGAAGCATATCGCGCAGTCGATTGCGGTGTGTCTCCGGAACATGTCCGAGGTCGAGTTCTTCCAATTCCTTCACTGGGTCCAATTGGTCGTAACTCTTCGGAACGCGTGTCTTCTCTGTTTTAACAGGTTGCTGACCCGAGAGACTCGGCGACGGAGACGAATGAGATTCAGACTCCTCCCCCTCCTTAGAGTGAACGATTCCAAGCACATCGGCAGCAGTCATCTTCGTCGGTACCAACGCAGTTGGATGCGGCATGACCGAGCCAATCACTTGGTTTTTCACCAGATACTGGGCTTTTTTGCCTAGATTGGCTATCAACACGTAAAACGGATTATCCGGTTCCACCTGGACCACTCCATTAGCAATGGCAAGAGAGTATTTATCATACAACGACGGCAATGGCTGAACGATTCATAAACCGTGTTGACGGAAATTCACCTGTACCCAGACTTGAGACTCTGGAGGCACGCGTGTCACGAAGGCAACACGAAGCTCCGTAGATTCCCGAGAACTTGGTGGTGCTTCCTGCGCCGCAGGTAGAGGTACATGCTTCTTGGAGGCATGCCTCAAAGTACGACGAACAATCGGCACGGACGAACCATCTTCCATTTCGACACGCCTCTGGCGGGGCCTAATGGCATCGACAAAGCGGTCGCAATAGTCACAGCCCAAAATGACTGGGGCGGCCAGGGACCGACAAACGACAAAGTCGAGCTTCACCATGCATGAGCCCAAGCGGATTACCAACTCGATGTATCCTACCGTTGACAACGGGTTGTTATTCGCGTTAGCGACGTCAGGAATGTCGCCACGGCGAATGTGTGACCGCAAGGCGGGTGGCAATGCTGTCTCAACAATGAAGTTCGGACCTGCGCCTGTATCTAATACAGTGAGATAACGCACCATAAACTGAGGTAAAAGGCCAAGGTCGGCATAGACCTTGTAATTGCGCTTGTCCATCATCATAACTCTATCCGGGAACCGGTTATTTCTTACCCGTATCCACGGTCGACGAAGAACACCAAGATGTTCTGAGTTCACGTCTTCGACGGCCTGTTTCCTCGAGAATATTCGGACCTGGGAGCGAGGCAGGGACGCCTCGGGCACCTTCAGCCTCAACTCTGAGGGCGCCTCTTCAAGAGAGGAGACTCCCACAATTAGTTTTTCTGAGCACATTCCGCCTGAAGCGTGTGCTCAGTGTTCTGAACCATTGATGCCTGGACACCAGCGGCAGAAGCGTCCGCAGTAGCGGTGGAAGTTCCCTCGAGAGGGGTACGGAGGTGAGAGGTCACCATGTTCTGGGCAATTGGAGCCGCAATTGTGCGTGAAATATCCATCTTCGCGCGGATGTACGATGCCATCGGAACGGAAGCCTTCTCCTCAGGTGAGAGGGATTCGTAGTTGGCAATGACTTGTGCCCATTCACGCATGGTTAAAACGCACTGCGGAGAAGTATGCCCTCTCGTATAGCAAAGGTGACAGATTAATCCAACAATGGCATTGACGTTCCGAGTATTCGAGAATCGCACCGCTGGGCGGGAAGCTTGCCAGCCAGGCCGTGAAGCCCGGGTTCCACCGTTCTCATATGACAGTCGAGGCCGTCGAACTCGGTTCGAATCTGCATACAGCAGTGTATTGTCCGGAGCCGTTTGAAACGAAGCATCCGTGGTTGAGGAAAGCTCCGTTGTCGGGATTGAAAGCACGTCGCTACAGGCAAATTGCACCTGATGATACTCCTTTTGGAAGTGTTCATCAGCCAGCATTGACGCCGACGGGGTTCCCGATTCCAACATCAACGCTTTAGCGGACTTCAATCGGGTACCCGGTACTCGTGCGCGTAGCCCATCGCCTTCGGCGCGTGCATACTGCACCAGTTCCAAGTACGTAGTCTTACGGTTTTCTTCACGGCGACGGGCCACTAGGGTCCGTATAGCCGGGTCTAGTCCATCAACGAACATGGTAAAACGCTCTTGAGCTGAATAAACATTGCCGCAACGGTGATAAGCCTTATTCAGACGCACCGAGTAATCGGTTTCCGTTTCGCCGGGGCGTTGTTTGGTGTCCCTCAGAGCGAGGATAGCCGACTGGATGGCGGTACCAGTGGCATAGGACCTCAGTAGATACTGAACTGCTTCAGGCCAGCAAGTAACCCCTCCTTCAGAGGCGCGCGATGAACCTCTTACAGAGTTGTACTGATCTTCCGCAAGTCCGCGTAGAAAATAGGGCAGCGCGACAAACGCCTGTTTTTCATTCATCCCAAGGATGTCGGCTCCCGCTACAAAGCGTGATAGAAAATCCGACACCAAGATGGGATCATCGCCTGTAAACAGTTGATTACGGAGCGACAGCTGCATCCTTTTGATACAGTCTTGGACCTTTCCGTCCCACGGGGAGTTCTATCCAATGAGGAATCCCCCAGACGGTAATACCGGTATGAAAACAGCTTCTTGTAGAGCAGATTGGTAGGGTTCAACTCCTTTAACCCGGAGTGCTTCCTTCCCTTCGAACGGGCGCGTATCACACCTTGGGTGGCTGATGACCGCTTTGAGCGTGACGAACGCTCACGAGGGGCTTCTTCTATTGACGAGTCGGACGAATCAGACCCGGTTGACCGGCGAGAAAAAAGAGAAGATGTTGACGAATCAGAGTCGTAGTTCTTCCGCTCTTTGCGTGCTTCGGATCCACTGACCTTCTTGTCACGGTGTGAAACAGCAACCGGCTCAGCCGTGCGATTGGCTCCAACCAGGACGGTTTGTTCCACCGTTTCTAGACGGGCGCGGAGGCGAGTAAACTTCTCAGCCACGTCCACCACGGAATTAGCGGGTCCTCCGAAAGCTTCCAAGAGGGAGTTGACATCACCACGCAATACGCGGAGATCCTCAGAAAAGTCCTGCAAAGCAGTGTCCTCCACCTTCTTTCGAAGTACCGACAACTTCTTAGCGAGGGTAGCATGGGCAGCCCGCGTGGAGCGGAGCTGCTCTTCCACAGTTAAGTGGGGGGTGTCATTCACAGTAGCCCTCAGAGGTGCCTCAGGGGCGGGACCAGTAACGGCAGGAGCCGGTCCTTCACCTCGATGAGGGTTGATCAACGACGTGGGCGGAAGTCGAGTGGTCGTCGGCACAGCTTCAGTAGCCGGCATCCCTTCGCTCCGGGACCGTGAACGGGTGGGGATCCGTGACGGAAGTGGCGGATCCGATCTTCCAGTCTGACTGCGTGTCTTCGGACGATCTGACAGCGTCATGACCAGAACAACCGTACAACGGGATAATCGACAGCCAATTGGCTGGGGCTTCCAATGAACTTCCAAATGGAGACAAGGGCAAAAGGACTAACCTCGCCACGAGTGAATTCACGAGTGAATTTTCCGACAAAACTAGTCGTTCTAAGTCGGGAGACCACTTGTGGAGCAACGCCTTTGGCGGGAAAAGCGCAGGCTCATGAAGACGTTCGGAATCGTCCCCTCGACAGGGCAGCACAGCGAACGGAGCACTCCGGGAATGACACAGCTAAGCCGGGTGTAAATCCGAGGTCCAACCACCACGACAAGCGTCGGAGCGTGAGGCTGATTAGTAGTCGGTAGAGATCCACGTGTTCACACGGTCACGAGATGAGTCCTCGAAAGAGAGTAGCATGGCAACGACAAGGTGTCGGACACGGGCCACTGAGAACAGGGCAAAGAGGCAAACCCAAAAAAGGGGAGAAAGCAAACCACCAAAGTGGGGAAAAGAGAGAGAGAATAAAGCAAACCCAATACAGGGGCGAGTATACGACAATACGTCGGAACGAGACACACAAATAGTGGTTATACTCTGAGCGCCACAAGGGTGGGTAACTATACGTGAACAACGCAGTCGTCACTTTACTTGGAGGTGAACAATCCGCGAAGGCGTGATAGTTAGAGCCAGAAGCCCTTGCTTGGCAAGGGGCAGTTTACTTGGGGGAGCGGTGCTCAACCCTCTAAGTACTGAGCTCGGCGCACCACCGACAGTGGGTGCGCCGGGCAAAATAATGTATAAAATATCTATGTAAATACAGCAATGCTGGGTGCACTGCCTCTGGCATATCCGTGCTACACGTGTGCTAGTCACACCCGCTAAGCTGCGCCTCGAGCCGTGCAATCCACGTGTACATGTGTGGAAATTACCTTAGCGAGGCGACACGCTAATAGCGGTGTAGCTCATATATATCTACTAACGCATGATGCGGAAATTAACTAAGTACCTCAAATCGCCTCCAAGGAGTGTTGTCCTTCAATCAATTTGATTACAACGTCATATTGCAGATGAGGTTGTTTCATAGATGGTGGGCTTTAACCCCCGCTGTAGTATAATAGTTTGCGTAACACGGCAAGTGGAACCGTGGTTGTGGTGCGCTCTGGCAAACTCTGGTGAGAATGCAAACTTCTGCGTCCCGGATGTGAACACTCGAACCCTCCAAATTTTAAAGCTGTATGGGCACTTGTACTCTTTTTGATACTGAAGTGAGCACTTCAGGTGCCCCCGCAGTAGCACCTTCTTCCCCTCCTCATCAGTTCCGTACTTGGAGACCCGACTAAAAATTTTAAACCCGAAGTACTTTGCTATGTATTGTAGATGCTGCAATACCTGATTGTACGCTTCGGTTGTGAGCGCAAGGGGGAAGATGTCAAAGGTGGATTCCGATGATCCGAGTTTATTGAGGGGAGGAGGTCAATCGGTAGCTTAAGCACACCGATGTAGAGCTCCCAATTGGGAGTCACCCAATTTGGAGCGCTGCTCGATCTCAAGTGTCACCCAGAGACTCTTAGTCCTGGGTGGCAGGTGCTAAGTGATGGCGCTTGCCTGTCGTACTGCGTGGGTGACAGTCAAGCGTCTGTGACTGATGTTGTGTGTGGCTGTGGCTGGGTACCTGCCACTGCACTTCCCTTCTTCAAAGCCTGAGTTCAACTTTGGCTTTGTTTGCAAGTGCAGTGGAAGTGTTTTTGCGGCGAAGCAGCCTTTGCAGCATGACAGGGACATCTTTGTAGACTCGTTCGAGCGGTTCGAGAGTGTCTTCTTCTTTTCCAAGTCCTTTACAGCGTACTGAGACGAACAGGCGACCTTCTTTCATGACTAGTTTTAGTGGGCGAGCGACTGGCATACCAGTTTCAGATGACAAAACATGCGACATGACCGCTTGTTGATCTAAAGAGGCGTCATGGTAAAACTTCAGACGGCATGCGTGAATGTCTTCAAGTGCGCAGTTGCGCAGATCTTCTACCTGATACACGTAATCATACAGAGCTTGTACCACTCTTCGCGGTCCGCGCCAACGCAAAGCCAACTTCTCACCAGTGAAGAATTTTTCGCGCCCGACCAAGACGAAGTCGCCATTCTCGAAATTCGGCACTTTTCCTTTCGAGGAACGGGCTCGCGATGACTCGCGATTCTTTTGCAAAGCATTTTGCACCATAGGATGCAACTCTTCTACCAGTGCTTGTAGGGTGTGGATGTTCGCGCAGCGCTCAAGCTGTCCTTCATCCACTGTAATGGCTTTTGCGGTGGTGGTGCGGAGAAATGTAGCGATCGGGTGTGTCGGTTCAATTCCAAGGAAGGCGGTGATAGGAGCAATGCTGTGCCGCTGTGGTGAGGGAGCGTTGTTCAGTACACTTTGTACGAGCGGCAGCAAATCGGGCCACTCTGAGAATTCCAGTTGAAATTCGGACACCAGAGCGCGGAAGGTGCGCACAACTTCTGTACTAAGTCTCTTAACAGCTCCGTTGCTCCACGGAGTGTAGGGGAGAGTAAAATGGTGCGGCACGCGCAGAGCTCTCGTGACCATGCGAACTGTGGCATTCCAGAAATGAGTAGGACCATCTGACATGAGACCGAGAGGGACGTTGAAGGCGGCAGACCAGTTGATGATGGCCAGTGCTGCATTCTCCGGCAATGTTCCTGCTGTGGCTAAGAACCACTTGTAGTCTGAGTGATCGTCGCGAAGCATAAGAATTTACTTCGGGCCTGCTGTGCTTTGTCCGATTTCGATGTAGTCGAACTGTAGTAGATCGTTGGCCTTGGTGGCATGAACGGCTGGTCCAAAAGGCCTCGGGACCTTCTCCCCACCTGAAGTGGAGATGCAGTGTATGCAGGCTTTCACAAAGATGCGGACATCTGCTCCGAGTGTGCCCCAGGCATAATGACGGCTCAGAACCTTCATTGTTGTGTCCCTGCCCCGATGACCTGCTGGTCCGGTAGGTGCGATGACGCACAGTCGTAGCTGGAGGTCTTCGGCTGCGTTCGGGATCCAAATAGCTCCATTGGGATTTCTCCATAGCCCATCAAAGAGCTTGGCGTCAGTTGGGCGGGAGGTTTCAGACATCTGCTGGCTATGAGCCACTTCATCCGGCGAAGGCCAACAAAATGATTCCGCATTAGATGATGGGAGAACCGGGATTTGGATGAGACGTCGAAGGAGTCTTGGAACGCACCAACGCGTGAGCACGTCTGCCCAGAGGTTGTCTAGACCGCTAATGTGAAAACAAGTGTATAAGTAAGCGGTTAGTCTAACAGCCCAACGAAGTACCTTGCGCGTCGAAGATTGACTCAAATCGGGAACAAGTGAGAGCGGGTCAAACAGGAAAACCAGATTGTTGTGGTCCGTGAACAAATCAAATCCAGCCGCAGTGGCTGCAAGCCAGTGCATACGTTCTACGGTTGCCATGATCGCGAATCCTTCTTTCTCGAGCGTTGACCAGCATAGCTGGGTGGCATTAAAACGCCCGGAGCAGAAAGCGAGGAGAGTATGACGTTGGTCCTTATGCGGCTTCGAGAGGTCTTCTAGCGGGACTTGAGTTACGATGCCTGACCAGCTTGTGTTTGAGGCGTCCGTGTAAATGCAGAGTCGCTGTTGTTCGTCTCTGTCAGCGAGTGTCAGGAGGTTGGCTAGAGCCTGCTTGCACTTCTCGAATGCCTCAGTTTCCTTTTCGACCCAGTTTAGAGCTTGGAGTTGGACGGCAGCAACGGCACGCTTGGTTCGTTTTCCGGCGGCGTGGTAGACAAGTTACATGAACTCATGTAGTGGGGAGATGAGCTCGTTGAATTCTGTAATGGCGGATTTCACCCATTGCATTGCACAAACAAATTGTTGTAAATGTGCGCCAGTCGTAGGCAGTTCCATGTGAACGAGACCGTCAAGCTGGCGTGGGTCATAGCGTACTCCATCCGCGGAGACAATGCGGCCGCACCAACGAATTGATTTGGCGAAGAGTGTGCACTTCTTTGGGTGTAGTTTGATGCAGTGCTGTGCGCAAATGCGGAAGAGTAGCCTGATTCCATCGAGAAGGCCTGGGATCGTGGCATTACACAAAATAATGTCATCTAACCAGTACAGTAGCTGCTTCAAAAGATTCTTGGGGAACACGTCGGCTAGAACTGATTGAAGGTGTGTGGTGGCGTTTGTTGTGCCATGAAGCACCCTGGTTGGAGAAAAAACGCCATCAGGTGTGACAAAGGACTGGAGTTCATGGGATTCTTTGTCGATTGGGAATTGCCTATAACCATGAGAGAGATCGAAAGATGCGAAGAAACGGGATTTGGCTAGCTTCAAAATCTCCTGCTCGATGTTTGGCATTGAGTACTGGTGTCTCACAGTAAATTGGTTGATGGGACGAAGATCCACAGTAAAGCGGAAACGGGCTGGACCTGGCTTCGGGACAATGAGAGGTACAGAGACCCACGGATAAGACGGGTTGGGATAGGCCATGCCCGCTCGTACAAGCTCTGTGACAAATTTGTCAAGAAACATCCGCTGCTCCTGGGAATACTTGCGGAGACGCACGCGTATTGGGCGAGCGTCAGGTCTCAAACGTATTTTCAATGGTGCGACGTTAGCGTGCGGTCCAGAGGAAAGCCATGTGCAAAAGATATCGAGATTTTTCTGAACAATGTTCTTGAGTGCGTTGGATTCGGCGGTTGGGATCCCATTAGAAACAGCGTTCTGCATCATGTCATCAACTGCTCGGAGAATGTCGCCGTGTTGATCGGTGTCGACGGGATCGAGCAGTGCTGGGTCTGGGAAAGGATCCGACTCTTGACGTGCAGTGTCGTACACGACTCGTGGTCGATCGGCGTCTGGCTGCTGTGCCTCGGCGGAAGGAGACGGATGATTGATTCGGGCAATCATTAGACGGCTGACGTAACCCTGCGTGGCTTGAGATGTCGGATTGCCAACTTCTGAACAATCCGAGCCATTTAGGGCGAATCTTTTTTTGTCCAACAGAGTGTGGGTGTCCACACGCAAATGCTGTAGCACAGGCCTCCCAATTAGTACATTTTCGTAGGCAAGGTCATCGTCGGCAACCAAGAATGAAATGTTCATGAGCGCAAGGTTACCAGAAGCCAGATGCAGAAGTTTTCGTGGTACGGCCCAAATTCGAGAGAATTTGAAGACCCCTGTGCTGTCCGAAGTTCCTTTCTTCAGGGCGACTGCGAGTGAGACCGTTTTGATTGCCGATATCTTTCCAATTCCCTGGATGGCTGCTGTTTCAGCCAGTCTGGGTGATACAATGCTATCGTCACTTCCATCATCGCACCTGCCACTGGACTGGATGGACTTCATTCCATCAGATACCGTAATCGAGCAGTTTGGGCTGTTGCGGTCTTCTGAAGGCAGCAGACGGCCCACAGTTCCAGAGTTGTTTCGATTGACTCTGGCTTTCTGGGCCCTGGTTGACTTCGCAGGGCCATCGGCTGCCTTCTTAGCCGAGAGTTCGGCTTTGAGGGCTTCCTTCTCAGCGTCAGTGGATTTCGTGCAATCATCGATCCAATGACGTTCGGCCTTGCGTTGGCAGGGCTCATGCGGGCAGAAAGGCGGTGGTTGCTTTGGCTTAGCCGTTGATGGTTGTTGGCGACCGGTTTCGGTTGGCTTCGTGCTTGATTCCGAAGAACCGTTGATAACGCTATGGTTTGTCCTGTTGGGCTTTGAATTGCGATTACGTGAAAGCGGCCCGTTGTCAACGATCTGAAACGCTTCGGCGACAGACAACGCATGCTTCATGAATCCTTTGAAATCGTTTCAAAGCGGGGCGTGAACGAATTCCAAATCGCTTTCCAGGCGTAGTTGTAGTGCCTTTGGTTTGATGGCATACAAAATATGCTTCACAGCCACCTTAAGATGATCTTTTATGACCCACGAGAGACCATTGCGGCGGAGGACGGAGACGGAAGAGGTAAACAAACCTTTCATTCTAGATCAGGAAGACGTGTCGGTCATGTCCATTGCTAGTTCGCGTTTAATGACAGCGTCAATGTCACCAACCGTCATGGTATCCTTTTCTTCTCCGGCTTCAGATTCCAGGTAGGTTCGGAGTTTTTCATCTGTTAGGTCTTCTAATTTCGAAACGTCTGAAATGTATTCCAGTTCGATACAAGATTCAAGCCATTCTGAGTCGACACAGTAGCTCAGATTGACTGGCCGTACTGGTTCCGTCGTTGTTGAGTTGACAACGGCAAGCTGCAAAGCTTTTGCAGTGACTTCCTTAACATATTGGTCGTATTGACTCAAAAAGGTGCGGATGGCTTTGGGGTTTGTGTTGATCAGTTTTGGATGACTCACTGAGAATGAGACAGATTTTGGTTGCTGGAGAACGAAATCTTCATCTCCAGAATTGTTCGGCGTCGAAGCAGACGCCATTTTTTGATCGAACGGTAATGCGATACAACCGTGAGTATCGGCAGTGATCACTGTGCGCTTCGGTTGTGAGCGCAAGGGGGAAGATGTCAAAGGTGGATTCTGATGATCCGAGTTTATTGAGGGGAGGAGGTCAATCGGTAGCTTAAGCACACTGATGTAGAGCTCCCAATTGGGAATCACCCAATTTGGAGCGCTGCTCGATCTCAAGTGCCACCCAGAGACTCTTAGTCCTGGGTGGTAGGTGCTAAGTGATGGCGCTTGTCTGTCGTACTGCGTGGGTGGCAGTCAAGCGTCTGTGACTGATGGTGTGTGTGGCTGTGGCTGGGTACCTGCCACTACACTGATGTTGCGTGCTAGCATCTATTTGATCCATATAAGCTATAAAGCCCCGACGCACCCACTCCTTCGCTGGATACTCCTCACTAGAGGTGGAACTGACGGTATCAACATCGACTTCGGACGGCGTCATTCGCCGCTTTACATCTTCGTCCTCACCGCTTGCTCCACTCCTCCTACCTTGAGATCTGAAAATGTGCCGTGCAGGAATCATATGTGAATTCTACGACATAAGTTAAGTTAGAGATTAGAGGACATGTACTGAAATAGTACTGTGCTTTGGTCTGAAGACGTACCTGCTCTCCTTCCGGGCCACCATTCTTCTTAACTTGATGTGTAATATCGATCACAGAGCTGTCATCGGATGCCCAATTAGGAGGATCAGGCTTCACACAGCGCACATCGTCAGAACCTCCAATTGCATTGCTTTGGTCACGATCTCCAAGAACTCTACGGCTCTCATCCACCTCAAGGACGATAATATCGTCATCCTCACTTTGTCCACAGTTTCTCCGAGATTTGGGAGTGCTCATGTATTCCCCATCCTTTTTTAGCTCTCTATTTTTATACATGGAATCCAACACACTTGAGGGGCGTGATGGCAGTGATGAAAGGAAGTCGTCATCATCGGACAGAACGCCCTTTATTGTTGAACAGAGGAAAGCCTTGGTTTTCTTTGGAGGGTCGAACGTGACAAAAGGAATGCGTAATGGGGGGTGCACTTTTCGCTATTGCAGCCTTTATGGTATCCCTTCGCTTATTCTTATTCCCTCGAGAACCATGACTTAGACGCCCATGGTTATGAATGTTTGCACCGGAGAGTACCCACCCCCTTTCATTCCTCAGGGTCTTCGCCATAAGACAGCCTTGCAAACATAACCAGGCGGGTTTCGTTTGTGTTTTAGACAACTTAGACGCACATTCAGTCCGTATTCCCGCGATCTCCTCATGGGTTTACAGAACTGAACCCCGTATTCATACCTATCCTTCGTGCATAGGTCGTAGACATATCCAAGGAGGTCCGCAACAACCATCTCTGCAATCTCATTGCCATTCACACGCTTTACAGAAGCAGCACCACCATCCTGAGTCCTACTTGTACCATCATCCCCCCTCCTAGCTTCCACTCTTCCGGTAGTGTCCAACATCTCACTGTCCGTCGTGTTCTCGTCACACATGCCCAATTTTTCAGGTCCTCCGGCTGCGTTCATGCGTGCAAGGTAGATCCTCTTGCGATGTTCAAGGTGGATCTTTGCAACGGCATATTCATTCATGAACGGCATGACGTGAGTTATGGACATAACCAAACGCACCCCCACCTCCAAACACCCCCGTCGATATCTCTCCGTCCAGTTGGTATGATTTCCTGCAATAAATGGCGCACTGGGAATAACATCGTGCGTACGAGCGAAGCATCCCATCATGGACAATACGTAGGCACCACAGCTATGAGAGTCTGTTTGTTTCGTGAAGCCGAGAACATCGAGCATGTAGTTATCCTCTGCCAAATCGATTTTCATTTCCTGAGAGTGCTCAACTATTGCCATGATCAGCTCTCGACATTCCACGAGACATTCAAACCTCATATTATCACTCTAGTATATGCGCCACTTCTGTTTTCCAATCCTTTCTGCTACAAAGACCACCGAATGTCTACGTTCAACTATGACGGGAACGACGATCGATCTAATATCTGTAGGGCTCGGATACAGCTTTTCACTGAACTTCTCCTTGTAGCGATCAAGCACTTCAACTTTTTCCTCCCCCGACATCTTTCGGTACGATCTGGCTACATTGCTGATACAACATCCCGTATCTACAGTCACGAGTACGACACCGATACGAGGCTCCAGTTCAAAAACCCCGCTCTCAAGAAGAAGGTTTCAGAACCACACGTTTCGATCAGACGAAGACATAAGGTGAGGACTCACATTTCCCTTATTGTCCACTGAGTTCTTCAACTCCAGAATGAGATAACACCACAACCCTTTCAATTCTTTAAACCCATCTTTGTCTATCCTATTGAATTTCACCTCAGTATGCTTCTTCATGTTCTCCAAAAACGACGAGATCTTCTTCAAAACCTGACGTATGACTTTCTTCTCTTCTTGTGTGAGCTCTGGATCTAAGTCTTTCTTTTCACTAACTACTTCCTCTGTCGTCTTCACAGGAAGTAAATTTTCGTCGACCTCATTGCCTGAATCCTCTACTCGAGGATCTAACACACTGAATATATTGGCTAAAAGGGGATCCTCGAGGGCCATCTAACAGATGTGTCGTCTGCGGCGCGGAAAGTGATCATAGCTGCTTAAAATGGTCCAGCGTAGGCCAAACGGGGGCCAAACTTATGCTAGAGACACGGCTATGTATGCAAGAAAAACAGAAAAGTAACGACGGAGCTATTACGCGAGAAAGACGGCTTTTCAAGCGATTAAAGTGGATTAGCAACGGCGGAGCGATTACGATTCAAGGACCTCAAAAGAGAAATGCAGGTAAAATGGTAGTTTGTGATGTGGAACGTTAGCAGGCGAGAATTGGATGGACAAAGTGCGCGCTTTGTGGGATTGCGGTTGCGTCACGTCATTAGAACTGCGATGGGTGTGACCAGAATGAATTGGGTGAGTGAGTGTGTTGGGAGCGGTGGTGCGAGACACTTGGCGGGAGCTGAGGATACGTAAAGGTTCTGGGAGCGTTACTTCTGTAACGGAAGATCCAAGGGTATTTGTTTTATAGACGTGGAGGATCTACGGGAGGAATCTGACATTCCTCACAGTGCGTAGATTCTCCGGAGGTCCCAGCGTACCAGTGTTCTGAACACTTTGGATCAATGCGATCTTGCTGTAATGTGTCAGCGCATCCCTTTCATACCATTAAAAAGGCTATTCCGCAACTCAAAAAGCCTTCTAGTCATCAATCTTCACCGTGTTTGATTCAGTTGACCCGACTCAAAACAACGGTCGAACCTCTCTGTAAGTTTTCATCTTTGCCTGAGTCGTCGCAACCAACTCTATCAATGAAGCATATCATGCTATCTTTTCAATCGACTTAGGTACAATACAATCTGCTTATGTGGCTGTTGCTGTGTAAACTATGTAGTCGTGGCTACCGATTGGAACGGACCACAGTGTCCAAACGTTCCAATCGGTGGGCAAATTTAAGGGCACCGGCCAGCCGCCGCCACCAGCTGACTCCGGACGAGGAGGTGGGCAATTGCTCGTGGTAGCACCGCGACCTCGATCCCACCGACCGCTCTTCACCACACTTCAAGCCGCACCGCCAGCGCCTTTACTCCCTAAACTCACCGCCTCGCCTCCTTCGGAAGCGCCGCTTTACCTCTCTTGGCTGCGTCACCTCGCGCCTTCGGCCTCACGCCTTCGGTCGTGGCGCCCCGTGCGTTTGGCAGCGCCACCCCGCGCATTCGGCCGCGCCGCCTCGCGCCTTTGCCCTCGCGCCTTCGGTCGCGCCGCCCTGCCCCTTCGGCCGCGCCGCCCCGCGCCTTCGGCTGCGCCGCATCGCGCCATCAACTCCACAGCCTCCAGCCTTCGGCCGCGCCGCCTTGCTCTCTCGGCTGAGCCGCTTCGGCGCGTGACTTCGGTCGCGCCGCCTCGCCTCCTTTGGCCGCGCCGCCTCGCCTCTTTTGGCCACGCCACCTCGCCTTCCTTGGCCGCGCCGCGTCGTGTCTCTCGGCCGCACCACCTCGCCCTCATTGGCCGCGCCGCCTCCCCTAACCTATCCGCGCCGCATCACCTACTCTGGCCACTCCGCCTCTTCACCTCGGACGCACCGTCTCGCCGCATCCCCCTTCCGGCTGCGCCGCTTGTCGTCCTTGGGACCGCCGCCTGTCTTTTGTTGGCCGCGCCTTCTCTCCTATCCTTGGCCGTGCTGCCTTTCCACTTTGGCAGCGCACCTCTCCCGTCGCCCACCACGGAGCACCTCTACGCCGTTGCCGTCTCTCCACGACCACACCAGTTTCTCTCTCTGGTCTCTCTCTCTGCAGACTACTACTGCTTACGGTGTCTACGGGGCGTGGTGTGTTGGAGCACTGGGCATTGAATTATCCCCCTGGTTCAGAACTACAGGTCGTGTTTCGAAATCTCGCTGGCCCACGGGAAGCTGCGTGGTGTCATGTTTTTAACGGGCGGGAAGCTTTGCCTGTTGATTAAGAACCTCTGTTGTCTCCTCCGTCGAGGAATTTGGCACTTTAGTGGAGTTTGCAGCACCGGCAGTGAGTCGACTGGGGGCTTGAACCAAGTCGTGGGATTTGACATCACTACTAGTAACTGGCTCTGCTGAGGGGTGCTCTGTCTGCCCACGAGGACGGTCGGCCTCGTCGTTCGGCCCGGGCTGCCCGCGAACCTGAAGCATAACGGAGTAGATTGCCGCGCTCGTACAACGTAAGAGACTAGAGAGGATGTACTGGTGGAAATATATCCACTTGTTAGTAACCTCATCTGAACGTCTCGTAGTTGCAAAACGCATCTCGTTCGGACGATTGCAGAACTTGAAAGGCCGAAGCAAACCGTGCCTCACCGGGAGAGAGTTTACCCGGAGTCAGAGGTCTGAACTTCAGGACTACGGGGCTAGCACCCCCTGCCAGTGACTCTGAATAAGAAGTAACCCCCTCCCAGTAAGAGACGAGGGAAGAACATACACTACATTTTCCTCTCCGCTCCCGCGTTTGAGATCACTCCGCGATGGAAGCCGACAGAGAGCACGAGTCGAAGCGCATTCCTTGGTTCAAAGAAAATACCGATTACTACACTTGGCGTATCTACGTTCGAAACCTCATGCATTCCCTGCAATCTCTCTTCGTCCTCAACGAGCCGCGACCCGTCGAAGGCACCGCACAAGCTCAAAGACGGTGGGAAGACGCCGACCGAAAGGCACGATCTGCCATCGTGCAGAACCTCGGTACGCAACCCATCGTCGCCGTATCCGAGTTGCTGGAACGAGAACGCGGCGGGGCCTTGATAGTCTGGTCTAGTTGGAGTCTACTTACAAAAAGGACAACATAGAATCCAAGATGAACCTAAGGCAGAAGCTGACCACACTAAAATTCGAGGACGGTGACGAAAGGCAACGACATTCAGAGGAACTTGAAACCACAATCCTGGAGCTTGCTCGTCTCGGCGATCCATTACCCGACCGCTAACGTACAGCTACACTATTACGGACATTGCTCGACTCATTGATGGCTATTACTATACTAGCTGACGCGAACAATATGGAGTACGATCAAGTTGTTTCGCTGGCCCGCCCACGAGATGGACCAACAAAATCACCTCGCCTCTAGCCTGAAATCAAAACCAACGGAGACAAAGAAAGACAGCAAGCACTTGCATCCGGGGGCATAGAAATCAAGCGCGAGACGCAACAGGCAGCCCCCACGAAAGGCCTCAAAAGGCCTTGAGTGTTGGAACTGCGGACGAATTGGCAATATATGTTCCGAATGCTGTTCTCGCAAACGATCAAAAGATAGGAACACTACCAGAACCGCAAAGGTGGTCGCTTTGAAGAATTTATTCGTGGACGAAACAATAGTAAACAACACAAGGCATGGGATAGCACACACGAGTCAACCCATAATAGTCGCAACAACCGTAAAAGGTACCATAATACCGATCACGAGGATGGATTACCTCGCGGTTTCATCGCCATGGCGCAAGCAAGCGTTTCTCAAAGCGATGAAGTTCCCTCATGGTTAAACACTGGCGCCACACACGTTTTCATCAAGAGGAGAAACTCTTTCTGGGAATATCATTCAACACGACTCCAAACGGTTTGAACGTGCGACCGATCCACAGAAATAATGGGAAACGGCACTACCAGACTACCAATTGGAGAAGGGGTTCTGCTACCGGCAAAACACACTCCTTCTTTCGATTCTAACCTCGATTCGGTCTCTGTCCTTTCACACCATGTCCGTGTCGTGTTCTCGAACGGCGAAGAAACGTGGTTTCTCATCAAGGATCCAACTACGGGGCAGATCATCCACACATCTACTTCGAAGAACGGACTATACCCTCTACCAAGTCCAACACCTCCCCCTAGAGCACATGGATCCATCCTGTCTTCCAGTAGCACAGCCAAGGATTGTCATGATAAACTGAGACACCCTGAACGAAAAAGACTTCTGGCGTGCGTGGATCAATGCGAAGGTGTTCCAAGACTCTCCTCCACGGACGTAAGTAACGTTCACTGCACACACTGCATCCACGCAGGAAGTAAACATGCCCCGCTTTATCATACGACGTCAGTGGTTCCTCACCCACTGGGATTCACCCACACCGCTCTTACGGGCCTTATCAATCCTCTCTCACTGCAAGGATCTACCTACATTCTGGTAATCATCGACGTTAACACAAGGGTCTGCTCTGTCTACTTCATGGACAAGAAGTCCCAGTTTTTTCAGTCTGTCCGATGATACAAGGCTCGCGCGGAAAACGAGATACCCCCGAACCGAATTTACCGCGTTCGCCTTGACGGGGCGGGTGAGAACAGATCGGACGATTTCGTCACCTACGCAATGGAAAAAGGAATGATTCTCGAATACGCGCCACCGTATGTCCATCAGTTTACCAAGTTGCTCAGAACGTCATTCAGGACTTTTGGGAGATGACACGAATCTTTCTGCAAGCTCCCCAGCTTCCGCTACAACTCTGGGAATCAGCCGTCTCACACGCAAATTTTCTGAGGAACAGGCTGCCGAACTCCTGCATAGACATGAAAATACCGTATACCCTTTGGTTCGGGGGAAAGCCTGACTTTACGAACATCCTCAAGTTCGGCCAACCAGTGCATGTGTTCATCTACATGTCGGAAACTGTAGCTAGCAAGAAGTTACTTCCTCGCGCCTCCCATGTCTCTTTGTCGGCATGCAGTGTCCACGCACTTTACTAAGGACATACGTTCCTTCTTTACGAAAAGTAATTAAGTGTCGGGACAGGGACTTTGAGGTGACAAAAGAGTCTCTACCGTCACTAAACGAACTCATCGACTTCTCCTCTCCACGACAGATGGAAGTGGAACGAGAGATGAAAGAAGAGGACGAAGAACATATGGACGCATCCTTGGCCCACTGCATGGTCGCTCACTCCCGCTCTCGGGATCTCGGAGACCCCAGAAAGGCCCACATAAACTTCGAAGAAGCTCGGAACATCCCCGATTGGTCTAAAGCGATCGACCGGGAGTTCAACGCGCTAGTGAACAGGGGAACATGGCAATTGGTTGACAGGAATATTGAAATGAAACCACTTCCTTTCGTATGGACTTTCCTCGTTAAGAAAGTAAGCACCTATCCTCCTAAAACCCTCGCTAAAGCACGTTGCGTAGTCCGGGGCGACAAACAACGCCCTTACTTTGACTTTGACCCAGAAAATATCAACGCACCAGTGGCACGCCTTGAGGCTATTCGGCTCGCCATCGCAAAAGCAGCCGCTCAAGGACTTATCCTGGAGACAATGGACATCAGCAGCGCATACTTGTGTGGAGATCTGGACGAGCCCTTGCTACTGGAGCAGCCGCAAAACCCCTCTGGGTTTTCGTACGTCCCCGGAAAAGTTTGCCAAGTCAAAACGTCAATCTACGGAGCACGACAAGCTGGGCAGATCTAGAGAGCTCTGCTGCATGACGAACTACTACGGCACGGGTTCAAACAATCAAGCAAGGACAGCCACCTCTACATTTATAAATCTAAAAGCGGTACCTTGAATCTCGTGGTGGTTGTGGTTGACATTCTCATGTTATCAAACTCTCGTTCTCTCCTGAATGATTTCAAGGAAGAGATGCGAAAGCTTTTTCAAGTAAAGTTTCTGCGTGAAGCCAATTCTTTTGTGGGACTGGACATAGAACGAGACAGGAATGGTATAAAGATCCGACAAGCAAGGTACGGGGATAAGATGCTGAAGGAGTATGGACTGTTAAACTCCAACTCGACATGGACCCCATCGCCCTCTCCATGCGACTTAACTGGACGTGGCGATGGTGAGTCGCAACTCTGGCCTACGCTTCACGGTCGCTACCGTAAGATGGTAGGACATATGATATACTTGGCCGTATATTCCAGGCCCGACATAATGTTCGCAGCTTCAATGTTGGCAAGGTGAGTTCACGATCCCTGCATGAGGTATATTGGACTTGCAAAGAGAGTACTGCGGTACTTGAAGGGTACAAAAGAACTGTGCTTGTTCTTTCCAACGAATACATCAGCACCAATGGAAGCATACTGTGATGCAGACTGGGCTGGATGTCGTGAAACTAGAAAGTCTACATCAGGCTTGTCGATCAAGTTGAATGAAGCACCAGTTATGTCGACGTCGAAAAAGCAAACGCTTATTGCTTTGTCATCCGCAGAAGCCGAATATATTGCACTGTCGTATTGCGGGAAGGTCTTGACATGGATGAGAAGACTCTTCTGGGAATCACGCAACGATGAGGTACTTGAAGAAAAAGAGCTTAGAATGTACCCAATTTCCATATTCACAGACAGTTCTACGGCACTGTCAATTGCAGGTAATCCTAAAACCTCTGAAAGAAATAAGCACATTGCTCTGAAATTACATCATGTGAAAGAGTTGGTGAAGTTTAGGATTGTGAATGTTAAAGATAAAAGGACTCACGTCCAACCTGTAGATATTCTAACAAAGGCCGTGAGCTTTGACTTGACAGAGAAGTTAAGACTGCTTTGTGGTCTTATGGCTTAATACGTTTTCTGTTCTATGCTGACCTTACTGCACTTTTGTTTTTGTGTTGTATGTGTTTTTGTTTCTATTTACTACAGTTACCGATCTAGGGGATTTTTGTTGCGATGCCATACCTTTTCCTTAGAGCCGCAAATTTTCCCCAAAGGGGTTTTACTGCGTCTGAGGTTTTTAATGGTAGTCATTGCTTTTCAATAGTTATAGGGAGGTTCTATAAGCAAAGTATTGTTCTTCGAACATGCTTGCGAGGGACGTTGTAAACTATGTAGTAGTGGCAACCGATTGGAACGGACCACAGTGTCCAAAAGTTCGAATCGGTGGGCAGATTAAAGGGCGATGGCCAGCGGCCGTGACCACCTGACTCCGGAGGAGGAGGTGGGCACTTGCTCATGCTGCAGAGTGTACTGAAAGCTGAATGTGTTTGTTAATTCATATAGTTGGTACATATCTCAAGTGATGCACATGACATTGCCTTGCCATTCACAGTTTCTCAGATTGCCTCTATCAACTCAGAGGGGGCACTGTAAAGCAGTGCGCTGTTATTATGCTAAAATTTATATCGAATTGTGCGAGCACAACGCTGATGCTGGCGCACGATGCGAAGACCTCGCGGCTTGTCTGCAATCCAATGCACAGGCGCCACACCCACCTTTACGCCACACGTGCTACTCTGCTGTTTGCCGGCTTTTAAAGATTCTCGAGACCGCTTCACAATGTTTCTTAGCCGGTTGGGACACTCTTCGTCTTTTAGGCAGCGTTTCATTTCCTTCATACTTTCGCAGATTCCGCCCACTTCTGTCAGAACACACGCATGTTTCGTACACGTCTATGGAGACAAACTATCCAAAATAGTTGCTTGAAAATGTATTGTGACCCAAGTGATCGAATGCATCCAATCTGTTCTGAATCACACTGGCAACACACGTGCAGTCCGAACAGGCCAAAGGCAGTGCATACTTGTCGAAAAACAGCTTTTCAACGACACACTGTGGTGAAATGTATGCAGTGGCTGTGCTGGGACTCGAACCCGGGGTCACGGACTTCGTGGCAAAAGTACTCACGGTGCTTACCAGCTGAGCTATGGCTGCTCGTGTGCTTGTCTTTCCAGATAGTGCTGGAGGTGTTGAAGTACTGATAGGGTCCGTCAGCTGTTGCTGACAGCCACTACACGGTGTCTGCTATGACCCGAAACAGTTTGATGGACCGGTTGCTATGGAACCTCCAACTACTGGTGCACATTTGCAACAGTTCCTCTGTGCAATTAAATGGGTGAAAACCGGAATCCCAGACTTTGCTAACATCATAGCCCCGCTGCATGATTTCATGGAACTGGTATATGAACATGCGGGAGAAAGAACCAAGAGAGCTGTCAGCACCATCAGTCTGGAACGTCTCGGATGGGACGAGGTGCAGCTGCGCATTCAACCGTTTCAAGGAGGCATTGCGAAATCTGGTTACACTAAATGACAAGGTGGGATACGGGAAGTCGGATTGGCTGAAAAAGGGTTTATTGTTCGTCGCTTCCCGGGCTCTGAGTACCGGGGTCTTCTGTGTCTGCCCCTCTAGAACTGCAAGAGAACTGTTCTGAGTTGTTTCCTTAAATACTTTTCGCGCACGCTCTGACGTAATGCAAGTACTCATGCGACGCACCCGTAATCGTTGCTGCGTATTTCCTCTAGGTCTCTCCTAGTACGTCATGTTATTCTACTAAGTGTAAGTATCCAATGCAACTCTTCTAGACCATTGCAGTAGACTTATGCCTCGTGCAAACATTAATGCAAGTATTTCGCCTCGAATTTTTAAACGCAAAAGAACTACAAATGCACAATCAATGCGTTCATTCCATTCACTAGCTCATCGAGACGAGAGCCAACGCCTTTGTGTTTTCACAGACGGCTCCGACTACTGCTGGTCTGGCATCGTCACCCAGGTCCCCATAGAAGATCTAGCTCTTCCCTTCAAGAAACAACGCCACACACCCCTAGCATTCTGCTCCGGTCGGTTCAACAGCACACAACTAGGTTGGTCTACTTTGGAAAAAGAAGGATACGCAATTATGGCTACCGTCGAACAGATGCACTGCTTAACTGCAACAGCCGCAGGTTTTGATCTGCAAACGGATCGTAACAACCTGATCTTTCTTTTCTACCAGATCTTAATCAGTCATCGACAGGGAAGGTCTTACGTTGGGCAGTTTGACTCAGTGCTTACACCTATCTGTGCTTATCTATCAGCCGACTAGAAAATGTTTGGGCCGATTTGCTCACTCGTTGGTCCGCACCAAGATTGGTTCGACGCTTGATCATTGTCGTATTTCGTCACTACAGCTTTGCGGATTAAGGGGATGTGTTCCTAGTATTTCTACTTAGCTTACGGTCCGCTGGGGAGCTCACCAGAGTTCATACGCTACTTAACAAATGCGTGGCGCCAGGTCATCGTACACGGTACTGGTGTGGAATCGTACGTGTAGAAAATTGCATATGCAATTTTTTGATCACCATTGACGATAGCTGGGAACTATGGAATCCTTTCGGATTCATTTAACGACTACTTTGCGCCAAGCGAGTGTCGTGGGCAAACTACTGTAAAATCTCTCGGCGGAATGCCGAGAGCTACCGAGGGAGAGAATCAGACTCCCAAGGTGTGCCCTTTATTCTTCTTGTTCGCAAACCGCGCCATACTCTTTTCCCTTTTTCTGATTTTATGCAACCGCCGTTTTCGCCCTTTCTCGAATCTCACTATCAATCATGGTTCCCACTCTACCCTCAAATGCAGTGGACACGTTTTGTTGGCCTACTTCCACCGAACGGGCAGAGTTACAAACGACGTATGTCACAGAACGTCCATTAGAAGCGCGCTCTCAACGAAGGTCTTTGGAAAACCACGAACGGCGCAATTTGGATTCCGGACGCAGCTGAAGATATTCAACTTCGCCTATGCATTATCGCACATACAGAACCTTCCACGCACAGAGGAATCAAACCGACGACTAACACCTTGAAGCAACGATATTCATGAAGCACATTGAAGGATGACGTTAGGGGCTTCGTACAGACTTGCATCCATTGCATCTCAACAACAGGAGGCCAAAAAGTTTTTCGTCCTTTTGGACCTGCACTTCATGACACCACGCCTTATGATCTACTCCAGTTTGATTACATTGACATTGGACCAAGCTCAAGTGGTGCGAGGTACATTTTGATGTTACGGGACGATCATTCAGATTATCACTGGTTTTTCCAACTTCAGATACCTCAGCAGACAATGCAGCCCTTGCGATCACCGACTGATGTGCAGCTTTCAGCGTACTTCAGACCTTAATGTCGAGTGGCCCAACACATTTCAAGAATGAGACTCTTCGCAAGGTACCAAAGGCACTTCGAGTCCCGCATCACTTCACCTTACCGTGTACTCCATAGAGCAACGGCGCAGTAGAAAGACTTGGAACGGAAGTTGTCCGCACATTTCGCGCACTCGTATCTGAGCTGCAGATGCAGTTCACAGAATAGTATGACCTTCTGCTGCTGATACAGAGCATCCCGAACAATTCTCCATTGCCTAACGGCCGAAACATTGCGCCCCTGACCGCGTTTACAGGCATTGAACCTGGACCACCAATCGCAACGTTTCTTAAGACAACAACGACTACAACCGTCACCGTGATTGAGTCGCAGTGGGAACGCTGCGTGAATGTCCCAGCACTTAATGCCAAGATCATGGAGCGACATCCTTTGGTCCATGGGGCAGTATCATGAAATCGAGCAAATTCCAGAGCACGAGCATCAAATGGAACATTTCCAAACTTCACTCTCGGCGATTTCGTTTTGGTGGCTCGAGAAGAATTTCACGCCGGAGGGAAACTCACACTACGCTGGCGCGGACCACGTAGAATGACACAAGCGCTCTCCGATTACGTGTCTCAAGTCGAGGACCTACGCAATGGCATTTTGGAAGAAACCTATGGCTCTCGGCTCACGTTTTACTACGATGCGTCGCTGGACACCGAGGTAATTATGTCACACGTTATCTCCTCGGAAACGGGCATGCTCGTGTCTCCTTTATTGCGTCTGGTCGAAACTTCCGATAGACTTTCCGTATTGGTTCGATGGAAAGGCTTAAACAAAAGCGAGGACTCATATCGCGCCCGAGAAGCACGAAACCGTGAGTGGATATACGTCACAGCTTTTGCCGGGGTGCTCCTTATGATGGACAATTTGTTTCGGTGAAAGTTACCAATCATGAAAGCTATTCCAAGCGAGCTTGTGCAAACCAGCAGAGAACCGACGACAATGAGCACAGCACGCCGGCCTGACAGTGAGTTCAAGAGATGCTCACGATATGGCTGATGGTTTGAGGTATATGCGCCGAGTCCGGTATAGCTTCGTATAGTATATTCGGATCCGCATCCATTTTTCTGTGAGAAAGAACTTGCAAGCCGTCACGAGGTGTTGGTCCGTCTAGGTTTGAATCGCCGCGCCCTCGTGCTGTTGGAAAAGAGGGAGGCAAGGACGAGAAATCGGGCACAAAGGATGTTCCGCGGTTGCATGCGGATGCCCCCGGATCTCCGCAGTGAAGACTCGGAATCTTTATTATGTAGTCTCTTGATTCTGCCAACCACAGCTCGTGGGTGGCTGAGGATTTGAATGTGCATTCAAATCTGCGTAGGTTGCCCGTACGCAATTGAGCGCTATCATGCCGATTGTGTAGTATCTATCGCGATGCTACTGCTGGTCATGATCACATGGGTTGCCGCAATAGACAGTATTCGGGCGGGGAACTTCCTCAAGCGAGGCCCCAAGAAGGTGGATTAACTTTTCACCACACAAACTGTCGGGAAGCTTATTTAAGTGGCGTGATGCGTGTTGATTTCAGGGTCTCGATCTCGTAGTCGCTGAGATGACGGAGAAACCGCCATCTTGTTGAAAACTTTCTCGCCGTCTACCGGTCCTTTCATCTACCGTTTTGTGATTTTGTCAGTTGTGGTTTTCCCTGGTTTTTGGTTGCCAGTTTGTCGTCTTCCTTGTTTTTGGTGTTCATCTGGTCGTTCTGCCCAGGTTTTTGACCCCATCCTCCCGATCCCTTTTTTTGTCTAGTCGTACTCTTTTTAGTTCTGTTCTCTAGTTCAATTTATGTTTCTACGGCGCTCACGTGGGACGCAAACACGACCTTTGCACAAGAGGGACTTGGTGTCGCTCGATGACTACGCTCGATGCGTAGCAATCTCCTACGTGTAGCGAAAAAAACGCTTGCATCGCAACGCAGGCTTTCCAAAACTACTCTATATCTCGGTTCTCAGGGAGACACGGGAAAAATGGAGTAGCATGTATTATGCAGAAAACCATGTTTGGTACAATACTTGAACCACAGTGCATGTAATCGTCGAAGTGTTCTTGTTGACGGGAGGTACTGGGCAAAAGTATATAGATTGATTCAAACACATTTAGAGCAATAAGCACTTATGATTCTAGATATAAGCATCATTGTCAGGTAATTTTTACGCATACTATATTTTCTTCCTTAACATACTTATCATCTGGAGCTTTGAGATCCACGTAGTAAATTTTTGTGTGATCGGCGTAGGGGAAGATTTGCTTGCTGAGAACAAGAGATTCTACCCGAAATGGAAATTGAATTAAACATGACGATTTCACTCAATCACTTGCAGTACTTCGCAGAGATTTAAGAGATTTCTGAAACCCAAGCACTTTGGGGTGATACAGTGATCCCGCGTTACAAGAATGTGGAGCATGGACGTCTTCTGCCTGCTTATAAGTCTGGTATGAATACAACGAGGGAACACAAAAGTCATTTAAGATAAGAGCACTACAGTGTCTACTGAACTGTAAAGAAGGAATCTATGCGAGATTGACTCAAACTGTTAAGGCGCTTACTACGCAGAGCACGTTGAGCTCGTCGCAACTCCAAAACACATGCATTATCAGTATCTCCTTCGTCTTCCAGTATAAGAAAAGTAACTGCAATGTAGGCTAGTCTGTCTTCAACGCTGAGATCGTCCAATAAACTTTTATATTCCCCCACGTCTTCTTCGTTTTCTTTTTCATCACTTGCAGTATCGAAAGCGTTAATAGCAATTTCTTCTACTGAAGGAAGGCTTGGGCATTCGTCGTCCTCTCCGTCCACGTTAAGCAAAGAACTCACCATAACCCGATTAAACTCAGGTGTTGGCACTAACTGTTGTACCAGCTGTACAAGCTCATTGCCAAATATCTCTTCATCATCTTTCTCATTTCGTGATATACTTTCACCATCCAGCAGCCTTGTGTGTAGCAAACAGTTCCAGAACACACTATCCGGCATATCAGATTCCCAGATACGCTTCACTTGCCGCATAGCCACCAATTGATCAAATTTATATATCGTCGGTGTTATCGGAATGCTAGTTTTGGTGTCAAAAATGACCGAATTAAAATGATCGAAAAACCGCTGAATTTATCCAAATTTGGATGTGCTTAATTTCCGAAAATATTTCCACATTTCCACTTGTGCTAGTTTGCGTGGAAAGAATCATTCACGATTATTTCCATCATTGCTAGTTTGGATGGGAGACAAACTAGCATGTTACTTCCGTTCACGCTAGTTTCCGAACCCAATGTAAGTGTGTAAGTGGCACATATTTAGAACTATACGGCGGCGAATAGGGATATATATACATAGATAGCTACTTATGGAATACGATTACAAGAATACAAACCCTTCGAATAGGAACTCTCTATAGATATACAGCACATCTATTCAACAACTCTCATATCAGATATCGGACGTTTATTCTCTCACTTTTGAAACGCCTTCGCATCACGTGCCACCTCCCCCATCACTCCGTCCCACCCTCCGTGCGCCATATTACGCTCCCCATCACTACGTACCCCCCTCTTCCCCAACACCCCCACACCGCTCCCCGCCAGGCCTAATTGCTGCTTTGAACGCTGCTCCTTCTTCGCTTGCACCATCCCAGCCATTCAAAGGCACCAAAGAAGATGCCCCAACCGTCTCACCGCCAACAAGCGTTTCCTCTCGCCCGGCGGCAACGTCCTTCACTTCCCCCCACGCACAAAGTGTCACAAGTCCACTCCCCTACTCCCACCACCACCACCTCCTCTCTCCAATCGCCCTTCCGATAACGTCCCCATCGCCGACGACGACTCCTACCACCAGCAGCAGCTCTCCCTCTCCGTCCACACCCAAGACGCCTACCATATCGTAGGCACCCCCGTCTGCTCCCTCTGCCCCTCTCCACCTCCTCCACCGCCCCCCTCCTTCCCTCTCCTCAACAACCCCCACCTCGAACGAATGGTCCTCTACATCTCTTCCATCGCTTCCACCCTCGGCCCCCGCAAGGCAGACGAACTCATCTCTCTCCTCCACGACCCCCCCTTCTCCAAGTCAGCCTTCCGCAACGCCGTCTCGTCCGCCTCCCAGTGTCTCAAACTTCAAACAAACCTCTTCCAACACCGAGTCACCAACATCGGTTTCACCCCCACACCCTCCACGACCCACAGCACCTCTTCACAGCCACCATCTTCCGAAAGGATGCTATCCAAGTCCTTAAAGGACAACTAGCACTCGCACACTCCAACAACACCTTCTTCCACCACGCCCCCCATACAAACTCCTCCGGCTCTCCCGCTTTCGCCCACCCCATGGCTTCTTCCCTCGGAAAAGAAGCTGTCCCAGCCCTCAAGCACGCAATCATGCAGTCCTTCAATAACTCCTGCATCTGGCACACTCCTGAGAACCCCGGTATCGACTCCTTCATCGGCTTCGTCCAAGTATACTCCGACAAGTTCTCCATCTCCCTCAAATCCTCTTCCATCACCTCCTACCCCCTTCCCATCACCCTCCTCAACTTCTCCGACTCGTTCCGTCGCAAATGTATCACCGACAACCTCACCCTTCTCGGATACCTTCCAACCTCTTTCAATCTCGCCACCTCCTCTCAAGACCCCGATACCATCCCCCAAACCT
Organism: Gracilaria gracilis; assembly: GCA_030374805.1. Lineage (NCBI taxonomy): Eukaryota > Rhodophyta > Florideophyceae > Gracilariales > Gracilariaceae > Gracilaria > Gracilaria gracilis. The sequence continues at coordinate 418,418 of JARGSG010000199.1, forward strand.
CATCCAGCATCTCCCGCTCTACCAAAATGCAACTCATCCACCGTGCTATCTCCAACCTCCTCGACCCTCTTCTCTCCTCCGGCCTCACCGGCTTCCCCTTCCGTAACGCTAATGGCGTGCTCCGCCATTGTCACCCAATCATCGCCAGCTACTGCGCAGACATCCCAGAAGCAAAGGACATTCTCGCCATCTCCCACGGCACCCGCCCCAAGCATCCATGCCACCGATGTACCGCCCCTCGCTCCGACCTCCACCTACACATTCCATCCCCCCCTCTTCGATCCCAAACCCAGACTCTCGATGCCCGCAAATCACACTCTACCCTCCTCCAAGATGCTGAAAAGGCCCTCCTCGCTAGAAAGCCCAGAATCGCCCGAGACACCAAGGAAAAGGCCGTTGAAGCACTCCACTCCCTTTCCCTCCCAAAGTACTCCTCCCTATTCGAATCTTACCCTCTCCTCAACATCACCCCTCTCCTCTCCCCTTAAAACATCTTCCCCTTCGAACAACTCCATAACTTCCACTTCGGCATCTCCAAGCTCATCAAGCTCGCAGCCATCGAGAGACTCAAGTCAGAATCACTCTTCACTACCCCCCGTTCCTCCAAGTCCCGTCGATCCTTCAACTCCGTCCGCTCCTCCACCCTGAAAAACGCGAACACCATCCTCGCCGCCATCGAAAAGACCTCCCCAGCCACAGAACTCCACATCGACTTTTCCTCCTCCGACAACGGTCAAACTCTCAACGGTTTCGTCACTACCGACGGCTTGCGTGGTATGCTCGAAGCAAAAGACTACCGCTCACTCGACATGGTCTTCCCCTTCATCGGCGCCTTCTTCGACCGCTGCTGTGGGGAGGTCGATGCAGCTCCCATCACTTCCGTTTTCACCAAGTACTCCGATCTTCTCCTCTTCTCCATGAGATACAACACCTCCGCAGAATGGACCGACTCCCGCCTCACCGACCTCCAATTCGAAATCCGCTCCTTCAAGCGCACAGCCGTACTCGTCCTCGGCCCCCACCACACTTCCAGCCTTGGCACCCTCAAGTTCCATCTCCTCGACCACATCGTCAAGGACATTCGCCGCTTCGGAGGCCTCCACTTCAACGATGCCGGCATATTCGAACACGCCCACTCCCTCTTCAAGTCACACTACTCCAAAACCTCGAAGCGCAGATCCACAGCACATGAAGAAACCATTCGAGCCATCCATCACTACAACGCCACCAAAGATTGGAACCCCCTTTCCACCAACCCCTCCCTCACTTCCTCCACTCCTGCCCTCGCCTCTTCCATCCAATCCCACAAACTCGGTTTGGTCCGTGATGGAAAACTCATCTCATTCGCTGATCTCATCACCGCCCACCAATTCTTTTACTCTAATCCTCATTTCAATCCCAAATCTCTACAAGACCTCTTCCCCACCGACACTCTCTCCATCCTCCAACAGATTGGAAACCCCGCCCTCCCTTCATTCATCACCCTTTCTCTAGAAGTCCTAGAACTCTCAGAGAACTCCCCCACTCTCCGTCGCACCCGAATCACCGTAGTCAACTCCGCTTACGTCACCGGCGGTTATGTCCCATCACTCGACCACTACATTGAAGAGCGGAACGAGCTCGCGCTCCAGGATCCTCCAGTCCCTCTCATCCAACGAATATTTGCCGCCCCGTCCTTCGGTCCTACTAAATCCCCAAAGTTCTCTCACGTCCTCGTCGCAGGCACCAGCTCTTCCAACTCCACCCCCATCGTCTGGGTCTGCAAACTCATCTCTCTTCTTCGCTTCATCCTTCCTTCTTCCACTCCATCTTCCAAGGAGTTCGCCTTCGTACAGTCCATAGAGCTCGTTCCACCAAGCGAAGAAGATGTCACCCTCAACTACGTATGCCTCCGATGGGCAACAGAGCACGAACATAACCACACCGCCCATCCCGTTCCCATCTCCACCCACTCCACATCCGAAAACGTTTCTCCATGGTTTGGACTCATCCCTTTCTCTTCTATCCTTGGCTCCGTTCATTTTCTCCGCCAGAACTACCCCGCACCCCCCTTCAATTCCCGCCTCCGTTGGCGTTTCCATAGATTCTACCTCAACAGATTCTACCGGGACCCCACCTCCAGGCCTTACCTCCCACCCCCCGCATAGTACTCATTCCATACGATTTTCATAAACCAATCACTACCACCCTCTTCCACAGGAAAGATTAGAGATAGGTATGGGATGAAGAAGATATACTACCTCTTGACCATCCCACAACCAGCTCCACTCCTCTCACTCTTAATCATCCTACCTTCTCCCCTCTCCTCCTTCTGCCCTATCCCTACCCTCTCTCCGGTGCCCAACCAAACGACGGGAACTGGGCTCCTCTGGTCGGCACGCTGCTATGTAGCAATCATGAACCGCTCCAAGTCTCCGCGTAAAATTCGCCATAAAGTATTCCTCCCTCACCGCTAGATATACCTTCTCCCTCGATGGAATCCACAGCTCAACCATCGCAGTTCCCTCCGAATTTCCAGACACACACCTCGGATCCCCCTCTAAAAACCCATCGTTCTCAAACTCTTCGCCGTGCTCGTCCCCCACCAATTTCCATGCCACCTTCAATATACCCTCCACTGCCCTCGGCAGATATCTCCCATACAATGTAGAAAACAAGAGCTGCCTTTGTCCTTCACTTCCCACACCTCGTTCATCGTTTTCACAACACACCCAATCCATGCATCAAGTCTGGCGAGGTGCATCACCGTCCCATCCACGTAATGCTTTTCCCCATTACATTTGGTCTCCACTGCGTATCCCATGTACTCCTCTAACACTGCCACCGCCATTCCGTTCTTGAAATACTTTTCTTCATCATCACAGCTCCACTGTGGAGCATGCACGGTTGACCCAGAGTACGCAAGATCTTCGAAACGGCTCATTCTCCACGCACACAACTTGTTCATCCCATCTCCTTCACTTTCCATAAGCTTCTCGCGAGCCTCGTCCATCTGCTTCTTCAACTCCTCACCAAGTTCCGTCCCCTCGCTAGGCTTCGCCCGCTTCGCAATCAAATCATATCCCAGTAAAGAGAATAATCTGTCCCGAGCAGCCCGCTTTCGCACCCCAATCACATCGCTTATCGTCTGCTTCATCCGCTGCTTCAGGCACTTTTCCGCGCTTACAATCTCCACGCACTCTTGTTTCCTCCCCGCTTCCCTTATCGTTTCCCACGTCTCTCCCATTATTTCTGTCTCGACCACATACTTCAACAGCACATCACTTCCACCCTCTGTCGATGGTTTGTACGCCCTCATCTCATATGCAACCTGAATGGGGCACCTAGGCACCATCTCCTTCTCCCCAACTACAAACATGCTCCCCTCTCTACTTTCTCCCACCGTCTCACTCCTGTTCTTCAAGCTTCTACCATCGTTTTCTACGCCGAAACAAATTTCAGACGCCTCCAACTTCGCATAATGAAGAATCCTATCATACACAGCCCTTGCGAATCCATAAAAACATTCGTCCACTCCAATATCATACTTTCGACGCCCTCTCACCTTCTTTCCTCCACCACCTCGCTTTCTCCCCTTCACTGCCTCCCGAAGACTTTCGATCAACACATTTTGCCGTTTATTCTCCTCCCTCAGCCGTGCCAGCTCTTCCTGCGTCAGCTTCAAACTCACCATCAATGACTAGTGATCATCCTTCATATTTCCCACCGTTCCTTCAGTGAATTCACCCTCTGAACGAGTGCAGACCGTGGCAATACGCTTAAGTTCTCCTCATTCCCTTCCCGTTCCCTTGTAGATCCCCATTCATCTCCTCGAATTCTACCTCCGCTTTCTCCATGACCGCCGTCACTTTCGTCTCCGACATCCTTCGGAAGTAAAACGGTGTTGTGCCTTACACGCATCCTATGGGGTGTTAGTGGCGCTGTCTCCCCGAAATTCACTTCCCCGCGCCGTTCTGTTTGTACGTCGTCCTCCCCTTCGAAATCCCTCTCAACCACTGCTGCTGTCCCTCCGACAATTTCCTTTGTTGATCCACCACTTCTACGTCGTACCACTCTCCCGTCCGCATGTGCTCGTCGCTTATCTCCCCCCTTTTCCACAACTTCAACACCCACAAATCCATGAACCACACTCCCTATTCTTCTCTCACTTCCCTCCCCTGTTTCACGTTCTGCCATTCGCCACAAACGCCCCACTCATTCTTTCTCCCGGTTCGCATTCTCTTGTTAGAAACCAATGCTTTCCTTCTCTGGCACTCTATTTGGCGTCACAACAACCAAACTCTCTACTCCTCGCGTCCTCGCCGGGTGACTACACCTCAATCTCTCCCTTTCTCCTTCCACCTCTTCAGTTACCCCAGCCTTAGGCACTTTATCACCGTTAGTTCCCTTTCTTCCTCGAAGACCCTCACTACCTAATATGGTACTACTCCTTGCTATCGTTCTTCTCTCTACACTCGTACGAAACTTTTTACCCTTCACTATCATATCCCCGCTATCGCTCTCCTCTAAAACTTGCGCAGTCTCTGCGCCTCTTCTACAGCCATCTCTCTCCCGACCACCGCGCAGAATCTTCTCCGGCATTCCTCGCTGCGCTCGTATGCTTTTCTTGGGACTAACTTCTTGATCTCGTGCGTTCGTAATAGGTTTCGTCACCACAATGCTTACCGTTCGCTCCCTTGGCGCCGTCGGCTCCGTTGGCTCCTATGTTCCGGCCCCAACGCTCCTCGCCGCACCGACGCTCCTCGCCGCACCGTGGCTCCTCGCCGCACCGACGTTCCTCGCCGCACCGTGGCTCCTCGCCGCACCGACGCTCTTCACCGCACCGTCGCTCCTCGCCGCACCGAAGCTCCTCGCAGCACCGTCGCTTCTCGCCACACCGTCGCTCCTAGCCGCACCCTTCCTCCCCTTCCCATGTAAACCAATTTCAGGCGCACGTGTACTACGAGCGGTGCGAACTTCGCCACTTACCGTTTCGCCACGCCTTCGGCTCTTTGACGCGCGACCGCTAACCTCCTCCGCATTCACACCCCTCGTATAACGTCTTGCCATATACAATCCGAACGGTTCCTCGCGGTTGACGCTGGGCTCACGACGTCTTAGCCGCTGACCGTGATCGAAGATCACTGGAATCGGAACTGCTCTGATCTCGACGTGTTTGGCACTCGCCGAGATCGAACGTCACCGATCGAATGCACACCCCCAATCGAGGGGAGTGTGGTGGAAATAACCGAGTGCGGTTTTTTATTTCCCGATTCCGAAACGTTAAAATTACACCGAAATCTCCATTTCTGAACAGTTCTCATAATCTTAAAAAACATACAAGGTTCCGCATCATGCTTGATGCCTTTCACTACCTTTTATGTATCTACGTACTTCGATCTTGCACTTGAGCTAAAGTGTTTTGTTTCTAATTCGTGCTCAACGGCGAAGTTGGAATGCAATAAGAGCCACTTCATTATCGTGGTTTAGGGTGTTGTTTTACATGCAGCTAATTTACTACACGTTCTAATCGATTACTATAATAGGATTTGCCGATGTACCCCAGCTATACTCTACTCCATAATCCGCGAACAACTTCTCTCCCACTTCTAATTTCCGAAGTGCTCGCACCGCAAGCATTGGGTATTCTCGTAGTTGATGCGGGGTGCGTCCTGTATTTGGAGTTCGAATGACCCGCACATTTGCAGTCCTTCGTTTCGTCACACCATCCGCAACTGCATCAATGTCCTTATCGCCTTCCATATATTTGGGATCGTTAATCGTTCCATCCAATGAAAAAGGAGCGGGGACAATCCATACAGGTATTAAACTTACTTCTTGTCTTCTTTCTGGGAGGTTATGGAATATATCGCCGCGGACGTTAAACTCCATCGCATACTTTCGAAATCGTTCGGAAGTGGCTCCCAATAAACCTTCGCCATATTTCTTGTGTACCTCTTTTCTCTTCGTTAGGTCACGGTACACCAGTGTTCCATAAAAGTAACATATCTCTTCATTTTCCATGAATCGGCGTGTAGTGAACACCCCCACTCCTGCGCAAGGGTGGCGGATCGTCGACTTCTCGATACGACAACCGCACATCGTCGCTTCCAGTGCCAACATTGCATTCCAATCCAGAAGTCCCATCTTCCCTTGCAAAGTTTTCGGCCATTCGTGAAGGGCCTTACGCCTACCAGTCGTGACCAAGCTCTCATCCCGCCACATTGACGCAAAAATGTCCACAATATATGTAGGAAACTTTTAATACTGGGGGTAGCCGGATGGAGCCTTCCATGATCTCGATGGGCGGACATTCCACTTCGGAAATAATTTCAACACCCTAATCATAGCATTTCGAACTTCCTGCGCTACCTGGATATCCGTCTCATTTTCCGGGACGCACAATGAGAATTGAATAATTGCGGCGTGCCTAGTATGAGCAAAGCAGTCAGGGTCCGGCTCATAACCGATGAACCTACGATGCTGTTGTAACTCCATGCATGCCATTGCTGTCGAAAACGTCCCTGCAAACAAGTCGACCACAATATCCCCAGCCTGGGAAAACCGACTGATTAGCTCCTTCAACAATGCCCTAGGTTCCTGTTCGGACCTCAACTTTTGTAAAACGTAGCCCCCACCTTCCTTCTTTTTCTTCCACTGAAGAGTCTCCTCATTACACATTGGGGGTACCTGGTGAATGATACTGTGGTACCCCGAGTACTTCGACTGCACGAAATTGAAGTTCTCATAGTTCACCATCACATGCTGCTGCGCGTAGCTGAGACCATTTCGAACTCCATGTACAGCATACTCCATTGCAGGGAAAAGGGAGCACGACCTACGTCCAGGGTTACGCATCGGGTTGCCTTGCGACCGTACAAAGCGCATTGGGACCTGGTCCACAGCAAATGAACGCCTTGGTATTCCGTTTTTGTCTTTTGCCCCAATGGCAGAAAATACATCTCTCCATTGCTGGACCTGCTCGAAAGCACTAAAGATCACGAAATGGCCCCCAGGACGTAGCAGTCTTGATAGAAGCTTTGCAGCCTTCTTCATGTCCTGAGGGCTCAGTACATCATACCAGCTGTTGTTTAGGTTTTTGTTCCCTCGGATGTTGTACTGAGGGTCCATGAGAACCAGTTGAACTTTTCCTAACGGAGACAAACCATCTCTGCGCAACGTGTCGTCCATCTCTACCATATCCTCAAACCCGCAATTGTACAAGCGAAAGTATTTCTCCATCTCCTCCTCAAAACTTCGGAAAGCCATTTTGTCATCCAATGACGCAATGGATGGTGGAGTTATTACGCCTACCCCGGACGCTTCGTCACCAGTACTTCCTTTCCCAATGTCGGCCACTATGTTCGTATCACCATCTCTTTCTTCGCCTCTCCCCTCCTTCGGCTCCGTTGGTTTCCCAATTTCTTCCACCTCCTCCACATCATCTTCAATTTGTATGGCAGGTTCTGGTTTGGATATCGGCGTTACCCCCATACCAGAGACGTTCACTGATTCTTTCAGTTTCAACGGGCTTATGGCCTCCATGACGGAGAACACAAGCGAATTCGACAAACTATCGAATCTCTGAGCAAACGACCTTGATGGGTCTCTGGTAAACGTCTTCAGAACTGTCCATCGTCCTGGTTCGGAAATTGAGAAGAACTGCTCATTCACAATAACCTTGTTGAGGTCCGAAATGAACTCCTTCGCAAGCATTCGGAGGGCAGCATCGATGTCTTGCGGTAAATTCCATGCCCACGCGATGACCTCTGTTTCAATAACAGTTTCACCTTTGCTCGGTAGCACGCGATGGTCGTTATCCCGGTGGAAGAACCCCTCTGCCCTCGTCTCAATCGCTTGAAACTGCATTTCGTCGTACATGACTGGGATGAATGGAAGAACCATGACCTTCACTGTAGGGAATCCCAAGAATTGAGAGAAACCATCGCATGCTTTCGTTATGAGCTGTACACCAAAGCCAACACGCTGAGCTTGGAGTTCGTTTGATATTTGGACATTCAAAAAAGGTGTGGGATATCCCTTGTCTCCTCTTTTCCTCTCCTTGCCTACAACTCTTTTTTCCATGGAAACTTTCTGAATGAGAGAGAGAAAGAAAATTCTTTGGAAATGTGCGGCAACGGTTGTGGCGAAGGGGGGGACCACCCGTCCCACTCGCTTAGGAGGTATAGTCATTGATTTGAAAAACTCGGTCAACGTCACATTCTTCGGTATTCCTTTAAAGTTCACCTCGGTATAAACATTCCAGAAGTCCCTTACACGCCAGTTCCTATCACCGTCGAAAATGTCTAATAACCTCGTTGAGAGGTATAGCTGACGATAAGACCCCTTCAAAGATACAACCCGTAGTTTACTGTCAGTAAACTTCGTATGCCCTGGACCCACAAGAATATAGAAGTAATTCTTGGCCAGCGGTAGGACTTTGCGTTTCTTGATAACATAATCAACAAACTCGCTGTGTCCCACCTTCCTTGGCCGGTCTTCATCTCGCATTGTCGACGCGTAATGATCGAGGTTTGCAAGGCATACTGTGACAAGCTCATCTCCGGAGCCATACAGATTTCCAACCTTCATATCGGAGCTTGACGGTGCCGGTGACGTAGACCTCGATGAACTATGTGGAGCCATTTTATGCATGCACGGGAAGAGGGTGCATTGATAGGTTATGATTCGAATTTCCGGAGCGAACGGGAGATGGGAGCGGACAAAAGATGTGAGCGGACGGGAGATGGCAGCGGAGGGGAGGTAACAGCGCACGGGAGACTGCAGCGGGCGGGGGATAACTGCCGACGAGATATGAAAGTGCGCGGGAGACAGGAGCGGGCGGGAGAGGATAGCAACGATACCGCACGAACCAGGTTCTTTCAACACGACAGGGAGATATGCAAGATGCCTGAGATGATGCCTGAGATGCACGTGAACCCGTAAAAAGGTGTCAGGGAAAGCGGCGACACTCGAGGGATACGGAACTTGGTGATTGCAAATATATACGCGAAATTATAGGGAACGACCGTTAGGACAGCGGACCTGGGTGGCGTGGCGCTTCATCAGTGCACTGATGAAGTGCCAAGACCCCCCGGTCCGCTGTCCTACCAAAAAAATATTTTATTTTCCATATTTTTCAACGACAGCCTGAGACAGCGGACCGGGATGTCGTGGCGCTTCATCGGTGCCCCGATGAAGCGCCACGACACCCCGGTCCGCTGTCTGAACGCGCCGTGAGTGATGAAGCTGGGGCCGTGCCACACGTGGCACCGCCAACGAACCATAAGCGGTGAAATTCGCCCGCTGTCAACGCGCCGTGTGTGATGAAACTCGGGTGCTGGCATACGTGGCACTGCCGTCCAGCCACCCGTTTCAAAAAAAATCAAAAATATTTTTTGGGACAGCGGACCCGGGTGTCGTGGCGCTTCAACGGTGCACCGATGAAGCGCCACGACACCCCGGTCCGCTGTCTCAAAAAATTGTTTTGAGTTTTTTTGAAACGAGCGGCTGGACAAAGATGATATTTCATTTTTTCAACATTTCATCCGAGGCACCCCAACCACACGTGTGCTGCTGTATAAAAGCCGTCCCCACTCCTCCTTGCAACACCTTCCACGCCCTACCTTCCTGGTCACACCTTCTACTGGGATATATTCATCTTCTTCCACAACCGAACGTATGTCTCGGTTGCGGGATTAGAACGATGTATCTCTGGAGAAGGTGGCACACCCTCTCGCATTTTGTTGCTAGGAATAGGACATCCGTTATATGAGATTAAGTTAGTACATCTTCTATCTTAATACTATAAAGAGGATGTCCTATTCCTATGCTGCTTGCGGAGGTTTTCACACACCCTCTCGCTTCGTTGCTAGGAATAGGACATCCATTATATGAGATTAAGTTAGTACATCTTCTATCTTAATTTTGTAGTACGGATGTTCTATTCCTATGGTGCTTGCAAAGGTTTTTACACACCCTCTCGCTTTGTTACTAGGAATAGGACATCCGTTATATGAAATTAAGTTAGTACATCTTCTATCTTATTTTATGAAGAGGATGTCCTATTCCTATGCTGCTTGCGGAGGTTTTCACACACCCTCTCGCTTTGTTACTAGGAATAGGACATCCGTTATATGAAATTAAGTTAGTACATCTTCTATCTTATTTTATGAAGAGGATGTCCTATTCCTATGCTGCTTGCGGAGGTTTTCACACACCCTCTCGCTTTTTTGCTAGGAATAGGACATCCCTTAGATGAGATGAAGTTAGTATATCTTCTATCTTTATTTTGTATAGTGGATGCCCTATTTCTATGCTGCTTGCGCTTTGAAGCTAGGATTAGGACATCCGTTAAGAATAGGGTAGCCATAGTAAGAGGTATTGCATATAGTGAGAGCAGGAAATCGTTGGAGTCGGGATCCATGTTCGTTTCGCCCTGGGACAGCTGATCAAAGCGCCACGACACCCCGGTCCGCTGTCCCAAAGTGAAATTAGTGCTCCACAAATTTTATTTATTTCTTTCTTGCTCAAACATTGTTGTACAAGTGTACTATAGATATTATTAGCGTTAGTAGCTTCATGTAGATTTGTAAACGTCCCACGAGTACGCTATAAAATTTTTAAATAAGCACAGTGTATAGTTTAAACTAATACTGAGCGGACGCGCATCCGTGATGAAGTAGACGGAAAGGAACGGGAGTGAAAGTTACAACTACCTAACCGATCTCGCGAGCGTTCTCGAAGGTCGTAAACAACCTTTTCCATTCTATCAGCCGCGTGTAACCGCGATGCCGCCTCGCAAGCATAAAAGGGGGCCGGATTCAAGACGAGCGAACCCAAGTGCACGGGTGTTAGAAATGCCGCACCTAACACGAGGGAGAGGGAGGGCGAAAGGCACTACGCCGCGTATGCCACCAGCCCGAGCAATGAAAAAGAAGGTTTCGCCCGCTGCTACGCCAGTAGTGAAGGGCGGCGATGCGGTGCATTTGTTTGTGACGATTGGGAAAGAAAAGAGCAGGGTGAAAGTGGGAATCACGGAGGTGAGAGGTGTGGGGTCCGCCGGTGGTTCAGGGAAGGCTCTTAGCCATACGCTCCATGGGCATCTTTTAAGCGCGACTGCTCTAGAAGGAGAAGATTTGGTTGTGATCTGGAGGACGAAGATTATTATAAGTCATGGAAGCGCGAAGTACCCTTACCGTTTTCAAGGTAATGAAGACCCACCAAGTACGCTGAGCGAGTTGTTCTGGGCTGGGTTGTATGCGTGGCATACGTCGATGATGGACCGAATCGAGATTCCGCAAAGTCCTACTCCAGGGTTCGGGGCTGGCAAGTCTTCCACATATCAGCCTGAGAAAGTGGTTGCTCTGGAGGTCGAGATTGGAAGCTTCCATGCAGGGAGAAGACCCTGAAGCAGAGCCATCAGGATTGAGGCGGAGCACACGGAAAAAGATTGCTCCGGGCCGGCTGAAAGAGGATTGGGGTAGCAAGGCTGGGAGCAAGAAGAAGAAGAAGAAGAGGAGGTTAATTGATCTTGCTGACGATGAGGATGAGGTAGAAATCCAACCTGCTCCGAAGAGGATGAAGAAGGGCACAGTGAAGACCCCTTCTGGAGATATACCAATGGAGGTTGTTACTTTATTCAGGAATATGACGAAGCCGGCATTGAAGAAGTTCTTCAAAGAACAGAAATAAATGTGGTGTCGTCGAGCGAGAATGAAAGTGGTGGCAGTGAGAACGATAATAGGTTCGTTCAGGACGAGGAGGAAGTGGTGGAGGAAGGAAGGATGCGTAGATTTGAAGATAAGAATCCCGAGAAACCACCGAAAGGGATGAATAAGGCAGGTGAGTGGGCTGGTGGATCGGATATGTCATGGACGAGTCCGGTAAATGCGCTACCGAGTGAGTGGCCGGGAGGGAAGAATGCAGTGAAACATCAGCACCCGTGGATGGAGATGATTCATTTGCGAAAAGAGCACAGGGCGGGATGTTTGGGGGTGGCGGATTTGAGAGCGGTCCATCACGCGGTGTACTGGCATGCCGCCCAGAAATTGCACCAGGAGCTGGGTAGCACGAAAGAACCAGTTCTTGGGGTGAAGCTTCCGTTGGAGGGAAAGCCGAAAGGGGAGGAAGAAGCTCTTTGGATGGCGGCGATGGAGAGGGATGACCTCGCTCGAGAGTTCTTTGCGACGAAGAGAATGAAATTGATGGAAAGGGGTGTCTGTGTTTTGGAACACTTCGGAACTGATGGAGGTATGTCAGAGGAGGCGAAGAAGAGGGACGTGGTGGTGGATGAAGATGTGACAGAAGGGTTGCTAGAGTTTTTTGAGAAGGACTTCGAGGATCAGCCAGACTTGAAGTTTGAAGAGAACCGAACGAAATGGAATCCCATAATCAACGCGGGGGAAGGAAAGGATGCTGGGGACAGGATGCAGGGAATTGGACGATATATTACGACGTAGAAGGGGATTGTTGATTGCATGAAATCTGATGAGAAGAATGTGATGATGATGAGAAAGCGGGCGTTGTTGGAGGCGAGGTTTGGGCAAATTGCATCGGCTCTTCGCCTTTGTAACAACAGCAAGGCTAAGAAAAGGATGTATGCGCCGCAGACCGGAGGGCTTGTGTTGTGTACGGGGGAGGGATGTCCAAGGCAGGTTTTGCACACTGATTTTCGAGGGTTGACGAATGTGGAGAAGGATATGGGAGATATTCCGGGGTTCTTCGTAATGGCCTCTGGAGGAAGTTCATTTATGATATGGGTTTGTGAGAGGTCTCACAACATGTATGTGACAGATGACAAGAGTTTGAGGAGGTTATCACGTACAATGGATGTGAAGAAGTTCAGGGTTCCGCCTTACTCTGTGTTTATTGGGAGAAGGGGTGTGTTTCATGCGGGAGCTGGGTACATGGATGCGTTGGTGAGAAAGAATTGCCTCAGGTATCACATTTATTTTGTACCTGAAGGATACAAGCTCCCTGACGCGGTGCACAGGGAGCCAGCGTTTCGGCCAAAGTTCGTAGATGAGGACTTTGGGCTAGAAGAAGACCCAAATGACCAGCCAGACGATGATGAAGGTTTGGAGGAAGAGAGTGAAATGGAAGATATAGAAGATGGAGAGGACGAGTACGGAGAGGAAGATGAAGAGATGTCAGGTGGTCCTGCTGAGAATACAGATGGGGATTACGAGGAAGGATAGATGATAATGGATGACGACGATGAGTAGGTTTAATGTAGCACTTATACTGTTGTGTTTGTTTGTGATAGAGACTTGACATAAAAAGTGAAGAGTTGATTTGTTTAAGCGGCAACTTAAAAAGAATTGGAGAACAAAAACGGGTTGTGTGTGTAGTTGCAACCAGTACGAGGTTTACAATTTGTTCTAATAACCAGAGAATGTGATGTCTAGGAACGTTGATATAGTTGGTGTGGAAAGGGGCAGGGTCCTGCCTTCCGGCTAGTTTTTCATCTGCGGAGGTGAGATAGAAGTAAGCATTTCTAGATTCCTACTCCGAGAAAGAAGCTGGGAAGGAAGTAAGGGTGCTGCCATATTCCAGAAGTGATTCCACTGTAGAAGTGACATTGAAGGAGAGACCTGTGTGGAAGGTGACTATGCCTAGAAGCTTCTTAATTATAGTTGAGACAATAGTTTTGTACTTGGTAGCCACTTCATACATGGTAACGAATCCAAATGAAGAACCGACGAAATTGAAGGAAGAGATCCAAACGAGCTTTTGGTAGTAAGACTTGGAAAAGGTGTGTTCGTCGACGATACTGCAAGTGAGACCTGCGGTCCAGAGGCGTTCAGCTATTGCCAGAGCCCACTTTCCGGTGGCTGTGGTTAGACCATTGGGAGAGAGAGACGTGACACCATCCTGTGGGGAGGCGCCGACAGTGGGAACGGCGATGTAAAGAGTGGCTCGTGCGCAGTGCTCAATTCCGTGTTGGGAAAAGATGGGAAGAATGTGCCCATTCTGGATGAAGACCAAGTCTTCTGCTCGTAGTGCTGGACAAGATAGAATTACTTTTTCGAGAAGGTCGTTCCTGCCACAGAAGAAGATTGCACCTTGGGGAAGGCACTCTGCGGAAGTGAAGTCTTCGATGGAGAGAAAGGTGTCCTGAGGGGAACCATTGTTGTGAAGCATGGTGCCAATACGGCCTCTCCCTACAACAACGGCTGGGATGATTGTAGAACGGAGGGAAGGTGAATGGAAGCTCATTGCGATGAGTTTGTTTGATTGAAGGTATGGGCTGTTGGAAGGTGTCGGGTGCTGGTAGCTGTGAAAGGAAAGTGGTCTACATTCTAAAGAGTGGGGAAAGCTTCAAGTACACGACTGGACTGTTGTTTTGGTCATGGAAAAAAGTGTTCCAGGGGATAAGGGGATTTGTATGATTCGGTTATGGAAAGAAATGGGCAGCAGGGCTGCAGAGGAGGTAGGGTCGAAGAGTGTGTTTATGAGAAGGTATGCAGTAAAATAAAGCATAGAAAGTAAGAGTTTATGGTACCGTTAATACTTGAGAGGTAGTGCATCATGGGTTTCATTGGGATGTGCTATGGACCGAGGTTGGGAAATTATGGTGATTTCTAGGGAAAAAATGGAAATTGTGTGGAATGGCGGGAAATAGGAGTGGATGTGAATGGAGTACAAAGGGTTGTGCCGCGCAAGTGGGTGTGTGGCCGACAGTGCCAGGGGTGTGCGCAGTGGGGGGGAGTGTAGCAACTGTTGGGTTCATCTCGCTTGTTCTTATCTATCTTCGTTATCGTGAACCGCCGTTTATTTCTGCGATGTCGGATGGGTACGTCGAGGACGAGGAGCTAGTGGCTCTGCTACACCGGACTCAGGTACCAGAAACGCCACCGTCAAGAAAGGAGAAGGGTGGGGACAAGGTTTGCATGGGGGAGAAGGAGGGAAGTGGGGATGGAGAGGGGGGTGGGTGTGATGGGGGTGGAGGGGGTGGAGGGGATAGGAGACCGGAGAGAAGGTTTCCAGCGGAGATGGAAGAGCGGTTGAGGAGGCTTGGAGGGGATCTGAAGGAGCACTTGGACGACTGGCTTTCTGAGATGGTTGGTGAGATGGGAGGGGTGGTGCTGAGTGTGTCGGAGATGGGGGTGCCAATGGCTTTGATTTCGACGATTCGGAAAAGGATGAAATTGGCTGGAATGGGGACTGGAAGGCATGTGGGTGAGATGTAGGAGTGCGTCGGGAGGGAGCTGGTGACGCTGAGAAGGGAGAATATGGGGCTGAGGGGACGTGTGGAGGTGTTGGAGGCGCTAGTGGGACAGGTGGAGAAGGAGTGCCAATTGTTGTTGGAGGTGAAGGAACTGGTGAGGGAAGGAGGCGTTGGGAGGGAGGCGTGAAGAAAGAAAGGGTCACCGGTGACGCCTGGCTCTCGTGGTGGACGGGGGGTGTGAGGGGGGGGAGCGGAGAAGGAGATGGAAGGGAGGTTGGGGGAAGTCGGCTGAGGAAGAGGCGAAAGGGTGGGGTGATGGTGGAAGAGGATGGGGAGGTATGTGTGCCGCGGCAGCTGCCAGGTGGAGCGCCACTAGTTGGGTTTGGTAGTGCGGCGGCGGCTGTGCGAACGGGGGAGCGCATACTAGAGGAGCAGGAGGAGAAGAGGCTGGGAGGGGTTGGAAGCCGGTTTGGGACTAGGAGGGTGTATGAGAATGGAGAGAGTGTTCCGTTGGAGTTCTTCAACTTGACATTTAGGGAAACTGTGACTCAGGATCCGAATGCGGGGTTGGAATAAGAGAGCACTGGTGGTGGGTTCGTAATTTTTTAGAGTGTTTTTGACGAGTGTGGTGAATGCAAAGTTACGAACGGTGGCAGGGGAACTGCAAACTAGCCTTCAACTCCAATAGATGAAGTTTGAACTGCACTGAACGGAAACGTAATTTCCAAAAAAAAATTTTTTTGCCTTGCCAACTAGCGCAAACTGCAAAAATGCTAGTTTTTTCGGACTTTTATTTTCGCAACTAGCGATCTACCATACTAAACTAGCATTCCGAGAACACCGACGATGTCATGCACATCAATATCCATCTTATCTAAAGCTCTGCGATACAAGTAGGATCTGTATCGCGGCTTCAGTGACGCAATGACACTAGCGTCCATGGGCTGTAGCTTAGATGTCGTGTTAGGAGGAAGAAAAACAACCTCGAAATTCGGCAGCACAGGTAGCACTTCAGTACTTCCATGAACACTTGCGTTATCTAAGAAAAGTAACACCTTCGTGGTGTCCGAAAGGCTTTTGATATGACTGGAAAAGCGTTGAAGCCAATTCAAAAATATAGAGCTTGTCATCCATGCCTTCTTGTTCCAATAGTAATCGAAACCAAGCTCAGAGCCAGTTTTTTTCTTGAAGCAGTACGGTCTCCGCGCCTCGCCAATTATTAGCAAAGAAATGCGGGTGGTCCCCGTAGAATTTGCACATGCGAGAATTGTTAGTCTCACCTTTTTTTTCTTTCTTCCCGGTAATCGCTCTGGTGCTATAGTACGGTCCGGTGCCAAGCGATAAAAAAGGCCGAACTCATCGGCATTATAGCAGTCCCCTGCATTGTATTCTTCAACATTTGCCCTCAACATGCCCAATTTATCCACTATTGCTCCTTCGTCTGCATCGCCACTTTCTCCGTGCGACTTAAATGATCTCAAACGGTGTCGTTTCTCGAAATTGTAGAGCCACCTTTTGCTCAGCGTAAGAGTTATTTTCGGATTTGCATCAAAGTTTTCATTCATCACTTCAAGTATGCGTCTACCTGATTCAATAATTAAAGCTCCATTTATAGATCTACGTTCTGAAAACTGCAGCATGACGCAGTTTAAGAGTGCTTTCTCAAACTGAGGAAATGCTCCCTGCCGAGCGCGATATACACTCTGGGTAGTGGGTGCAGTGCTTGTGTTCTTTAGTATGCGAGATATTGTGGCTTGAGACTGTGGTTTGGACGGTTAAAAAGTATATTTGGCCCACAGTGCGAGAGTGGTTTGATCGCAAGAAAGACCTTGTTGGACACGTATTTGGTGTTCTTCTCGGATTTTGTTGTTGTTGAAGGGACAGGGCTATTTGCGTATACATTTCAGGAGAGCTTTGAAGTTTGGGTGAAGCCGTGTTTCTTCAATTTGAAACGCACAGTAAGAGGAAAAGGTTCTACTTTATACATGTGAGGTTTTCTACAGTTTAGTGTTACTTACTGCGTTGCTTCTGGCTGCAGAACATGAGGGACTCAGTGCCATGTAAACCCTGAAAGTGCTTGTGTTTCATTCTGGTGCCAACAGAATGGTAGAATTAGAATGTTGTAGCCTACAAGGCTACATTTTGGTCATTGTGCTTGTTTGGGAATTGAATTGAGTGAGACAAGCGAGACCACTAGGTATTTATGTACCCTTAAATCAAGGGATGAATGTTTCATAAACGCACTGTTTATGACACATTTGATTTTTAGATGTTCTTGTTTATTCTTCTATCCTAATTCATGCAACATACTACCTATTTCTTCAAAATTAAAGGTTTTCACTTCATAGACCGAAAATGCGTTCTTCTACCGTTGAAATCCTTATTGCGTGGAATTCTTATACCGCGGGATCACTGTAGTCTTTCATCGGGTTAAAATGTTTCGTTCGCCACAGTTTATGAAGCAATTTGACATCATTCATTGGGTCTGGCCAGGTTATTGATAGCTGAAACCGAAACCAATCATCTGAAACACCACTCTCAATGCTTTCTGATCCTATGCCGGAAGACATAACAATCGCCAATGTCAAATGCGTTCTTGTAGAGTTGACCTGCTCCCACTCTGACATCAACAGGAGGGGAAAGAATTGACCCACGCAAGAGTTATTAAGTGGTTCTGGAGACGATTCAATATCCTCCTCAAGATTAATCGTTTCCTTTTCAAAATTGTCGTTCCCTCTCGGAGCCACTTGTTCAGTATTCAGAAGGTTTCACTACAGCACTACAGCCGGCAGCCAAGCATAAAGGTAATGTAATCGGCCTCCGGAATGGTATTAGAGTATTAAATTTTCGGTTGCGGCCGCCTTGAAATAATGCTTGCTGCGTTGTCATGAGCATTTATAACTGTGTACTGCTGTATCGTATGAGCCGCGATCGTGCACATTTGCGTTTAGTTTAATGCCTCTCATTCGTCCTCGCTGTTTTTACAAATGCAGCGTACCTCTTTGGGCACTAAAAAAACGCTTTCAGCTACCACTGGTACACAGCTGAAGGCAACCTCGAGGCAGTTGGAGCAAAAAACCAATCCTCGGGCGGGTGCCCTCTCTACCGTGCATTCTTTCCTCTAATTTGTGATTGCGCTTGCTTTGCTCAACCGTCGCCAGGGTTTTTCGTAGGACTCACCAACAAAGCGCTTTGACTCAAAGAGGACGAGTTTCTTTGGAGCGCCAGTTTCGTTTTTTCATTTCAGTTGTGGGGGCGCAATGGCATCAAATTACGGGTTTATTGCCTATATCAAGGCTCCTGTACTGCGTGAAGTTACACAGCCCGCTCTCATTCGTTTTGAGACGGCTTATGCTGCGTACAAAGAAAAATGTTCGGACGTCAATCGCACACGCAGTGACGACGACCAAATCGCCATCGCCTCTATTCGAGACTGTTAGAGAGCAGCACTTTGCATGCTTTCTGTGTTATGGGTGAAATTGAGAATGCCTCGACAGTGGAAGAAGCGACTGTAGAGAAGGTGAAGAAATGGTTCGATGCCGCACTTGCTGCCACTCCAAAGGATATTTCTGAACGAATTGACGCTGCACTTCGGTCGGTTTCATATGCCGTTTGTGATCAGGACCCCTCCGGAGCAGTTACTACGTTTGTAATCAACGTAATCGAATCTCTCGACCAGCACAATGCTTCGTCCATACTCAACGACAAAGACAAGGCTAAGTTTATGATAAACAAGCTGGAAGACAAATTTGAACCCGCACTACTGCGCGAACGAATGAAAATGAGACGTGCACTGTGGAATACGGATGAAAATGGCAACATCAAGCTTTTCCGTAAGGAGGCCGCTATTATGGCAGTGGACGTGTCGCAGAATGAAATCGCTCGTTCTCGCATGACATCTAGTGGAAAACCCAATCGTGCGGAGAAGTCCGGAAGGATTTTTAAGTTGCGCCATTTTCGCAGTAGTACGAAAGAACCGAATACACTTCACACTGCAAAGGATGATATTTCCTCCTGGCATACGGCAACTCCGAGCAAGGAGTGGACGCAAACGTGCCTGAATAGCAAATGCGGAGAAATGCACCGCGTTAAAAACTGTCCAATTACCTCTGCAGAGGAACGGAAGGTCCTCCTGGATCAATATTTTAAGACAAAGAAGGCCGCCAAGGCAGTCTTGAAAACGGTCAGGGATCCAGATACGACTCAAGATGGGAGGTATCGTATTCAAATTGGATACAAGGTGCCGGCAATAGTTCTTGGAGACTATGGCGCGGACTGTAGCGCCTTACCACCCAATATTTTCATGAAACTAATGAAGGCAGACCCCTCTCTATCAGTGAATGAGTTTGACAGTCCAATGGAACTTAAAGGTGCATTCAATACCGACGCCAGCTATACTGCATCAAAGTCCGTAGAGACTTCAATCACTATCTATCTCCCTGGCGCAAATATTCTTCTGCGTATACGTGGTGTAACCTTTTATATCGTCGATGAAAACATGGACGAAGTTTTATTGGGTAGACCATTCTTGAAGGCCATAGATTTTGTTCTGAACGAACACTTTGAACGCGTGCGTACCCATGTACACGAGAAGAATCTGTCAGAAATTGATCAGAGCCAGATCAAACTGGCAGCAGCAAAGTACTACGGGTTGTCATATGGAGACGCAGATGATGACCCAATCTTTCTCCCGGAGGCATTGGCAGCCGGAATTGGAAAGGATTCGAAAGAACCAATCGACGAGGCGTTCAGTAGCATTTTGGAAAATTCGAAGAACAATGGAATCTCGGAAGAAGGACACATGCGTTTGAAGCATATCCTGGAAAACAGTAGAGACGCTTTCAAAATTAAGTTAGGTCCCAACCCTCCTGCAAACGTTCCTCCGCTGGTCATCACGCCAGCCAGAAATGCCCAACCTTTTCGATCTCTTCAACGGCGATATGCTCGGCAGCAGAAAGATTTTATTTTCCAGACCGTAAAGGAGTTGGAATCCGTTGGCGCCGTCTACAAGAACCCCTCAGCTCGGTGAGCAAGCCCGGTAGTGGCTGTGCCCAAACATGGATCAACAAAGCTAAGGTTCCCAGTAGACCTTAGACTTCCTAACGCACAGACGGTTCCAATACAGTCTGCTATGCCTCATTTGGAGTCCACTTTTCAGAACGTATCGGGAAGCATATGCTTTGCCAATATAGGCCTTGCACATGAGTATTTGCAGGTACCCCTTTCCAAGGAGTCAAAGTAGTGCATGTCCATTTAAACTCCAATAGGTGTCTACTCATCACGGAGATTGCCACAAGGAGGAAGCGACTCAGGATATCGTTTCCAGGCCGTCCTGCAAGATAAGTTTGCAGGTAGAGTTAAGAAGATGATCCAGTGGTTGGGCGACTTTCTGTTCTGCGCAAAGAACGAGTCTGAGCTATTGAGTAACCTGGAAACATTCTTGCAAATTTGTGTTCAGGTGGGCGTGAAGGTCCATGCTAAGAAATCTTTCCTGTTTGAGAAAGAAGTGCAGTTCTTTGGCCGTGTAATTTCGAAGGACGGAATTATGTATCATCCAAGACATTTCGACTCACTTCTTCACATGAAGAAACCAAATTCCACCGATGAACTGCAACAACTTCTTTGTGCTACAAATTGGACGCGCCATTCAATACCAGCTTACGCGGAACTGAGCGACACTCTCATGGAAGAGCTTATGCACAGGCAGGGAAAAGGACAAAGCAAGCTTTTCGCAAGATCTCCCTCGCAAACTTGTGGGGCACTGACCATGATGCTTCTTCCAATAGCATCAAAAAACAACTCGCAGCATCGGTCAAGCTGGCGCACCCAAAAGCAGACCATGACTTGTGCTTGTGTACAGACGCCTCTGATTGTCATTGGGCCGCCATTCTTACGCAGGTACCGAAGACCCAACGCTGTAAGGAAATTGAGGCCCAAGACCACATGCCACTTTGTTTCCTATCAGGCGCATTTACAGGTTCTTCGGCAAACTGGAGCGTACCTGAAAAAGAAGGCTTTGCAATTGTAGAATCAATGTGCAGAATGGGCTACTTGGTTTTTGGCCATGAGGTATCTATTTTTACAAACCACGCAAATCCGGTTTACCTCTATGATCCATATGGAAGGAATTCTGGAATTTCACAACACACAGCTAGCAAGCTTATGCGATGGGCAATCAAGCTCAGTGCTTTTCGATATATTATTGAACACTTTCCGGGTGATAGGAAGGTGTGGGCTGATATGCTTACTCGATGGGCCGTTAGACCAGACACTGTAGTCAGCGCGAAGAGTGTGTACAAGCTCAAGACTTTACTGTTGGCACCCATCAACCCTGGTATAGACCCGAAGCTGGACTGGCCTTCATTGAAGGATATTCTTCATTCACAGGATAAGGAGGGAACTAAACCAGGGAATAGATTCAAGAAGACAAAAGAAGGCTGGATTGATGAACACAGGGTCTATTGGATCCCCAAGAACGACAGAACACTGCACCTTCGGATCTTTATCGCAGCACACACGGGAATGGGTGGTCACCGCAGTTGGCGCGTTATGAGAGCTACTGTGGAAGCATATTTCTATTGGGACACCATTATCAAAGATAAAGAAACCTTCTTGCGATCATGTCTACACTGCTTGTGCACTCAATCCGGAAAGATAGTGCCTCGTTTACTTGGCCATGCACTTTATTCGGAGCAACCCAACGAACTGTTACATTTTGATTTTTGTTTCATGTCGGAGGGCGAGAATGGATACGATTATGTTCTTATCTTGAAAGACGATCACAGCGGATTCGTTTGGCTTACGGCAACTAGGGAAACCTCAGCCGTGGGAACCAAACACGTACTAACGACCGCGCACCACCCGCAAACGAATGGTCAGGCCGAACGGTTTAACAAGACACTCGTGGAGATGTTACGCCGCTACGTAGTGGATCACCAGACTACTTAGCATGCCTTTATTCGACCACTTACGTACGGCTACAACCTACAGGTTCATCGATCTCTTGGCACCGCACCGTTCGATGTAGCGTTGACGCGTAAGTCACCAAGCGTTCTGCTCGATAAGCCCAGTACGTCACTGGAACCGACGACGCCTACACAGCCCACTGCCGTTCGGTTAAACCGCTACAGGCTCAAGCTCCTAGATTCTACGCTGCAGACCGCTCGGACAAAGTTGACCCGCGCCCAACATCGCTATAAGGAAAACTTAGATAAGTCCGTACGGTACACGCCGAGCTTTACTTCTGGGGAAGAGGTGCTCGTTGACCAACCGGGCTATAAGAACGCAGAGGATGATCTTACGGATCAGGAACGTATGTACCGGAAGCTCTTACCGAAGACGGTTGGTCCGTTTAGGGTGTATCCGTAACGGACGCTACTGTCACTCTGAACCAAGACGGTATTCAAAACACCGTCAGCATTGACGGAGTGACAAAATCCCCAACCTCACGGCCGACAACCGTACCGGTTACTCCCGAACGGACACGGGGCACAGTAGGTGCCGACCCTGAAGGACCGTCTGCGGACAAACCCGTCGACGACGAGCTTACCCCACCGCCCGGAGCAGTCCCAAGCGTAGTGGAACACGTAGTCGACCATCGCGACACTCCGAACGGACAGGAATACCGCGTACGTTGGCACGGTAACTGTACGGACCAGTATACTTTCGAACCGCAAGAGCACATCCCCCACCACTTTATTGCCCGCTACTGTCGTCGCCGAAACCCTTCGGTATCGGCTATACTTTAAGGAGGGGGAAGGGAGGATCGGGAATCCGAAACCGTACGTAGTGGTACGCAAGCGGTGAACCGTCACGGGACGCCAAAAGGCGTTGCAATTACGCCATCATTGGGCGGCAAACCGCCACCAACGTACGCCAAATGGTTAATTACTTCTCGATTTTTATAGAACGCCGCCTTTTATGATGATGGTGCACGCAGAATGACACGGTATTGGCCCACAGGTCATCACAAACAATCGCAAGGTTACTTAGAAAACGAAGCTACAAGTACGCACGGTCAACTAGGTAGTCTTCTTCCAACCGGGCTTCGTAATGCCGCGACCACGAGTACCCCACGGGGATGTACTACGACTTGCAGTGGAGCCGCCACGTCCCGCAGTGGAACCACCACGCGAGCCTGAACCGGTCTTCGTCTGCTGAAGCTCCAAGGCGATCCCAGGCCACGGCGAAGTGGCCACGACCTTCTTCTTACCACCCGACGTACTGAACGACTGGCTCGCGGGTTCAGAAGATGGCTCTATGAGGTCTTCTTAAACCATCACGGTCTCCGTTTCCTCTCGATTTTCACTTGGGGACGACATGGGGACATCCTCGACCACTGGCGTCACCTCCTTCTGCGGAGCCTCCCCGCCGGGAGTCGCGATCGTACCGCTCGGCCCCGCGCCATCACCGGACTGGCCTTCGACTTCAGGCTCATCCCCGGACGGAACATTGGGCGCAATCAGCTCGAAGCCCTTGAAGAACGACTGCGCCCCTTGGCGCATGTTCTTAACGATGTGATCAAAAATACGCTCCGTATCGGACTGCTGTGCTATACCATCATAGGACTTAGTTACCAGGTCTTCCAATGGCGGCGCGGAAGTTTCCATCGGCGTTCTATCCACACCGGCCTTTGTGCCCAGACCAGCCATTACGGACTTCTCATAAGACGCCAAGACCAACAGGGAATGAGCCCGGAGGTAACCGAGCAGATTCAGCTGCGCCTGAGCCTGCTCATGAAGAGCAGTCTCGACGTTGACCGCACGGCGCATCCATGCTCGGGCCGCCAACAGGGCGTCATCAAGCGTCGCAGGCTCCTCCTCCCGGAACAGAATGCAAGCCGCACGGAGGGCCACGAAGAACTTGTGCGTATCACCAACCGAGTGCGGACTGGCGTTGTTCTCAATTGCCAACCCGGACTCGTCCCAAGACTTCCGACCGGATCCTGCTTGTACTCCAGCCTCCACGGCGGTCTTCGCCTCACCGGGCGTAACCATCGGAGTCGCAGTGGCCCTACTTCTTCGAAGTACTGCGCCATGAACCCATGCGGGAAGAAGTCCGGAACGGTTTTGAAGGGCCAGGGGGGAAGACTCTCCGGACCCTTCTGGGCGCGAGTGATCGGTATCGCTACCAAACCGATCGAGGGCATTGCCGGGAACGTATCGGAGTAGTAGTAATACCACAAGAATCCCGGAGTGTTGTCCCGATCGGTCTCCAACGAGTACTGAAGCAGTTTCTTGCCGACCTGCGGAGGGAACACGGTGCCGCGAAGAACGTTCTGGAGTCCCATCTCGGCCAAAATGCACACCAATTTGTACGACATCGGAAGCAACCGCCCGTACTTGGTTTGACCGTCCTTATGGTACAAGCGATCGTCTCTCGCACGGTTAGGGACCTCAATCCCTTCGTGGGCCGCCCGGAAAAACGCCATGAAGGCAAACACTGCCCACTAGGCGTATAAAACCTGACGGACGACACCCTGTATGGGCGACACTTTGAGGAGATCCACCGAATGGTATGCCAAGACGGACGGAGTCGGTACGGATAGGATGCGGGACACATCTAGACTGGCCCACATTTCGTTCGTGGAGCAGTATAAGTCCGATCGGCGATGGACGGGACGTCGAAGAATTCGACGTTATGCCAACCGTACAGGAACCCATGGGACGCCCGAATGCGTGCCTCCGTGGCAGCGTTACTTCCCCACCGTTGGCGGTGCAGCCGGTACAACTTGTCGAACGGCGGCGCGAAGATTACCAAGCCGAGCGGATTCATATCCTTCTCGGGGTAGGCCGAATCGGATGAGCAGCAATGAAACAGACGCTGCAACGCATCCTAATAAGACTTTTCCTCCGGGCAACGCAGGTACAACATATCACTTCATCCGTAGGTCTCTTCATCTTTCTGTCCGGTCACACGGGATAGGTGATTCCAACGGGCCTGCCAAGCTTCGAGGCTTGTCCGTTTTGGATTGCGAAGCGCCATATCCCGCATCGGTAGTGCCGTCGGAATCGACGCGAAACGCTCACTGTCAAAGAACACCTTCTGGACGTATTCCGAAATGGAAAGCGGTACCTGCTTCCTCCAGCGCTGAGCGGTAAAGCCGTGACGGAAGCGGTGATCATACTTCTGACCAGGTAACGGGATCGAACGGAACAGTGTCGATGGTGCGCCAGGATTCGGCGCCATTGCGTGCGTAGGGTTTGATGCGGAGTGAACCGATTCGGGCATGTCTTCGCTCGGCTTGTGCTCTTATAAGAGAAGGATAACGCAAAGACGCAGTACTTGAGGTACTGCCCACCGTTTGGGATGTCCACGACGTTTATGTCGTTTTACAGGTGCCGCGCGGACGTAATGTCAGCTCTGGTTTAATTTTTATTGAAAGAGCCAGATCTGACGTACCGCCAACATCTCCAGGCACGCTACATTCACTTCGTCATCGCGCGGCACCCAATTCGGACAGATTGCGTTTCCCTCCCTGCGCACATCACTTGCCCGTACGGTCACGATGAGCGCCGACGGTCCTTCGACCATCAACCCATTTACGAATGAGGACCAACGTTTCGGACGTGACGCAATCGCACAGACGGACAACCGACCGCTAAGGGACCACCCGCCAGTCACCCTCCCTCGAGACGTACTGTGCTCGCCGATTCAGACACCCGCCGAACGTTCTCTATCGAGACGTGCCGCGCGCGCCGAGTCGGAAACCCGTCGGACGTTCTCCTTCGAAACGGACCGTACGCGCCGAGTCGGATACCCGCACACATGCGCTGCGATCAGTATCTGTGGTTATGCCCGCTCGTACGCATCACGGTGAGCATTCCCCAGCGAGTCCATTCGTACATTATCCGCAACAGGCGACTTTGGAGAATTGGGCGTGGCTCCGCCCTGCCCTTTCCGGGCAAACTTTCCGGAAGCGGGTGCTACGGCTTACCATTTACCGTACGGAGTGCCCGCGTACTTGGTGCGTGTTACCTAACGGACGTCGCCAAACGCACACCTCGTGGTCGGCGGAGCTGAGAACGTGAAATCTCCGCCAGGTATGCTCCGTGCGGTCACCGTTGTGGACGCCCCATAGAGAGAAATGTATACCGCCGATCGGACTTGGGCGCATGCAGTATCGAGGACGTCGATAGTGCTCACACGGGCGCCTGTGGTCTCAACAGTTATACGCCGTTCTGTACGTCCCGGGTGACGCGTTGTACGTCTTCGATCCGCCGTTCGCGTACCAGCGCGTGTCGTTCCGGCCGGTCTGGCCCCTGCCATATTTACACACGCTCCTTTCGTCACTCCCGCTCAGGAAATTTTGGCTTCGCTTCGCCCCACTCTTCTCGGGCGAAATTTCCGAACGGACACGATGGTGCCCTCTCAGCCATACGGACAGAGGAGTAGCGACTTAGCGACGCTATGTGGCGCTCCGAGGGCGGAGCGCAAGTATAGGAGAGGGATGTGTAGGATAGTGGGCCCGAGTCGGTGTGCGAGGTATCCGATCGGCCGTTCACGTACTAAGGGGTAGTGCACGGTGGGGCGATGCAGTGGCACTGCCACGTGTACGATTTGGTGATCGAGTGCCGGACGGACTGGTAGGGCGTACAAGTTGGACACGTGTGCAAGTTGGATGGTGCCGGGCTGTGGCACAATGAGTGGACCGATCGTACAGTAGTCAGTAGGGGGCCCAGATCCGATATTTAGTTGTAGCTCAGATCTCGCTGCCTCCCCAATCGTAAACGACAAGCATCTTCTGCCGAACGTCTTCGTCGCCAGCTTGCGCTAACGATAGACCGCACGGTAATTTTCTTAAGGTTTCTTAGACCGTTCGTACCCTTTTGCGTTCCTGTACGCGCTTAGTGATACCGACCGTCCACTCTCCCCTCGACCGCCCGGTGCTTCCGCTCTCCTTCACCGTTCGGACTCATTAAAGTCACACGACTGTACGCTGCCGCCGCTCCCGTCTCAAGACCGCTTCGGACTTTCTCTTTTTTTGTGCATGATACAACAGTATGGTCGCAAACGCCGAACCCGTGGTAATTAGTCTTCGGCTACCAAGAGCCGCCACGATGACCACTGCTATTATTGTGGTCGTCGTGGTGACTACGCAAGAGACTGTTACAAACGCAAACGAGAAGAGTCTGGCAATAACGACAACCGACGATCCTCAAAGGGACGACAACCGACGATCCTCAAAGGGACGACAACCGTACGATCGTCACAGCAGTGGTTCGAGTCGGCAATATGGCTGTTACCATAATGGAAAACGTCAGTCCAACTGGAACTCAGGCTTTGCACCAAGTAGGGATGGAAATGGCAGTCGTAACTCCAACCCTCAAGCGTATGTCGTGCAAAGGCGTGGGGATTCGCCACCCTCGCCTGGCTTTAACTGTAACATGGCCAAGTTCGAGAGCAATATTGCTCTCCTCTCCCACTCTAAGGTGGACTCACCCTATATCGACTCAGAAGCCACGCACCACTTCTTCCATTCGTGTAAGGCTCTCATTCGCTATGAACGCATCGACATCAAGAATGCTCAAGCCGCCTCTGGAGCAGCTCGACTGGTTGGAAAGGGTCACGTTTGGATACCTTTAAATAAGGGTACTGTTGTTGCAGCTTATCGCGCCCCAGCGTTCCAGTCTAACATACGTTCGGTTGGCGTGTTAAGTGCTGACCTCATGGTGGTGTTCACCTCTACCATCTGCCCGTACAACGGATGTTTCATCATGGATCCCCATCGGAATCAGGAGATCATTTGGGAGACCAAAATATATCAGGGTCTCTACGTTATGGACCTCAGTGATAGGGACAAACAGGTTATGGTTGTCAACGCAAGCAAAAGCAATCAGGGGCTTGCTTTGGAATGGCATGGTCGAACTGGTCACCTGCCTCCGAATAGGTACCAGAATCTCGCCAAAACCTTTCAATCCGTTTCCTGCTTTCAACGCTCCATTCTTGACTCGCTGACATGCGTTCCTTGTCTCACTGGCAAGATGAAACGGAACCCACTAGTCGCTCGATCGCGATCCGTTTCAACTTCCAGTCCTTTGGAACTCATTCATGTAGACATATCTGGAAAGATTTCGCAATCTACGCAATGGCCATTCTGGACGACCATAGTTCGAAGTCGGACGTCTTCCTCCTGAAGGACAAGACAGGTGTTAGTGTTCTCAGGCACCTGGATTGGTACAGACGCCGATCGGAGCTGGAAATGAACCACTCGGTTTGCTTATAGAAGGTTCGCCGGGACGGGGCTGGCGAACATAAGAGCATCAAGTTGGTAACGTTCTGCTTCAATCATGGCGTAATTATGGATTACTCTCTTACTTATGCGTCTGAGTCTAATTGCGCCGCGGAGATACTTACCCAAGAACATTGGACCAGAACTCGCGTGCTTCTCTTTGCCAGTAAGTTGCCCATGGCATTCTGGGCTGAAGCTATGAACTACGCGAACTGGCTAAGGAACCGGGCCCCATCTTCTAGAATACAGGGACGGATTCCTATTATGGAATGGGACCCATGTACTAACATTGACTTCTCCCACATTCCTAAATTTAGGCAGCCCGGCTATGCCTTCGTCTACCGATCCAAGACCGTGGCAAACAAGAAGTTCCTTCCTCGTTCCATCTTCGCGCACTTTGTCAGCACGCAAAGCGACAACACACTCGTCCGTGTGTTCGTACCGGAGAAGAACTCGGTCGTCACTTGCCGTATCCTGGACTTCAAGGCCATCAACTCATTGCCACTTCCCAATGTCTCCACCCTCCTGGAAGAGATAACCCGTCAACATCAGACAGAAAAGACGGAGCTTTTCGATCAAACCAGCGATGGTTCCGACTTGGAAGGCAACTTGGTATATGAAGGACAACACTCCTTGAAGGCGATTTGAGGTACTTAAATTTCGGCATCATGCGCTAGTAGATATATATGATCTAAACCGCTATCAGCGTGTCGGCTCGCTAAAGTAATTTCTACAGATGTACAAGTAGATCTGCACTGCTCGAGGCACCGCTTAGCGGGTTTGAATAGCATACGTGTAGCACGGATATGCCGGAGGTGGTGCATCCAGCATTGCTGTATTACTTAGGTATTTTATAGATTATTTTGCCCGGCGCACCCACTGTCAGTGGTGCGCCGAGCTCAGTACTGAGAGGGTTGAGCACCGCTCTCCCAAGTAAATTGCCCCTTTCCAAGCAAGGGCTTCTGGCTCTAACTATCACGCCTTCGCGGATTGTTCACTTCCAAGTGGAGTGACGGCCGTATTGTTCACGTATAGTTACCCACCCTTGTGGCGCTCAGAGTATAACCACTGTTTCTTTGTCTCGTTCTGACCCATTGTCATATACACGCCCGTGTATTGGGTTTGCTTTATTCTCTCTCTCTTTTCCCCACTCTGGTGCACCGGTGGTTCCCTTTCTCCCCTTTTTGGGTTTGTTCTTTTGCCCTGTTCTCAGTGGCCCGCTTCCTACACCTCTTCGTTGCCGTTCTACTATCTTTCGAGGACTCATCTCGTGGCCATGTGAACACGTGGATCTCTACCGACTACAGTCTAGCATCAACGCTCCGACGCTTGTCGTGACAGTTTGACCTCGGATATACACCCGGCTCAGCTCTGTCATTTCCGGAGTGCTCCGTTTGCTGTGCTACCCTATCGAGGGGAAGATTCCGAACTTCTTCGTGAGCTTGCGCTTTTCCCGCCAAAGGCGTTGCTCCACAAGTGGTCTCCTGAATTAGAAACGATTAGTTTTTGTCGGAAGATTCACTCGTGAATTCTCTCGTTTCGAGGTTGGTCCTTTTGCCCTTGTCCCCATTTCGAAGTTTACTGGAAGTCCCAGCTCATTGGCTGTTGATTGATCCCGTTTTACGGTGTTTTTGGTCATGACGGTGTCAGATCGTCCGAAGACACGCATCCAGACTGGAAGAACGGATCCGCCACTCCCATCACGGATCCCCAACCGTTCACGGTCTTGTACCAAAGGGATGCCGGGTACTGAAGCTGTGCCGACGACCACCCGACTTCCACCCACGTCGTTGATTAACCCTCATAGGGGTGATGGACCGGCTCCTGTCGTTGCTGGTCCAGCTCTTCCTACTGGTGGAACGGTCTCCACTGGCCCTGCCAGAGAAGAGCCACCCTCGAGGTCGGCTACTAACGATATTCCCAGTTTAACTGTGGAAGAGCAGCTCCGCTCTATGCGGGCTGCCCACGCTACCCTTGCTAAGGAGTTGTCGCTGCTTCGAAAGAAGGTGGATGTACCTGCTTTGCAGGACGTTTCTGAGGATTTCCGCGTATTGGGTGGTGATGTCAACTCCATCTTGGGAGCTTTCTGAGGACCCAATAATTTCGTGGAGGACGTGGCTGAGAAGTTTACTCGCCTCCCGGCCCGTTTGGAAACGGTGGAAAAAACTGTTCTGGTTGGAACCAATCGCACGGCTGAGCCGGTTGCTGTTTCACACCGTGACAAGAAGGTAAGTGGATCCAAAGCACGCAAAGAGCGGAAGAACTACGACTCCGATTCTTCTGCATCTTCTCTTTCTTCACCTTATTCAACCGGGTCTGATTCATTCGACTAGTCGGTAGAACAAGCCCTTCTTGAGCGTTCGCCACGCTCAAAGCAGTCATCAGCCACCCAAGGTGTGATACGCGTCCGATCGAAGGGAAGGAAGCACTCTGGATTAAAAGAGGTGAAGCCTAACAATCTGCTCTACAAGAAGCTGTTGTCATACCGGTACCATCGTTTGGAGGACTTCTCATTACATTAAACTCTCCATGGGACGGGAAAAGTGCAAGACTGTATCAAACGAATGCAGCTCTCGCTCCGTAATCAACTGTTTACAGGCGATGATCCCATCTTGGTGTTGGATTTTATATCACGCTTTGTAGCGGGAGCCGACATCCTCTGGGTGAATGAAAGAAAGGCGTTTGTCGCGCTGCCCTATTTTTTACGCGGACTTGCGGAAGATCAGTACAACTCTGTAAGAGGTTCATCGCGCGCCTCTGAAGGAGAGGTTACCTGCTGGCCTGAAGCAGTTCAGTATCTACTGAGGCCCTTTGCCCCTGGCACCGCTATCCAGTCGGTTATCCTCGCTCTGAGAGACACCAAACAACGCCCCGGCGAAACGGAAACCGATTAATCGGTGCGCCTGAATAAGGCCTTCCACCGTTGTGGCAATGTTTATTCATATCAAGAGCGTTTTACCATGTTCGTTGATGAACAAGATCCGGCTATACGGACCCTAGTGGCCAGTCGCCGTGAAGAAAACCGTAAGATCACGTACTTGAAACTGATGCAGTATGCACGCGCCGAAGGCGATGCTTTACGCGCACGAGTCCCGGGTACCCGGTTGAAGTACGCTAAAGCGTTGATGTTAGAACCGGGAAACCCGTCTGCGTCAATGCTGGCTGAAGAACACTCCAATGAGGAGTATGGTCAGGTGCACTTTGCCCGTAGCGACGTGCTTCCAATCCCGACAACGGAGCTTTTTTTAACCACGGATGCCTCGTTTCAGACAGCTCCGGACGATACACTGCTGTGTGCAGATTCGAACCGAGTTCGACCGT
Organism: Gracilaria gracilis; assembly: GCA_030374805.1. Taxonomy (NCBI): domain Eukaryota; phylum Rhodophyta; class Florideophyceae; order Gracilariales; family Gracilariaceae; genus Gracilaria; species Gracilaria gracilis. Next base: position 450,121 of record JARGSG010000199.1, read on the forward strand.
CTCGACTGTCATATGAAAATGGTGGAACCCGGGCCTCACGGCCTGGCTGGCAAGCTTCCCGCCCATCGGTGCGATTCTCGAATACTAGGGAGGTCAATGCCATTGTTGGATTGATCTGTCCCCTCTGCTATACGCGAGGGTATACTTCTCCGCAGTGCGTTTTAACCATGCGTGAAAGGGCACAAGTCATTGCCAACTACGAATGCTTCTCACCTGAGAAGAAGGCTTCCGTTCCGATGGCATCGTACATCCGCGCGAAGATGGATATTCCACGCACAATTGCGGCTCCGATTGTCCAGAACATGGTGACCTTTCACCCCCGTATTCCTCTCGAGACAAATCCAACCGCTACTGCGAACGTTTTTGCCGCTGGTATCCGGGCATCAATGGTTCAGAACACTGAGCACACGCCTCAGGCAGAATCTGCAGCGAGAAACTAACTTTGGTAGTCTCCTCTCTTGGAGAGGCGCCCTCAGAGCTGAGGCTGAAGGCGCCCGAGGCGTACCGGCCTCGCTCCCAGGTCCGAATCCTCTCGAGGAAACAGGCAGTCGAAGACGTGAACTCAGAATACCTTGGTGTTCTTCGTCGACCTTGGATACGGGTAAGAAATAACCGGTTCCCCGATAGAGTTATGGTGATGGCCAAGCTCAATTACAAGGTCTATGCCGATCTTGGCGTTTCACCCCAGTTTATGGTGCGTTATATCACTGTATTAGATACAGGCGCAGGTCCGAACTTCATCGTTGAGACAGCGTTGCTACCCGACTTGCGGTCACACATTCGCCGTTGCGATATTCTTGATGTCGCTGACGCGAAAAACAACCCGTTGTCAACGGTAGGATACATCGAGTTGGTAATCCGCTTTGGCTCATGCATGGTGAAGCTCGGCTTTTGTCGTTGGTTGGACGGTCTCTGGCCGCCCCAGTCATTTTGGGGTGTGACTTTAGCGACCGCTTCGTCGATGCAATTAGGCCCCGCCAGAGGCGTTTTGAAATGGAAGATGGTTCGTCCGTGCTGATTTTTCGTCGTCATTTGAGGCATGCCTCCAAGAAGCATGTACCTCTAACTGCGGCGCAGAAAGCACCTCCGAGCTCTCGGGAATATACAAAGCTTTGTGTAGCCTCCGCCACACGCGTGCTTCTAGAGTCTCAAGTCTGGGTACAGGTGAGTTCCCGTCAACACTGCTTACGAATCGTCCAGCCGTTGCCGTTATTGTATGATAAAAACACTCTCGCCATTGCTAATGGAGTCGTCCAAGGGGAACCGGATAATCCATTTTACGTGTTGATAGCCATCTTAGCAAAACAATCCAGTATCTGGTGGAGAACCAAGTGATTGGCTCGGTTATGCCGCATCCAACTGCGTTGGTACCTACACAGATGACTGCTGCCGATGTGCTCGGACTCGTTCACTCTAAGGAGGGGGAGGAGTTTGCATCTCAACCGCCTCCGTCGCCAAGTTCTTCGGGTCAGTCACCTGTTAAGACAGAGAAGACAAGCGTTCCGACGAGTTACGACCAATTGGACCCAGTGAAGGAATAGGAAGAAATCGACCTCGAATATGTTCCGGAGACACACCGCAAACGACTGCTCGATTTACTTCGTGAATTCGCCACAATGTGGGATGATTCTCTCGGAGAGATAAATACGACGGAACACCGGATTGATCTCCTTCTGAATTCTCGGCCAGTAGCCCAACATCCGTACAGGGCAGGGCCCAAGTCCAGAGAAGGAGAGCAATTTCAGGTAGACAAGATGCTCCGTGCAGGAGTTATAGAACCGGCACATTCGCCGTGGGCATCACCAGTGGTACTGGCTCCGAAACCGGATGGTTCCTGGCGCTTTTGCATCGACTATCGTCGTCTAAACGCTCTTACCGTCAAGGATGTGTACCCTATTTTACGTATGGATGAATATATCGATTCTCTCGGAGATGCTACGGTACTCACGGCATTGGATGCTAATTGGGGATACTGGCAAGTCCCAATGAGGAAGCAGGATCAGGACAAGACAGCGTTTGTCTGCCATTCTGGCCTCTACCGTTTTAAACAGATGTCCTTTGGTTTAACCAATGCCTCCACTACTTTTCAGCGTGCTATTGATATCCTATTGGCCCGCTTCAAGTGGCGTACTTGTCTCGTTTATCTTGACGACATCATTGTGTTCTCAAATAATCTGGATGATCATCTCACATATGTGAGAGATATAATGGCCACGTTTCGGAACGCGGGAGTGACACTCAAGCTGGGGAAATGCGAATTATTCACGGATACTGTCAAGTATCAGGGTCACATAATCCGTCCAGGACGTGCCATGATCGAGAAAGGTCGTGTGAAGTCGCTGAAACAGGCCACAGAACCGACTATCCAGACTGAACTGAGATCCTTTTTAGGATTGATCAACGTCTATAGACGGTTTAGTCTCAACTTCGGGTACATGGCGCCTCCTTTCGATGCGCTTCTGCGGAAGAGTCAACCGCCTAAATTGGACCCATTCACTTCTACTACGATGGAAGCCTTTAAATCTCACAAAGAGGCTGTAACCACGGCACCAGTATGGTCACTACCGAGACCGGGAGTTTCATATACCGTGACCACGGATTCTAGTGACTAACAGGTAGGCTGTGTCTTGTTTCGACCACCCCAGAGAGGAAACGCAAGCCAATTGGATACTGGTCCCGTTCGTTGAACGTGTATGAGACGAATTACTACGTCTCGGACAAGGAATGTCTTGCCTAAGTGTGGGCATTATGTACACTACGCCCGTACCTCATGAGTGCTCATTTCACCCTTTACACGGTCCACTCATCATTGAGATGGGTACTCTCCATATCGGAGCCTTCTGGCCGCTTATTGCGTTGGAGACTGCGTCTTGCAGAATTCGACTTCGACGTAGCCTACAAGAATGGTGCCAACAATACACAAGCCGACGCCCTTTCTCGCCTACCCACCAAAGAGGAAGCGTTAGCCTTCGATGACGAGGAAACACCTTGCTTTGCAGTTGATGACTACAGCGTAGATGAAGTGGATTTTGACCAGGAACTGGATGAACTACTTGCTGTCACCGAAAGTGCGAACTCCTTACCAGGGAACTTCGGACCCGTCACCACGGAGGAGATGGTAAGGGAACAATTCAGCGATCCCTACTGCACGACGATCCGGGCGCAATTCAATAGAGGAGCTGACCTCCCCTTTTGGGTGAATTATATTGGATATCTCGTTCGCACGGTAACTGGAACCCCACAAATAGTGGTGCCACACGACCTACAATCTCGGGTGTTACACTTGTCACTCTATGTCAAACTTAGTGGACACGTCAGAGAACGGAAACTGTACCTTACCTTGCGAAGGAAATTCTACCGACCAGCAATGGCTGTGGATTGCTACGCAACTGTGCGGTTGTGCCCCGAGTGTGCTCGGAATGGCGTCACGCTCCGCCGCCATGAGACGAAGTTGAAGCTCTTTTCCGCAAGGGCGCCTCTGGAATTCGTAGCTATCGATATTTTGGGACCGTTCCTCGCTACTAAGCGGCGTAGCAAATTTCTACTCGTGATCACGGATCGTTTTTCGAAGCTCGTTCGTACCGTACCATTACGGAGAATCACGTCATTGACGGTTGCGAAAGCATTCGTCACCCAGTGAGCATTCCCCTACCGTCCACCGGTGAATCTACTCTCCGACAACAGGAAACAGTTCGCATCCCGGTTCCTCGGGGATGTATGCAAAATTCTGGATGTCAAGAATCTCTTCACGACAACCCACCACCCCTAGTGTAGTGGGCAGACTGGACGGTGTAAGTGGACGCTGTTAGCGGCACTCCGTTCATACGCAGCCGATCACCCCACCACGTGGGACCTGTTCACCGATGCGCTGATATTCGCATACAACACTCAGGTACACCGTACTACGACATTGTCTCCATTTCATTTGGTTCTGTCTCGCACCCCACTGCCCGTGGCGCACGAAGCACAGCCAACGCAGGATCAATTTACTTCGACGAAGGGATACAGGGAGATATGAAAGACATGGCTTACCAAGCTATTCCCTGCAGCACAACGGTCAATGGCCCGGTCACAAGCGGCATATAAGCGTGATTACGATGAGCGAGCCCCTGGAAGAACGGCCGCACTTAAGGAAGGGACTATGTGTTCATCAGTAAGGAGTATTGGAACCCAGGCACGGAGAAACGCCACAAGCTCTCAGCCGTCGCTGACGGTTCCTCCAAAACAATTGCTGTTGAATACGACACTGTCATAGTTGAGATGGGTCACCAACACGAACGCATCTCCCGTGATCGCATGGTTTTTGCACCCCCCCTGCGGGAAACGACCTATCAAGTGAACATTCTGCCGCGGAAGCGGAAACGAACACTACGGACACACCGGACCCACCCCCGATCGACCGCCCACGAGAGTTACCACACCCTAATAGGGGACTCTCGGATCTACCGAGGTTATCGGACTCTAAGCGCCCTGGTGCTTCGCTGTCTGCAGCCCCGCCGCCTGGCGTAATTACCCGCCACCTTGGCGCGGCGACACCCACTCTCCATGTCACTCCAGCAAAGGAGGGGGAGGGACCTGTTAATTGTCATGCTTCCGCGCTGTCGCGTGATGAACACCCTGTCGCACGGAAAAGAGACACCGCTAGTGCGCAAGCAAAGCCCTCTCGGGAGCCCGGCGTCTCTTCAAAGTCGTCGCCTGTTAACGCATAAGCGGAATCGTGACTAGACACTACCGCTGCGCGGGACAGTACCGAGGAGACTAAGTCGTTACCGGCGAGGCCGTTACCTACGCCGCATAGCGCGTCTGGAGTGACTACAGCGCACATCAAAGTGGAAACACCGCCTGAGGTGCCGTTCAGCTCGCACGTCCAAGAGGGAGAAGAATCGTTGAAGACTAAGTCGTCCAGCACGCCCAAGGCGGAGTATACCGTGAACACGTCGCGAAGTGCCCAGCAGGGAAGTGCCAACCGTAGCACACGGACTACAATTGTAAGGGAGATCAGCTCAGCGAGCGAGCCAAAACGACAAGCCAAGCTGACACCACCCGTGCACATGGAGGCAGAACGTGCCACGGCGAAGACCAATAACGGCCACCCGTTGACAATATCACGTGCCACCACGGCGAGGCCGGTTCAATCAGGGTTACCGTTGACGCGAGCACCTTCAACGACACACCCAACTCCGTCGAAACGGCCGCTACCACGCAAACTTGCGGTACGCCCACTTGGGACTCCCGCGGGAGAAGGAACTCTATCGAACCAAGGCAATGGGAACACCGACACCGCAAGACGCGTGACAATCGACCCCAGTAGGAAACCACACCTCGAAAGTACAGTGCCAACAACCTTGTTGGATACAACTCGGTCCAACCGGAGCGTCGACACCACGCCAACAACGGAAATGCCGGCGGAGAGCGCTCCGACGAAGGATGTCGTAATCACACGGCAAGGCCGGGAAGTCTTCCGACAGTAGTTTGTAGTCGAACACATAGTGGAACACTCATACCACCCGTTGGGGTACATACAGTATCTCGTACGTTTGTATGGCTACGGGCGCGAGGCGGATTCGGACGAGCCCATCGAGCATCTCCCACGATCGAAAGTGGTGCAGTATTATCGATCTACTCTCACGGGTCTCCCAGCGACAGTTGTCAATGCCCAAGTGCGATAACACTCCCCGAAGGGGAAGAAGCTAGCTCACCTTGAAGGAAGTTCAGGAGTGGAAAAAGATGAAGCTGGCACTTGGAAATGGAAAAATATACGCCATCGACGGAAGTTGGTTTAATGGACATCAAGGCTATATCATATTACAACACCGCACAGCGGGAATCAGGAGGAAGATGGACTAAGCCCCCGACCCTTGGTTGGAAGGGCCCGGAGCGCCGTCACCGCCACCCCCATTGCTTGGATTGGATCCGCCAGTAAGGGGTGCAGCCAACGCGTCCCGCATTGCGGCGACTTTACCGCTCGGTACATTTGCGGAGAGCCGAACTCCTCAGAGGAACTGAGCGATCACAGCCGCCTCACCAGTCCCACCCACAGAGGGGAGGACGGCAGGCATCTCGATCACTTCGGGTTCGTCCAGAAGAGAATCCATCACGGCTCCTACCGATGAAGGTTCGCCCTCGGGTGGATTCACTGGCTCAGCAGTCGCCGTTGCCGGCGCTGCCGTGTCGTTGGAGGTCGGCCCAGCCGCATTGGTGGAGGGCACCACTTCGACTACGTCGTTATCATACCCCATCTCGGGTTCTTCGTCCATCATTTGGTCATCGTCACCGCCGTAGGCGTGATAAAACTCGTCAGCGTCAACGAAGCCAACAGGATGCCCGTTAGGAATATACCTCAGAGCCATCCGGAGAGCTGCCGCTTCAGCTGCGGTGATCTCTTGCACCTCCCAGGGGTTGAAAAAGATGAAGTCTCCCGCCAATGGCATGCATCGTCCCGAGACCTGTCAGAACCGCCGTCCTCGTGACCGTGGCAGCTTTGAGTGAAGGGCACGCTGGCCCAATCAACTCGGTCGACTACGTCGAGGAGCCCACGAACTCTTCGGCATTGTTCACACCTCCAAGAGGGACCCGCAACGACAGGTCTCGTATACATGTACGAGGGCGAGGCCGGATATACCACAGTCGATGCTGGTCATATACTTCCCATAGGAGATAAGCCGCGGTGCGGATTACCCACTCGGTGAGCACAACGGACCACAGTCCGGAATACGGATCCTCGATGAAGCATGGGCCAAGATAGGAGAGGACCGGGGGCAACTCAACGTGGCACCCGCGACACAACTCCACAGAGGACCACCAAGTGGGAATGGGAACGTAACGGCCCAGCCGGTGATTGTGCCGGACTCGATTGATCTCCGTGTTCTGATACGGTACGAGAAACCCGAAACGGGAACGCGCAAGAAGCTCATCGCGGATGAAGTTCTGTAACCACCGCGAACGGAACTCCCAGCGAAGATACCTGAACTCCGCATGGAGAATTGGATGAATCCAACACACCGGCTCCTGGCGTACAACGGGACGTCCTCTACAGGAGTAAGTCTCAACCCCCGCCAAGCGGGTTCAATACGAAATCTCGCCTTGTGTACGGTACGACTGGAGATCGAAGCTGATGGAATCAGGAATTGGGAACTCGAAGTTCGCCCGGCTCTGCCGTGCATACCCCAAGCGAACAAATGCCGCCTGAGCGAAAGCCAGCGACTCGCCGGTACGCCGCAGAACTGCGTGAGGAGGCACGAAAACCTGCCAACGCCAACCCCACGAAGTGGTGACTATCGCCGGAAGATTTCCGGTAAGGCGATCGGTACCGTCCGCATAGGACGCGATGAGCTCCTCGTTGAAAACGGCTGTAGGATGAAACCACGGAGCAGTCCGGAAGAGATGCGCGTGAACGCGAGGGTTCTGTCCGACTAACTCGTCGTAGGAAGGCCACGGCACTTCATGCATGACGTGACCATGAGGCTGCTGCCTTGGAGGGAGCATGTGGCCGCCACTGGCGTTGTTGCCCTGGGACGCCTCAGAAGCATTGCCGCTTTGCGGAAGAGGCACGGAACGAAATCCGGAGAAGTATCCCGAGTCCGGAGGTTGAGCGCTCATTGCGCGGGGTACTCGAGGAACAACTGGAAGGTTGGTGGTAGGACCCCGAAAGTGAGAGGCAGACTGTTGTGAAGAGGAATGGTCGTCGCGGGAGCGAGGTTTTCACTGTCGAGTGGTAGTGACTTGATCTACGCGAGGCGAGAGGGAATCCGACGACCTCGGGGACGCGCTTTTATGTCCACGGTTGGGAGTTCGACCCGCCATCGCTACGGCGCGGCTCACTCTTAAGGAGGGGATATGAAGGACAACACTCCTTGGAGGCGATTTGAGGTACTTATTTAATTTCGGCATCATGCGTTAGTAGATATATATGAGCTACACCGCTATCAGCGTGTAGCCTCGCTGAGGTAATTTCTACAGATGGACACGTAGATTTGCACTGCTCGAGACACCGCTTAGCGGGTGTGAATAGCACACGCGTAGCACGGATATGCCAGAAGGAGTGCATCCAGCATTGCTGTATTTACTTAGGTATTTTATAGATTATTTTGCCCGGCGCACCCATTGTCAGTGGTGCGCCGAGCTCAGTACTGAGAGGGTTGAGCACCGTTCTCCCAAGTAAATTGCCCCTTTCCAAGCAAGGGCTTCTGGCTCTAACTATCACGCCTTCGCGAATTGTTCACTTCCAAGTGGAGTGACGGCCGTATTGTTCACGTATAGTTACCCACCCTTGTGGCGCTCAGAGTATAACCACTGTTTCTTTGTCTCGTTCTGACCCATTGTCATATACACGCCCGTGTATTGGGTTTGCTTTATTCTCTCTCTCTTTTCCCCACTCTGGTGCACCGGTGGTTCCCTTTCTCCTCTTTTTGGGTTTCCCCTTTTGCCTTGTTCTCAATGGCTCGCATCCGATACCTTGTTGTTGCCGTGCTACTCTCTTTCGAGAACTCATCTCGTGACCATGTGAACACGTGGATCTCTACCGACTACAGTCTAGCATCAACGCTTCGACGCTTGTCGTGACAGTTTGACCTCGGATATACACCCGGCTCAGCTCTGTCATTTCCGGAGTGCTCCGTTTGCTGTGCTACCCTATCGAGGAGAAGATTTCGAACTTCTTCGTGAGATTGCGCTTTTCGCGCCAAAGGCGTTGCTCTACAGTAATAGCGTTGACTACAATCACGCATAACTTACCGAGTTTGTGGGTCTCGAAGAAGACTGTCGATGACCTTACAGTTCTCAGTAGTTTCAAGGGAGCGTGTAAGGACCCCGGTTGGTGTGAGGCCATCGACCGCGGGATGAATGCACTCATCCGTCGGAACACTTGGGAACTCATCCCCAAGGAATCTGGAATGAAACCTGTTCCTTACACATGGGTATTCAGGCAGAAGATGTTGGATGGCCCAACGAATAGTGGTTTTGGGCTCATTTAGAACAAATAATGGCCGCAATTTATTCCAAAAAATTGAACAAGGTGCGAAATCAGTCCGGCAATGGGGCACTTGGCACTGATCAAAATTCTGAAAATTAATATCCTGGCCCAATGGGAGCCGAACTATGTGTTGCATATCTCATTGGATCTGATTGTATCCACAATGTGGCCATGAAATTCGTTCGGCCCACGTCGCGGCCATTCGTAATCCGAATAAGTATCGCATACCACTCTAGGGCCACATTTGGCAATATTAATGCCAATTCTACGATATTATTACGTCTCGAACGTGAAGCTTGACGCGCGCGCCGCGTCGCTCGCAGCCAGCACCTCTCGTTCGAGCCCTCACGTAAGGCTGCTGCCTCACCTTTAGCAATCGTGACGACCACTTTCTCCTGGATCACATAAGCGCAAGAAAGTCGATAGTGCGCTGTCAGGCAGCATCACTTGATTGAGCACACAATCTTCGTCACACGAGTTGACCGCCAATAATCTTTGCCTTCCGGAATCCCCATCGTCCGAGACCACTTGAGTTCCGTCGGCACTTATCGCTACGCTTGTCACCGGTGACCTGTGACCTTGGAGCGGCTCTCCAACGGGAGGGTTCGGGAAATTTGAGCTTTGTCGTAAAAACTGCATTTGGAATCGCAGAGTGATACAATCGGTACAAATCACGTTTTTTGGATTTAATAACGTTATAAATATATACAAAATATTCTGAATGCTTTTGATTACAAAGTGACAAATATTGTTTGCCAATTTGCCGTTACAATTTTCATTCCTATTTTAAATTCATAGCACCACTCGAAAACTGGCTACAGCTTTTGTTTACGCAATTGTACTCGTAACGTATTAAAATATTTCGTTCAGTCATACGGTATTTTTGAAGCAACACATATGTCAAAACCTCTCATCTTTTTTGAAACAAGCAATTCATACTCGTAGAAAAATTCTTTATGGCAATTAGTCCAGAAGAAAAGGACATACGCATGTTGAAAGCTCCAATGACTTAGTTTGGAACATTAGACAAACACTATGGTGCTTCAACAAAATAAAAAAAAGAATAAAAATTTAGGAAGATATCATACGACATAAAACATATCGTTATCTTCAACCTTGCAGTATTCACTGACATCGGCCTCTTTCAGATCCACGTACAACATTCGAACTCCATACTCTGTCCAAACCAAATTTGACTTAGATATAATTTGCGGTTGAACCCAAAATGGTAGATGAATTCTACATGACGACTCGACCGGATCGGAGCTCTTCTGACGCATTTTTCTCAGTGAATTTTGCAACCCAATGATTTTGGGATGATATGATCTCAAACTATCTTCGCTGCTACCTGACAACCATTTACGATGCATCACTTCCGTTTCAACCATTGGTTTTGGCCAGATAACTCGCAGTTCCAAATATTCTCCATCATCGACTACATGCAGAGAAAACATGTTCTGGCCTACTCCTGAAGGAAGATTGATTGCGACAGAGATTCGCTTCACGACAGTGTCAGGCTCGATCCACACTGAGGTTAAATGCAAAGGTTTGAATGCATTGATCGCTGCAACAACTTCCACACCCTCCTCATGAGCATCGGTTTCATTAAAGTCATCGAACCCGCCAAAGCCTTCTGCCGTATACTTGCGCTTTCTACTTGTAGAGGGTGTAATTGAGTTCGAATCTGTTCCATGCGATGTAAACCGTCTGTCCAATGCTTCCTCGTCTCCGTCTTCAGGGTCTACAACTGGTTAATACAAAGCTAGAAAGTAGAAGAAAATTTCATTTCTTACCTTGAGGATTGTTGTATTGTTTTCTCATATTGTAATAACATTGTCTAAAGTTCTGAAGTTTGTGCTTCTTAAATATGGAAGATGACTCCCATAATTTCTTCGGCTCCTCTGACCCCGTAATCTCGCCATCGTCGAATAACTTCCGCATAAGTTTGACCGCGGCTGAATTTTTGGTGAGCCTCGGAGATGCCATGACAAAGATTTTGCATTCGTATCTGAAACGCCACGCAGATCAGAGTATGGAGCAAGCGTGGCAAGTCTGACAGATGGTTGACATATTTATAGGGCTCAGAGTACAGAGAGGAAGAGCATTTTGCTCATTGGCAACAGAAGTCCTCATCACACAGAATATTGTACATCACGGTTAGTACGTAGTTTGCACTGATATCAGAGAACTCATGCCCCTCTACGGCCAAGTTTCACACGCTTCCAAGGGAGAGGAGACAAATTCAGAAAAAGGAAATTCATTCTTCCGAGATGGAGCTTGTACTCTCAATGTAGGAAGTTTCGCCTAAGGGATTGCTCCATGGTTCCCTTACATGAGATTTGATGTAGGGTTTAAAGCATTCCGGTCCAAATACTGTGGACCAGCTGAAGTATCGCAACTTGATTATAAAGAAATTATCTGCATAATAAAGTACACACAAATCTTGTAATATGTTTCATCCGTTCAATAGGCTTCTTAACCAGCTAGAGCTGTTTTGAATATATTCCAGGATTGATAGAGAAGGTGAGATACTGAGAATCGCCAAGCAGAGCTGTTTTCACCATCCTAAATATTGAATTTTAGCGCTTCAAAACGGTGAAAGTTGCACATAATCGCACAATTTTGTATTTTCTTAGCTATTTTTCTTGTATCTTAATGGCTTCATTTTACACTGACGCCTGCCTATATCGAAGTATTACAATATAAAGTATAAAGCAAATCATTTAGATTACGTGTCCTATAGCCCAGTAAAAAAAATTCTATAGAAAAAAAATAGCACTATTATGGTATTTTGGGTTTTTAAAGTGACATTAAAGCAAAAAAAGCACATGCGAGACCCAATGGGTCTAAAAGCACCCTTTAGATATTCAAAAGCACGTGTGTCAAAACGTTTGTACATTCTTGACGTTTGGGTCTTCTCCCAGTGCGAGAAATGGGCAGAATCAAAAGTTTAGGCTGAATTTGGGTGCCTGTTGTTATGGAAGCGGCCGATCATAGTACAAATTGGTCACTACAGCACTTCGCAAGAACTTTTGTTGGTCTCTTCGGTACTTGGTTCAAGACTGAAGCATTCTTCTCATCTGGAATCTCTATGTTTACTATTATGAGAGTTTCAGCGAAAATATTCTATGATTATGCATTGGCGATAATGAACAAGGCTCCGGGATTGAGTCCCGTAACGTTTGATTCGAAGCATAAGTCTTTATTTGGAATATCTTCGCATATGTGTGTCACTATTTGGGAAAGCATTATGGACACAATACCAGAGAAGACGAGACCGGTTCATCTTCTTTGGTCACTGCTATTTCTGAAAATTTATGCGACGGAAAATGTGAACAGCATTTTGTCAGGGGCAGATCCAAAAACATTCCGAAACAAGGTAAAAATTGTTCTTCATCACTTATCTAAAATGAATGTGGTAAGTAACTACACTTTTGCTATGGTTACTATAAAAGATAAATACTAACTTTTTGGCAGATTCATTGGAAACTTCGAGAAATGGAAAGGCCATTTTTGCAAAGAAATGTGCACAGTTCCGTGGATGGTGTGGACTTCAAAATATATGAGCCGAAACCTTTCTCCCCAATCTGGTACAGTCATAAGTTCAACGGACCAGCCTTGAGATACGAAGTTGCGCTTTCTACAAGAAATGGGATGATTATCTGGGGTCACGGGCCGTTTCCTGCTGGAAAGTTTTCAGATCTCAAAATTTTCAAACTTAAGTTATCTCATTTATTGAAAGCAAATGAGAAAATTATCGGAGATGGTACGTACAAAAACCCGAAATGTGTGCAACGACATCACTTTCGAACAACTCGTGGCAGGCAGACTTATGAGAAAATAAGGGCACGACAAGAAACACTTTTCCGAAGACTCCGACATTTTTTTATTCTAAGTCATGTATTCAGGCACCGTCTCGATTTACATGCAACATGTTTCTTTTCGGTGCTTAATATTACACAGCTAGTTCTTCACTTAGATCAACCCCTTTTCAAAGTATCTTAGCAAAACAGTGAATTATCTATTTTTATGTAAATGGACACTTGGGGAATAACATATCTTCTGTCACTAAATTTCTATGGTTGTTTGTTGAAGTTTGCCTTTAAATTGTTTGTACAGTATATGCAAAGTAAAGCCAGTACTGTAGAAAAACGGTTTTTCATCTTATCACCCGGCAACGATTCGTCAGGCTCGTGTGCTGGAATATGAATTGCTCACTTGCGGATAACTTTCTGCCTTCCGCAAATACTAAGTCTTCTACTGTTCCATGTAATCGGAATTTTTGATATTTCTGGTTTTTGTGCTATTACAACTTTTTTTATTTGATTTGGTTTACATCTTTTTAAACCAATAACGTGTTGATGCTAAAATCATACTCATAGTAATTCGGGCGTTAACAAGTTACCTGCCGATATTGCTGTTGTTACAAAACTTACGAAAGTATTGATATATCAAAAGCGATATTTTTAGTTCGACCAATTTACGATCAGTTCTCAATAATGAGTACTGAGCAAACGCTCGATATATATTTCAAAACATATGAATGAACTCATATTATCAATTGCCTTAAATTTTGATACTTGGTTTTTTGAGTAATGCTAAACTTTCCCGAGCCCTCCGGGCTGGCCTGTTTGCGCGTCCCACACAGGAATCGTCGTGTCCCCGAGCCCTGATACGATGCGAGTACCGTCGGCGGTCAAATCTATGCCCCACACTGTGTCTGAGTGGCCTTGGAGTGGCTTTCTGACGCTGTTTCCGCTTTTTGTATACCAAAAACGTACCGTCTTGTCCCAAGATCCTGAAGGAATATGAGTGCTGTCGGTGCTTATTGCCACACATTGAACAGTACCTGTGTGACCTCGGAACGGCTGCCCGACGGGGTTGCTGCTTGGCGTGCCCCAAACATGCACTGTCTTGTACCAAGATCCCGAAGCAATGCGAGTGCCGTCGGCGCTCGCTACTACGCATTCCACTGGGCCCGTGTGACCGCAAAGTGGTTGCCCGACAAGATTGCCACTATCGGCATCCCACACACATACCGTTCTATCCAAAGATTCTGAAACGACACGAGTCCTGTCCGAGCTCATTGCGACGTACAAAACCGTGTTTGTGTGACCTTGGAGCGGCTGCTCGACGAAGTTGTCACTCTGCGCTTCCCAAACACGAACCGTCTTGTCCCAAGAACCTGAAACAATGAAACTGCCGTTCTCGCCAAATACAAGGCACTTCACAATGTTTGAATCATCTTGGAGCGGCTGCCCTATCAAATTACCTCTGAGTGCATCCCAAACACGAACCTTAATGTCTCCTGACCCTGAAACGATGCGACTTCCATCGGAGTTCACTGCTACGCACTTTACAACGTCTGTGTGACCTGGTGGCATTCGCGCTGAGCGCAGCATCCGCGCGGAGGTGGCGACGCCCTCCAAAATGCTGTACGCGCCGTGCACACGCGCCGGCGGCGACGAGAGAGACCACACTGCGCGAGGTACGAACATTGTTATTACAGCTCCACCAGCACCATGAACAACTACAAAATACGAGACATGTCCCTCCGCAGCTCCGCCAGTTCGGGACCGACTTCGGAGCTTTCCTACGCCACCACGGATCAGAGGTACCACATCTGGAGCACGAGTGAACGGCGGATGGTTTGCTGCAGCTGATGCAGGTAGATGGAGTTCTCACCGTGAAGGCGCTAGACGTGATTCACGAGCCGGCGGCAGCTTCAAGCGTGATGGAACGCGACAACAGCGCGATGCAGGCAGCAGCGAGTGCGCTCATCCATCAACAACAGCAGCAACAACAATAGGATCCGCGCCGCGTCGGCGCGGATTGATATCGCGTCGAAACGCATACTGGGTGTCAATCCCCATGCGTTCCCTAGAAGGATATTAAGGCTACAATATTGCTAATAACGGCGTACTAGAATGGTTTACAAGTGGAGTACAAAAAGTGCTACTATACGGCAGCACATGGTTACAGGTGGCGTACACGTGGTCAACTCGGCTCATTTTGTACGCCACTTGTAAATCAAAAATAGCCCCCTAGTATGCATCTTGTCAAGAATTCAAGGGCACCCTGTACAAAAAAGCTTCAACAAGCGTGCTCATGGCTAGATACCATATACGCCACAACTGGTCATGTAGACTTTTGCGAAGATTGTAACACATTGTAACTAGTACGTAGTAAAACTGATGCTATTGTTCTTAGAACATATTGCTAGTTTACAATGGAAAGGGAACAGTAATACAGGTTGTTGGACACTAACGAGGAACACCCTTCCGTGGGACAAGGATTCTTGCAGCCTCTTTCTTTGCCCTCGGAAACGAAGCATCACCCCCTACAAAAACAGTTCACAAACGCAGTAAGAGAGTGAGATCCAGTGCGTGCAGTTGCTCTCTCGCGAGCTTCGAGAATGTCCAGGACCCGAAATGATTCATGTTATAGGCGGAAGCACCGTCTCAAGCGAATCAACGACCCCGAATGCACCGAAACCCTCGAGTATGGGGTGGTGCAGAAGAGCGATAGAGCTCTTCAAAGATGCAACCACGTAGTTTCTTCCCCATGTATTGCTTCGGCGAAGAAGAAATGCGAGAAATGGGAGAGCTACCACAAAGGCTGCACAAGAAACCACAAAGTCCGTTCAACGGAGATATTCTCATGCATCGCGTTTTGTACCAAGAACGAATTGCAACAGTGTACTCAACGCCGGGTGTGCTGTGATACAAGTGGCTTCTTGGAGTCAACCGCATACCTGACAAATAAGGAGGCAGTAGGGGGAAAAAGGTGGTTAGAATACATCAAGTTCCGCAGTTATGTCGGGATGTAGGCTGTATTACCTTTCAAACCCTTGTATTGCGTCCCTTGCGAGAAGAGATGCATGGTTTCGCAAATGCAAAGCTATATCGAATGAAAGTACGCGAGAAGCGTCAGTTCGGGTCTCGCTCTGAGAATCCATGGATGGCTTACATCTCGGGCCTCATGAAAGGGGTTTGTACAATCTTTTATGATAGCGATACATGTTCCTCAGCTTCCACACTTTCCAGGTCTGGAGTGTAAACTTGTTCATTAAACTCTGAACTGGGTTGGACAGTTTTGCGTTGCGCTCATGTAGATCTCCTTCTACTCAAAAGAAAGTTTCATCTTCCAATGTGAAAGTGATCGTGAGATTCTTTTGGTCAGGTTGTAGCGACGGCATCGGGACGTGCTTCGGCAACTGCATTTGCGTTCTACAAAGCGGACTTGAAGGCCTTGTGCTATGATTGTTGAACGCTCGGCCAAGGGCTGAATGACGGCCTGTGTGCACCTGGAAGGCGATGAGATCCTTGAGGTTGCGCTTGGAGACTACATCTGCCAGCAGTTCGATAAATGCCTATAGTCCTTACAGAGCTATAACTTGAGCTTGTCCACGTTCACGGAGCAGGCGTCCTAGGTGACTTTGTTGTACGCGAAACGGAGCTCCAAAATGGCGGCTCACACAACGGAACCCTTGGTTGCTATTGAAAGCGAGTCCTCCAGCCGTTTGAACACGCCTATATTGACCAAGCCGTGGCCTGGCTCACACCATGCACCTTGCAACCTCATTCATCGTCATTGCGAGCTGTGCAGGCTCTTCATCTTCTCTAATGCAGTCTCCGGAAACAGGGGTCATCGCAGTGCTTGCCAGATCGGTTGTGTGCGGCTCAATGTCCAGCGACACACAATAGAGAAACAGCGCCGTTTCAATGCGACTCGGAGCATGTATAAGTTGCAGTCTTCGGACGTAAGTTAGGATCTCCGAAAGCGACAAACGCGGTAGGTTATATATGTTTTACAGAGCGTGCTGCAACGCCCTGCAATGCGGAGCCCCTCCGTGCAGGGACTGCGGATGCATCGCAGTAGACGATTGCAGCCTGCATGTCACAGCGATGGCAATACTCACCACGGCACGTTGAAACCACCTCTTTCTTGACGTACTTCTTCTCCGACGGGGGAGATACCATCGATGCTTGCGACAAATCATGCCACTATCGCAATGAATGGAAAAACGGCCCCAGCGACTGACGCCCGCGAAACGTTGCTCATAGCGTGAGGCCGTATAGAGAAGACAACGTATGAAGATCCAAGTAGTGACGGTTTCTATAGTATGGGACTCGACGTACTGCGAGGCGATCGAACCGGATTCATGAAATCATGAATGTCAAAGTAGTGCAATGCAATCGTTGTGGTTTTCGATACACTGTGGTTAGAATGCATAATGCTTCACAGTAATGGTGCAATGGGTTGTGAAACTGTAGAACACATTATATTCAAACGTATTTCATTGCGTAGCTGACGAGATAGAGAGAGGATGGTATAGCTAGAGCTCTTCTAGGGAACGAACAGTTGCCGTGATAGTGGCAGATAAGATCCGGGCAGAGACCTGCATCAAGCAGTTTTGCTTCGACAAGGACCAATAGCTCGATTGCCTCTTTGTCCGGTTGAAACCGGATTTCTCATTCCGTTACTCATGACATCGCATGCTACCCCATGAGGGTAGTTTTGAATGCAAGCGAAAATGAATTCCCGGTGTCAGATGTGGGTGAGGATGGCAGAAAAAAATTACTGGGTTGAAACGTTTTGCCAAGCCACCCAACAATGGAGTTGCAGAGCTCGGCATTGCTGCGATTTTAGCTAGGAACTCAAATTTAGTTGCCGAAGGCCTCTGAACCCGCGCTGTATAGGAGTTGAGGGCGGAGTAATATTGTTCAGGGAAGATGGAGGGGTGATCAGAACGAAAAGAAGTCGGCAGTCGAAGAAACAGATTTGATTTTTCTTTTCAATGAACTCTGTGAACTATCCCTTTTCCTTTTCAGTACGCGGCGCTATGGGTTTTCGTATTAATTGAATTCATGTGAAGAGGTGCTCGAGAAACTAAGGCCACAAGCGTCCAGATCTGCGCAAGGTCATGTAACTACGAGAAACGCTACCTTTTTAAAGGTCTTACTAGTGCATTTGTGTGCAGGAAGTCCCTACAGACCTCCATAAGTTCTGTCTCTCTTGCCCGATGTAACTCTACTCGGATCCAAAAGAGTTTTTCTTTCTTTGATATCGAAAACCACAGTCCAAGAAGAAACTCCATACTACAAAAAGAGCCTTCGCAAAATTCTGCCCTTCATACTGTCGATAGACAGTTATTCGGGACAAAGGAGCTTCCAGATCGTTTTCGAATTCTATTCGTAAACGAAAAGCGTGCATGCCAGTATTACACTGGAATGGTGGGGGTCTGAGAAGTCTACTATCCACACAACAATATGGAATTCGATCGAAGCTGCGTACGATAATGAAAGTGACCCGGAGAAAACAAACGTGGACCTTGTGCTTCCATGGGAGTTGGAACCGCTTGAGGTGCTGGAAGGCTCAAAATCTATTCACTATCATCATGAAAGTATATCGAAAGCTACCACAGTGGAGCCTGGTTTCTTGCCTGCCATTGCGCCAGAACTAGAAGTGTAGAAAGAGAATGAACTATACTTCAGAGCTTAAATATTGTGGTGGGAGACAACCTTACCTCCTCCTTCCATTCCTGGTTATTGCGTGACTATTCCATGTCCCAGGGATCTCAATACTGTCTTTGTTCGTCTCTGCATCGGGTATTACCGGCATTATACACCATTCTGTTACGACGTATTGTTGCTCAAGAACAATGTGATGCGTTGTCATTGGTCTCAATCTGAAGCAGAAAGACTTGCGGATACCACGTTCACACGAATCATGGACTTAGCGGACAAAGTTCGATCCCAGCTCTCATTTCCATGGATACAATTTCAAGCAGGTCAGGAAACCCAGCTTGGGACTAATATGAGAGGACAGTCAACCTACCGATTCGTTTATCCACGACGGTCACATAACGATTTGAGTGGCTTCAATGGGATCCCCTCTCTACACACGCCTGCGATACCACAGCGCACCAGGCCCCAATCCCTGTAATCTCACGGAAAATGGTGAGTATTATCACAACTCCTGTTCATCACCTTGAAAATGCAAGTCCGACCGTAATAAGCCAATCAAGGCACCGAGCTTGGAGCACCATGTTACGCTTCAGCAGCCCACGAGCACAACCTTCTTATCACCACAGGCATCCAATTTCAATTGTAGTAGCAGTAGCACAGCATCTCCACCACTCGGCCATCTGTCACACCTCAGCACGAACTAACACATGCCCAACGCGCACATGTCTGCCTGCAAGCGCCTTTGCCTGTCAGGCAATATGGCGCCATATATCGGCGAGTACCCCATAGTATATTGCGACCGCCAGCCACTCCAAAGCATAGCTTCACAAAACCGTCGCGACTGACCACGAAGTTATCTAGCTCGAGGTCGCCGTACAATATGTTCAACGCGTGCAAAGAACGACTGAAAATCAACATCTGCATGCAAACGTAGCCTTCAATGGCAGTCGCGGGTGCACCAGTCTCGACAAATCAGAGCTTGGACGCTCCATGACAAACAGGAACAGGAGCGAGCTGAGCCTCTCAGCCTTCTCGAAGGCGGAGGGCTGTAACGGGGTATTCATACGCGGCAACTGCGCGAACATGCGCCGCTCTTTGAGAAGACGGTCTGTCCTGGTTGACCACAGAATGTCCAGCCCTTGTATGGCTTGATTACTACTTTGGGGGCGTCCCTTTGCACGGCTGAATACACAACGATGTAGCGCCCGCACCCACAGTGCCTTGGAGCCTGCAGCGCTACGCTGGTAGAAGTGGCGGCTGCCGGATGACGGCGATGCTCGAAAGAGCTCGGCGAGCTCAGCGGCGCAATAACTCAAGTATAGCGAGGACAGGGAGATGGTGTTGGCATAGATTCATCCTGGATAATTGGGCTCTTCATCGGTGATTTGCAGCTGATTATCACGTCAGGCGTAGAAGTGCTTGCGACTGAAGATGAGCATTTGGTTTGAACGTAGCGGGTACACATGGGTCGCAGCTGCACCCAGTATGAAGGCCAGGGACACACACAGCCGCATGGTGTGCTGTCGCCGGCAGTTTCGCCACGCTATAGCGAGGGAAAGATACAGAGAAACACGGCGATGATCGGCGCTATGGTGGTCATAAAGCCTGCGATGGTGATGCTGCCGACGACGTGATCAGGGTTGTGGAACAGCGTTTGACTCACGTCATCCCACAGCTCAATGAACTCTTCTACGAAACAGGTGAGGCTGGTTGCGATTGCAAGCGTGGAGGGAAGCGTGACGAAGTTCTGTTTGACTTGCTTTAATGCGTTCGTGTTGGTGAGCATGGCGGCGTCGTATGTAGATAACATGAGCGTTGGGAATGCCCTGGTTACCACAATCATTGATGGTGTGTCGAATCTTGACGCTGTCGCCTTTCAGACGCCTGACGACGTTGCTGACGTCGTTGTGGTCAAACAGGACACAAGAAACACGGCGAGGAAGGGGCCCTGCTCGGACACAAAGGCGCCAACACGACGCAGGAGGCGGCGATGATGGCCGCCACTAAGATATTGGTGATGCGCTGCACGCTGCGTGTGGACAGCAGGAATAGGAAGGCGCCAATGATGTTCAAAGAACACCGAGTGGGAGCAAAGTTGGGGGCTGGAAATTGCAGTTGGTGAAGGAGATCCTGGCGTCGGCGGCGTCGATGTTTGGGCGCCACGCAACTTGCCCAGCCCAGTGGCACTCTTGTGAAACTGTAGTCGCGCAGTTGGAAAGCAGAACATTTGTAAAACAATAGTGGCAGTCTGCGAATGGCGCACTGGGCCGTTATGAGCAAGTGTGCTACTTATGGCGTACAACTACCTTTGGTAGATGTTGTACGCCACTGGTACATTTTCTCGAAGTAAACCTACTAGTTATTGCTGTACACTTGGACGCCATTTAGGTTTTAGCAGCACTGCAGTCCGCCATCTGTAATGTTTGAGTCCTTCTAGGGGTTACGTACGCTCACAAGTGTACATAGCAGCACTTCCAGCAGTGGCAGCACAGAACTTTGACAAGACGCACAGTCTACGTCGCTTACGACACAACAGCGAACGTCGCGAGCTGTTTAAGCTACATGCGCGCCGCAGACTTGTGGACGTTTCCCGGGTTGGCCGAACTCTCTGGCGCGCATCATTTATATCTGGATGCCTGGAAACGATCGGTTTGTAACGGCGTGAGGAAACGAACGTTTGTTCAGCGCTTCCAAATGGCACGACTCGCAAACGCATCGCTCATGTATGCAGAGGCTTGTCGCGACGAATGGACCGCTACGCGCTCCAATACACTTTATGGCGCGCACGCAGTGCGAATATTCGAGGAATGTTTGTACATGGGGGAAGGTGATCTAGACGGCATCGTGACGGCTCTAACAGCGTCTGTATGTCACCGCAGCGAGAAGGACTACTGGATGTTGGAACGTAACAAACACAAGCTGTTATTGGTAAATGCACTACCAGCACAATCGTACGACCGTACTGTCGGTGCGACGCGGAGGGCGCGCCAGCGCGTCTGCCGGTGCGCGTGCTCGTCGAGGCGCAGCTGACCATGGCATGCACCAACAAGACGAGCGCGGAGGTACTGCTGCACGGCCTGCTGCAGCACAGCCGCGTGTTTGTAGTGAAGCGCGACGAGCGCTTCGTGAGCGAGGTGCTGCGCATGAGCCGATGGTTCGAGCGCGACTTTGTGTGCATCGTAAGGCCGCCGGAAGAAGCATTTCATCGACGGTATGAGAGGTTTGCGTGCGTGTGGCGCTTGGCGGATGGGGGCGTGCGTGGCGCGACTGTGAAGTGAGAGGCGGACGCGCTCAAGGGCGAGACGTGGCTGGCGCCTTGGCGCGCATGCTTCAACGCCTGGGAAGTGGAGCACAGCGCGCAACCGTTCGGATGAGAGCAGATTTGCGGTCAGTGAGGTGCTGTTGTGACAGCCGTCTTCAGTTGGTAACATTGGCGACCAGCATATTTGGCCTGGTAACTGCACAGTTTGATACCCAATGCGTAATAACAAGATCTACTCAATCATACGCCTTCGTTTCCTACTAGCCCGATATACTGCTCTGCATGATCCCTTGAGCATCATATATACACTGATGCCAGAATATTGTGGCTTTGCATGGATTAGGAAATCCTGGCATCTCCAACTCCAGGAACACATATTGGACCTCGTTGAAGAGACACAGTGCCACCGCTCGACCCCCATTCAATGTAATTGTCGCACTCAGCTACTTCATAATCATCGATCAACTCCTGAACTGCTTCGCGACTAGAATCAAATTCATCAAGGCGCCCATCACACAGCCGCTCTTTTCGGTTCTAAGACTGCATTTCGTTTCCGCACCCTCTGTAGACTCTGTGAACCTGCATGGGATCAACCTCTCTCTGTATAACGTCCGAAATGAACATGTACATCCTATAGAATCCTAAGCGAGCTGTTCAGCTGTTGGCACTTGTGTTGTATGAAGCCATGTCGGCTGGCGAACATGTCATGAGCACTCACGTTGGGAGACAAAAGAACTAATTCGCACAAACCCTGGGGTGTTCATGCTCAAACTGAGCAACCCGAGCGCGTTGGCGTCTTTAAGTGTGCAATGACCAAGTTCAACCCAATTTTCGAGAACATTCAACAGACTGGAACTGAGAAGGTACACGAACAGTCCACCACGGGCCTCCTCTGCGATTGCGCTGCGACAAACATGATTTGCGCCAAGAAGGAACTTTACAAACGGCACAAGCAAGAGAGTGACGAGAACGTCATCGAAGACACGCGTCAGGACTGCTGCCCTCGATGCGGCTGGTCATAGTACCAACCTACCTTATATGGTAGGTCGAACGTCACAAGCAGCCATTGTATTTGTGGCCATACTGGCTAGAAAGGGAGAGTTTGAGACGGGATTTGAAAGGAGATGAAAAGCAGGAGATTGTGCCCTGTTGGCCAACTTATCTTCGCTTCTGCAGCCGCCGCCTTAACCACTGCATTCTTTCCAGTATCGCTCCTGGTAGTACCGTGTATGTTCCCGCTTGGAAGCAACGTACGGCCAATATGAATCGTTTACGGATATGAAACAGAAGCACTATCTATCCCGTTAACTTCCGGGCATACTACAGTTGACACCGAAATGACAAAACTAATGAACAGATTCTCCACTCCCATGTAGAGATTCTGCACTTGTACCATTGCCAGAATCGCAAGACGGCGTTAAATTGGCTCCGTTGCTTGACCTCAACAACCTGCTGTCCAATGTGGCGTCTCCTGTTTCGCTGTTTATACGTAAAAACAAAGTGCTGCCTTGCGGGATACGGGAAACACGCTGCAAGAGGTTCGAATGGGTTAGCACGTGTTCCGTCTCTACGTGGACTTCATATAAGTACAATGAGGTATTAGTGGAACCGTGTGAGACACTTTCGTTCTCGTTGCACCCTTCTTTTGAATTATGTTGCCTTGTAATAGCGTCTGAACCTTCTGTTGTATCCGACTGGCTCTCGGAAAACTGGATGCCACCGCAACTCTCTCCAATTTTTGCTTCTGCCCTGAAGCTCGTAGTCCTTCGATCGCTATGTTTCCTTCGGTACCATGCTCGCCGTTTTCTCAATCTTGTAGCACGACTTTGTGCAGATTCTGTGGCTCTGTATTTTTGCATACGTTTACGTCGTTTCTCATTTTCCGAACCACGATTATTGCTAATCTCACGCCACAGCTTCTTTCGAAGCGAACCATTGGCAGCTTCCGTCGTAATCTTTGCCATGTTTTCCTATATGTCCGAAAGTAAGTGAACGCCCTCGTCCGTCGGCTGCACACTGCCACAAGACCGTGAATCACGTATCGCAACCATGGTGGCATCTCTGGGAACTAGAACATTCTTCACAGGAAACGTTATATTACTTGGGATTCGATGTGGCGAAACATGTTTGTTATGAGAGGAAACCTCTTTGGGATGTTGTTCTGCCTGAGTAGGCATCGGATGACGTCGTGCGACGATTTCACCTCCGAAGAAGAATTGGATCGTGTAACGTGCCGCGGACCCGCGCGGCACCTTCCACTCATTTCAATTCAAGGTTATCGCCAGGGGCATATACGATGGTACTTGTCGCAAGTTTTGAGATCCAGTTTTATTTGATTTTTATGGATTCCAAGTGAGCCTAATACTGTACATGTGATGTGACAAAGGTACAGTTGAAGACAGTACCGTCGGTACATCGACTCATGCATGACGTCGGGATGATCGAGGGTGTTTCGCAACCCAGAATGTTTGCCACTGGTGTCACAGCCGCAATGAAGAGAGTCTTTGCTCTTTTCACCTCGATATTCTTTTTGTGGGAGGAAGGCGAAAGCTCTTGAATTATTCTTGAAACTGATGCCGCCACACAACCGCAGAAGTTGCGGTAAACTTCTAGGAGTTTTAACTAACCGCGAACCACTACTATACGATCGAACGTTCTGTATCGAACTCGACGAAAACAAAGCTTGAAGCGCAACAACGTCCGCAGTGCGAGCTTCTTGCGGAACGTATTGCGAATAACGTTCCCGGCTTACGCTCAATCTCATGTTCTTGTGTGGTGGTCATCTTGTACACTTCATGTCCGGTAGTCCCGGGAACTGTGATGTACGGAACTGTTGCAATTCCACGAAGACAAACCCTCATACATATTACGGCGTAGGAGTACGAATCGCATGGGAATGGAGAGGAGATGAACACCTCTTTCACACTTCTGAACGAGACGGGAAAGAGAACATGGTGTTTGTGTGTGATGTTTCACTGATCGGCACATTCTGATGAAGTATGGCTGCTACCTAACCAATATAGGTTATCCATATGAGAACCAACATGGTAATTCTTTCTTCGAATCAGTCTAGGTAATGCATAATTCTCATAGTGAATCCATTGAAAGAGCTTTGCTCGATACTGCCTTAAATCAGGTACACAGTGAGCTACTTTTCAGTGAAGACTTTCTTCACGCCTCTCAAGGAAACTGCTCCGGATCCTAACAGTGTCTCTCACTCTCCATCAATATAGTAACTTGTACAGGAGATGTCCAGAAAGCCAACTACTCGCCTTGTGCAGGAAATGGATTCAAATGTTGTCTCCGAATCTCTCCGGCCTGTACAGTATACCACATCCAACCCTTCGTTATGGATCAATCCGTATTGCCACCAAACGTCAACAGATACAGTGGTAATAATTTTATTGACAGCTTGAGGACTCTCTGAAATGTTCAGAGCTATTTCAATCTCCTTGATGTTCTTGATCTCGCCGTAATACATATCCCGTTTCGTTTGCTGCACACTTCTCCCGATTTCTTGGGACCCCATCGAAGGTTCTGAGCAGCCGCTGTCACTAACAAATTCTGCTGCTACGCAGTACTTTTGCCTCGCATCTCTTCGACGCCTTCCACGACGTTTATGTGAAGTATAAGACTCGACCGAGAACTGGCCACCATCTTTATGAAGCTTCGCATTCTGGAATTCTCTGACACGGAGTACCTCAAAGTTGTTAGTCGAGTGGTTCTCCCTTAGATATCGAGCAATGTAGAATATGTTGCTTATTGGATGTCGTGGTCTCTGGAGTAGAGGGTCTGGATGCTACTGAGGTGTGGACCCGTACTGTGCAGGTGTACGATAGAAGTGCATATGTAGTCTACACATGATGGTGATGCATATGCAATGCTTCGAGTGCAATACGATCTATGCAAATGTGGATACTGTAGAGCGCCTACTGAGAACACAATTTACTACTTATATAGATCGTGAGACTGCGTTAGAACTTTATTGAAGAACAACATCATAAACAAATTCTACTACAACCTGAACAACTATTCTTCTACTGTACGTCCGCGCATCTGCGCCTGCCGTGCTACCCCGCGTCTGCTTGTCCCTACGGACCTCAGCAGCGCATCATCCGGACTACGGCGCCCGCACGCCTGTGGTTCGAACCCCACGGCCGTTTGATAAGCAACTGCGGCCATCTGAATACTACTGAGATTGGACGAAACCCCTCTGCCGATGCAGAGCATTGTGGTCTGTGCCCTGGTGACGTCAAATTCATTTTGGTGCAATGATGTGGTGAATGGCAGAAATGCTATATTTTCGAGGGCCCGCAGAAGTGGATTTATTAGAGCTGATTCTAGAAGCGGCGTGGCGAAAGATGCTCTTCAACGACGCAGACCATCTTGGTGTTTGTCCTGCTGCGTTGTTCACCAAGACGACCTTAGTTGTTTCCATCAACTTGCGCCCCGCTCGCTTTACTGACTTTACTTCACGTAGCTTTGTCAACAGAAGCGCATTCTTTGCCACCAGGTCTCGGTACATCGAACAACCAGCTAAATGCACTCCACTGACCGGATGACAATCACCAATTGGCCCAACGTCTCCAGATCCGCGCAGGTCATGTACTCAGCGTACATGACTGATCCATCTTCGACTTGCTTGGCACACCAACGTGCATTACGATCTGCTAAGAAACTCAACCATTCAAATTATTCGTCGCCTTCCGCCTTGAGCCAAGCCCCATTTCTCACACCAGTACCCAACTGCTCCTTTCTCATTGCAGGAGATATTTTCTTTGAACAAAACCCAGTTCTCGCAGCCTCCATCAGCCCAAAACGCAACATAAGTACACACAAGCACTTCATTCTTTCATGCAGTCTACCTCCTTCCAGAACAAAATTCCTCTCACAATGGACCAACGTCTCGCAATATACATCCAGGAACAATTCTTCGCATGCCCCCGAGCAGGCGAACGGCAGGAGATGTGTAATTTGCTTTGCATGCTCCTTCTCATGCTTCCAAGTTTGCGGCAACATATTGGGATGGCACGCAGATGCATTGCCGGCTGGAAGCACATTAAGCCCACGCAATCATCAGTTCCCCTTACAAAACAACTCTGTCCTGCCCTGGCATACTACCTTATATCAAATGAAAACACCGCTTCTGCTTCAACATTGCTATTATCATACGGCGCTTGCTTAGGAGACTCGGAAGCCAGGAACCTGAAATGGAGTCAGATCGCACTCCCAGAGAATGTTTGTCTATCCGCATACGGCCCTAACGCAGCTCGAGTGGACATTGTAGATGCCAAGACCTCTAGAAAAACCGGTCGTCTCCAATTTGTGCCCGTGACAGACCCAGATATTGTCCAGTTCCTATTGTTATATCGAACAGCAAACCTCAACCAGTTGCAGTACGCTCCACAACTATCATATCATAGATACGAGAAAAGTCTCAAAAAAGCCGCACGTACCTTCCAAATTACCAATGCGGGGCTCACCACGCACTCCGCACGAATAAGAAAAGCGACTGAGGATTACATCAAAGGCACTCCTGTAGACCAGATTGCCATCAACGGACGCTGGAAATCTTTAACATCTCTGCGATACTACCTCGACAACGGCAAGTCTTGGATACTCAATATGAACATTTCTGCGCAGCAACAGCGGCGTATCGGATCCAGTGCACAAAGTCTTCTGCAATTTCTTCAACGTCTCTGACGCCTCGTTCACGGCGCCGCTACTTTTTGTATAACACACATCTGTAACGTTTATATTTAACTATACCGTGCTTCGGTCTTCAAACACTCCAACAACTCAATTGACGGCAATCCATTCCTATCACCCTCCTCATCTGCCGATGCTCCCACCGTGAACCATCTTCCCCATATTCTGCCTGTTCGTTCTTGTTATTACTCACTACCAGCCTTCGCGTTTTCCATCCAGCCCTCGCTATCTGAAAGCGCTATGGCAAATCCCCCTCCCCTATCCCTTCCCATCCCTACATCTTCATCGAACCCCGTCCACATAACTAGAGCCAGACCGTCAAATCCTCCACCAAACACTTCACACCCGCTGCATATCGGAAGCGCTGTTCCAGCAGCAGTCCCAATTCTAGAGGATCCGCCAAATCTCTCCACCCCCTCTCTTCCAACCTTCGGCAATCTTCGCTCCCAAAACAGTGCCTTTTACATGGCAAATCTTTCAAATGCGCAGCTACACTCTATCTCGCAAAGCGCTCCGGCTCACCTTCGCACCAGTCTTGGCCCTTTTCCTACCACACAACAGCTCTTGGCTGACGTACTCCGTCTCAAGGATATCGAATTCACGTCATCGTCATCTCACCAACCAAGTGACGCAGAGAATCACAGTACCCTTATGAAAATGACCCCCCCAAATGTGATACAAATGGCTCGTGAGAACCCCGAACACTTGAAAAAGCTGATGGCATCTGCCTTAAAAGAAGACCAAGCCCTCAGTCCGCGAACAGTTCCCGATGCCAACCCCTTCGAGGTTGCTTCGATCGCGATCTCATGGCTCTTCTCGGCAACCAATCAGTTGCAACAAGCGTCCATTCCACTTGCCAATCCGAGGTTGGCGCCAACAGCACAGCCCGCTTCAACCACTCCCGCCCCTGCCCACAGCGGCGCTCTCCTTTCCCTTTCTATCCCCACGCCACATCAGCCCGCCAACCTCCAAAACTCGGATGACTCAGATGATGAGAACCGCCAGCATCCAGCAAAAAGGATCAAGCAGGTCATAGATCCGAAGACATTCTCTTTCGGGGTTACCAAAACCCACCAAACATGTCTGTCCCACTACCCGGGAAAAGGTCTAAGCTCCACAAGCTTGAAAGTGGAGCAGCTCATCGGACCGGCCATCTTTTCCATACTAACGTCTCAGGGAACCGACATTCCGACATTTCTACAACATCATTTCAAGCATTGGAGACGAACCGCAACGGGTCAACCAACTCCGTCGGAGATGGAAGCAGTAACACTCGGGCGTTTGATCCACCTCGAAATGCTCGTACACGACTCAACCAAGGAAGCTCTCGAGCAGAGACCCTCCTTGGAAGTTGCGCTCCGTCGTCTGTACGCAATACTGCGTGTCGAGGAAGGCCTCTCCACAGGCCTTCACGCGGAAAAGCGCGACGCATGGGACGAAGTGGTCCATCTACTGGAGACAGTCCCGCAAGGGACAGTCAGATCTCAGGATCTAGAGGAGGTAGTGACCAAGAACATAACCCTTCAGAAGAAACGGCTGTCAGCGCTGAAGGCAATCCAAGAAGCCAAGTCGAAGGCGCGCAACAATTCGAGAAGGCAAACTCGATCCTACCACCAGAATCACGGGCACACCCAGAATCAACAGCAGAACTACAAGAATCGTCCTTCTGGGAAGTGACCAACTCCACTGCGTTCATTCCCATATTCCCTATACCTCGCGTGAACTCTCTTCTGTCTAATTGTCCCCGAGCTCTTGTGGTTATAGAATCGCTTACCCATCTCTTTCTTGGACCCAACCAACTACGCAAGAAGCGAAAACGATATCCTCGCTCCATACACTCGCATCTCAACGCACAACGACATGTCCTGGACAGTGTATCTTATTTTCTCACCCACTCATCCATCTCCGAAGATGAGGAAGCCATCCACGATTACACCTTCCGAGCCTTTCCTGACATGTTATCTACGCCAGCATTTGACCACCTTTACAAAACTAAGTCCGAATGGTTCTCAAGAGGCCTCTTTAACCCAATCAAACCATCCCGTCTCTCGCTCCCACCCTCTAGGCAATCTCTCCCTCCCGGAGCCTCGCATCACTGGATGTCTAGAGTCCCCGAGGATATTAGACGTCTCTTTCTTGGCCCACAACACTCTAAGTTTGAAGAATTTCTGTATTCTACTCTCTTCCAAGCCCAGAATGCCTTCTCAATCCGCAGTTCACTGCCGAAACCTCGCACCCACGCTACTCCGTCGAACTATCTCCACCTCTTGGAAAAGATGCACGACTCTGGAATGTTAACCTGGTCTCTCCAATCGAAGGAAGACGAACGTTACTCCCAACTCGCGGACGTCATCCAACTTACCCTATTCGCTGTCACGAAATCACCGCAAGAAGACCGTTTGATATCTTGGCCTCGCGTTCAAAATCTCCTTCTGCCCGACCCACCATATACCTCTCTCCCCGATCCAAGTCTTTTTCAGTCCATCCTTCCCACGCAGCAACTGTCAGCCATCTACCTGGATGTAGCCAATATGTTTCATAATATTGTGCTCCCCTCCACGCTTTCAAGGCTTTTCCCACTGCAGAAAGTCACCACTGACCACTTATCTTCCTCTTTTATCGCGAGAATCTCTCAATATCTCAGGAAGCCCATTGGAAAAGGAGTGAGGCTTCGAACATGCCAGGCAACAATGTCTATGGGGTTTAAATGGTCAGTCTATATCAGTCATACATTTGCAGGCCACCTCCTTCAAGAGTCATTTCATATATTCCGCCAGTCCCGCATTGCCCCTCGCGCTGCCTTACGCCTACTGCCTTTCTGCCGGGAGAATGCTCCGTTTGTCGTCAGCGAAAAACTATCCCTGCTGCTCCATATTATCGATGACATCGGTATTGTCATCTGTAATTGGACCCCGCAAGCACTACTCTTTCTCTATAAGATCTTGAGAACAGTATTCTCCGCAGCGAATTTACCGATCAAACCAAGCAAATCGTGTCCTTTCGACAGCGTCGTGCGACAGAACCTCCCCTTCATCGGCTGTATCTGGAACTTGCAGGATGGCCTCGTCTTCCCTATCCGACGCAAAATGGACAGACTGCACTGTTCTTTGCAAGAACTATTTCGATCCAGCGCGATCAACCACCATGAATGGCAGTCTATTCTTGGGAAACTCATATGGCCTGCCTTGATTAACCGACCCCTCTTGTCATGTTTCAACGCTGTTTATAGACACTCTTCTCGCCTTGAGAGTGGGCATATTACTCTATCGCAACAGGACAAGAGGGAGATATCTCTATTGTCCACTCTTCTGCCGATGGCAGTCGTAGATGTCAGGTTACCTATTTCGAACATTGTTGTCACCTTCGATGCGTCGCCTACCGCAGGTGCTGTCCTATTCTCAATTGTACCCATTCATTTCGCTACAGAACTCTGGCGACTACCACATGCACTGGCACAAAACCCCAATTCTCAAGGCATCGAATTCATGAGGAACACAGAAAAGGTTCGCAGAATTTACAAATCTCTCTCCTGGAGTACGGCGATTGTACACAAATGGAAGAAGCCCGAACATAATAATTGCCTCGAGACAGCCACCGCAGTTCTAGCTCTGAACTGGCTCATCCATCATGGCCTTAATCGATGCCGGTTAATATTCTTCACAGACTCAATGGTCACTCTTGGAGCCTTGAGAAAAGGAAGGTCCTCGTGTATTCCGCTTCTTCTCCGCTGCCGTCGATTTGGACCATTATGCCTTGCAGTCGGGATACGTGTGTCGTTCGTGCACATTCCATCGGAAATGAACGCCGCCGATGAACCATCTCGGCCATAAGAGAGAGCCGTGTCGAAGACTCTCTCTGTAAGAGCATGGCCTCAATATCTTTCGTCGATCACGGGATGGGAACAGTACATCTCCTGTCGAGAGTACTTTGTGCTTTAAGTTGTGCTTAACTGCACGGTGCTAAGACATGGCCGTCTGCACCACCCAGTACCCAGACATTAACGATCTTACGCCGCGAAGCGATAGCTTTGCGATGAATAATATATTTTCGAGGGCCCGCAGAAGTGGATTTATTAGAGCTAATTCTAGAAGCGACGTGGCGCAAGATGCTCTTCAACGACGCAGACCATCTTGGTGTTTGTCCTGCTGCGTTGTTCACCAAGACGACCTTAGTTGTTTCCATCAACTTGCGCCCCGCTCGCTTTACTTAAAACCCACCCACCCTACCCTGGAACAGTACATCTCCTGTCGAGAGTACTGTGTGCTTTAAGTTGTGCTTCACTGCACGGTGCTAAGACATGGCCGTCTGCACCACCCAGTACCCAGACATTAAAGATCTTACGCCGCGAAGCGATAGCTTTGCGATGAATAATATATTTTCGAGGGCCCGCAGAAGTGGATTTATTAGAGCTAATTCTAGAAGCGACGTGGCGCAAGATGCTCTTCAACGACGCAGACCATCTTGGTGTTTGTCCTGCTGCGTTGTTCACCAAGACGACCTTAGTTGTTTCCATCAACTTGCGCCCCGCTCGCTTTACTTAAAACCCACCCACCCTACCCTGGAACAGTACATCTCCTGTCGAGAGTACTGTGTGCTTTAAGTTGTGCTTCACTGCACGGTGCTAAGACATGGCCGTCTGCACCACCCAGTACCCAGACATTAAAGACCTTACGCCGCGAAGCGATAGCTTTGCGATGAATAAATCGTTTTCTATTCCTGGTGCTATTCCGTTATGCATCGTCCGAAGAGCCAGAAGATTATGATTTTTGTGAAAGAGGTGTGTCGCAATGTTTGATCTGGCATTCATCCGTGTACCGATCTCGCCTAGAAGGCGTTCGACAAGAAACTGTGACGTGATCGGGAGGGGCCCACATTGCTTCAAGAGTTCTAGTATATGTAGCATTGCATGGGTAGAAGGTGTGAGACAAAAT
This sequence comes from Gracilaria gracilis, assembly GCA_030374805.1. Classification (NCBI taxonomy): domain Eukaryota; phylum Rhodophyta; class Florideophyceae; order Gracilariales; family Gracilariaceae; genus Gracilaria; species Gracilaria gracilis. The sequence continues at coordinate 482,464 of JARGSG010000199.1, forward strand.
GAATTTTGTTGAGTCGATGCGAACTCTAGTACGAAGGAGGCGTACAACTCTTCTACGACTTCATGAAGATTTTCAACGGTTGTACTGTCACATCTGTATTGAAAGCATGAAGAAACCAATCTAGACGTTACCCTCCATATCTTCAAATGCTTTTTCCCTACTTTGAAGCTGTGTAGGAACGGCAAAAGGAACTATTCGGAGTGTCGTTTGATGTCTTCTGCCTTGAAGCCGCCAACACCTTTCAAGGGGAGTGGTAACTGACCCCCAAGAGCTTGGAATTCCGGCTTGGCACTGCATTATACTTTCATCTATTGCATCTACTACATCCAATCTGATGCAATACTTAGGCAGATGTCCGGCCTTAGAAAGTCCCGGGTGGGTTCCTGTCATTAACTTCAGCAAGTGCTTGCACAATCCAAGTAGTACGAGGTGCATCACATCGTACGGGAATGAATATTTGAAGTCTAACGAAAGTGCTCCTAAGCAAGAGTTGTTTTTGATTCCCGTGGTCCTCGCGATGGCCTTTCTTTCGTTCATGGTACATGTTTCTTTTGAAAGGGCTTTCCAAACAGAGATTATATCCTTCGAGGTGCGTTGGTTGGCATATTCGATCTCGGTTACATTTCCTCTACGATGATTTTCACCTCCTACTAATGCTTTACGGACAATGGAAACAGGGCAACCTGGGAGAACACATAGACTGCCGCATTGAGATACATGCTTTCGGCGCTTGTGACAAAACCGGCAGAACACAGCGCTACTATGTCCTGTGTAACCCAATACCTTCGACGCAGCAGGCCAATCGGCTGTGAAATACAGCACGAAGGCCTTCAGTTTTCTAATCTTTTTGTCGGCGCAGACCACGCTAACCCCGTTCTCCAACTCTATAAGGTCAGATATAATTGGATGTAAGAAGGTGTCAAAGTAGTCCGTGGAATGATTGCCAGGAGCCACGCCAAGCACGAGAGAGTTTACCGCTCTGCTTCTTTCTTTGGGGTGGAAGTTAAGAACGGTACACAAGATCGGCCACGAAGAGATGGGGCTACCCCTTTTATCCTTCAAACATTCAAATCCATCCGTGGATAAAGAAATGTATACGTGGATCTCATCATGGAGTTCCGTGGTGGCGTCTAGAACTTCTTCAAACCTCCTTCTAAACATATCGCCGTGGTAGAAATCGTGGAAACCTTCTGGCGCCTTGTCTTCGTTGATCCCTTTTTGAGCACGTTTGAAGCCATCTTGCATCTCTTTGAATGACCCTGGAGCTCTAAGCAACGCTCGTAAAGCTACGGAATGTTTCAGAAACCAGAACCGCCGACTAGATACTCCAGAAAGCGGGCCATTGCACGTGGGACAATTAGAGGCGCCTTCGAGCTTCCCACTCTTTGCTACGTGCTTATTGGCACACATTGAAACGGAAGAGGTGTTCAGAAGTGACCCACGCACTGCGTACGAGATAAGAGATCTGTATGAAATCCTGGAGCAAATGGGGTCGATAGACATCAAATTTTGTATCGTGTTCTGCGAGACACTTGATAATTCTGCTGCGTATAAGAAGTTTTTCAGTTTCAGAAACTGTGTCCTTGTAGCACTTTCCTTACTAGCTACAGCATCAATGTCGGATATGTGGAGTGATTATTCACTTTCAAGTTCTTCATTGTCCATAGTGCTGGATATTCCACTGGAATCTGAAAAACATGAGTCTGAATCATGTCTTAGTTCTCGGACATCTTGATCTGTCCCCAAGGGCTTTTCAATATCACCATGTTCATGACCTTCATCGTCGTCCTGGTGCTCACGGTTTTTCCAAAGTTCAAAGACAGGAAGATCTGCATTTTCCAGATTGGATTCTATGTTTACACCAGAAGATGATGTGAAAGCTTCCGGCATTAGGTTCTCTTCATGTGAGGTTTGGTCGGCGTTTTCTCCAACGAAGTGTTCTCCGTGCGGTTCTACAGATGTTAGTTGCTCACTGGTTTTCGATAGCTCCCATCTGCATCTTCTTCTCTTTATGGGAATCAAATCAGCCTCTTCGGGTTCTATGGTCTGTGATTCTGTACTTTGTGCTTGAACATCAACGTTGTCATCGGAATGCAGTCCTTCTCCTTGGCCTCGCAATTGCCACCTGCCTCGACATTTGTGTGGTATTTCCATTTATACCAGTCTTAAAATCTCACTGACCGTGTTGAAGATTTGTTCCTCTCTGGGCTCCCCCAGGCCACAATTACAATAGTCAATGAGAGTCAACATGGAAATACTATTTAATCACTGGAATCTTTTCAATATTTTACAACTTTTGGAAAACTTCATATGACAAGTTACGTTCATGAAGAGAAAGAAGGGCTGTCCGCTCTTTTCACTTCGTACCCGCCTCTTCTCTGCTTCTGCGCTCTCGTCTCCTACTTAATGCTGCTCGACACATCGACACCATGGTCGTTTCCTCTCCCCATTCTGCGGCCCGCTCCCGCTCCATCTCCTTGATAATCCAACTGCTCATCAACACGACGACAGGGTTTTTCTATAGCTCAGCCGCTGATCTTCGACCCTTATAACACGTGCATCTCTGCACACGCATAGTCACAATCGCATTCCAGATTGCGTTCTCTGTTATTCTCCATCCACGTTTGCATCCTCTCCCCTGCAAGCACTCCACCACCTCTGTACGTTGCGCGTTCACATTACTGCTCCCCATAACTCCCATACACTCATTCTGGCTTCTTCGACTGTTCGATGTTGCGGCAAACAAACCTTACAATTCTGAGATGCAGGTAAATCGACAACAGTGTCGCTCTCCATCATGAGCACCAGAGATATGCAAGCTGTAACAGCAGAAAATGCTAGCATTCCTGTCGACGATACTGACAGCGCCTCAGTGCTTTTGGGAGCTAACACAGTCCGTATCCCAACGGCTTCCGATCGAAGGCGTATGAAGGAGAATGATAAGCCGGGAGTGCTGACAGGTAACGCACTTTCCGCACGTCACGTCTACAACAAGCTATACAACAAGAGGCTAAGGGGAACCCCTGACAACTCCGATGAGACATCGGTGTACCTCGAAGTAGCAAACCAGGCGAAGGATATGATACGAACTCATCTGTATCACAAAATGGGTCTCCGTCGTGGCGAGAAGACCTACAGTAAGATTAAGGTGGAGTTTGCTCACCAGATCATGCAGTTGAAGAAGAAGATCGTTGAATAATTTCCAGTTCTCGCTGCAGCTCAGAACTACTGGATTGTCACAGACTTTATCAAAGATTCGATGCAGCGTGACAGAAAGGCCGCCCGCGGAGGCAAAGAAGAAGGCCGAAAAGAGAAAGAAAGCCGTCGCACAGCTCTTATCTGTCGAAGATGAAGGGGAGCAGTGTCTAACGTCCTCGAAAGCACCTGCGGTGGATGAACAACCTCCAGCATCTGTCAATCACACTATTCGTAACACCCAGGCGCGCTGTGTATCACCTACTCCGCCAGAAAGTACCGATGGCGCGGGCAATGATCTCAGAAACTCCGAGGGTGATTCTGATGCAAGCGATTTGGATGTCAGTGGTGAACGTATTGATGGGGAAGCGGTCCAGGATGCTTCAACTATTTCCCATCGCCCTCGAAAGCGTATGGTTATAGAAGAAAGCGAAGATGACCGAAGCGATGAAGATGGTATGGTTCGACGTCTGAGTGGACACCGCGATCGTGTGAAGAGAGCGAGACGCCATTCCAAACTTTCTTCGGTGCAGAGAATGTCAACTGCGAAAGATGGAAAGCTTCAAGCTCCTCCTTCCATTTCGTCATCACGTTCGAACTTTGTCAGTGGCCAAGGTGGAGGCGGCAAACGTAAGAAGTCTCAGAAGTCTAACTTTCGCACACCACGTCCTCGCAGGTCTTAGTGTGCACCACGGGGTTCTTCATGGGCCACGCATCAAAATATCACGTTGGTACAGCTGTAGTCCGAGCGCTACCAAACATATCTGCAACCTATTATCGTGTCTCTTATGCTATATCTGAGTTTCTCCGAAGCGATGGTAATGATGAGGGTGGGGAATATGGTTGTTAATGGTTCGTTCTCACTAGTTTAATCGCTGGATCTTTGACAATCGCAGCTGGGGCCGTGGTATACAACACATCCTCCCCTGTTCTCCGTATCGTCGCGAAAACAAGACACATGAAGACGATGGTCAGTCACGTCAAGCGTCCATGTCTATCTACTGTCTGGAGCAACCCTTTTTCAGCGCTGGTCATACTTTGCCACTAAATCTCTTGTCTTTCTTGTTATTGTTCCTTTTGCCACGTTTGTGAATCATTCCAACTTCGAAGTAGACGCATAAGCGCTTGAATGGACTACATCCGGTATTAGTCTCATATAAATCTCATATACATACTGATCACTATTAGCACCCTAAAGTGGTATTCATGCCGGCATAGTTTTGACTTTTATCAGTACCTTATCCCAAGACTCGCAGCGCCCTCATTTAGTTTCAGTTTTGTCCTCACTTGGGTCTCCTTGCGAGATAAAGCCTTGCTAGGGTGGATCTCCCTTCGGCTATATTTCGATAAACTTTGGCGCTAAGTTGGTCGCCTACAGGGAACTAATTTCGGCCCTGTATTTGATCCACACTTGTCTTTAGCATTCGGACTTTTCGGGACATTGTTGGACCACTTCCAGCCTATGCTTCGCCAATGCCCTACACGTGTACCTGGTACCACTTGTGGTCGTGTAATGATCAAATTCCGACTGTACTTCGGCCACTTTTTCTGTGTCCATGCGGGACAGGTTTGGGCCAATTCTGGAGCTAAATTAGTTGGCCAAGTTTGGCCTATATTTAAAAGGCCAATCTTCGGTCATACTTTGCCTATCAATAGAACCTAATTTTTTGGACATACTTTGGGCCATATTTTGTCCGCTTTCCGGTCCCTGACAATGTTCGTAGGGTGGAATCGGAAAGAAGTTCTTGAAGAAGACACGCTGTTGTCTATGAGGAGACAAGCAGAAGCCCTTCATTGACTTCGATCCCTTCAACACTTACGCTCCACGCGTCTGTGGCTTGTCATGAATCCCCACGTCTCCAACTATCCTTCACCGCGGCACATGAACTCTTTCTGGAAGAAGCAGACATCTCCAACGCGTACTTGTATGGCAAACTGGATGTTTCCATTATTATGGACCAACCCACGAAGTCCTCTGGCCTGATTCAAAAAGCCCGGCCACGTCTGCCGACTTCTCAACTCTTTGTATAATGCCGTACAAGCCGAAATAATATGGGTTCTCTCTCCTCTGACACCTTGCTCTCATGGAACTTCGTCAACTCCGCTCTGGATTCTCGAGTTTTCATGTCCCATGAGCATGATAACTTCGTTATCTTGGCTGTCATAATTGACGACTGCGCCTTTGCCGCAAATAATATGGAACTAATCAATGGTTTCAAGCAGAAATTAGCTGCGACTTTCGATGTGAAACTCTATGGAGAGCTGTAGTCATTCATCGGCTGGAGTATTCAGCGATCACCCGCAGGAATTGAGGTAAGTCAATATGGATATGCACTACAGGTTTTATAAAGGTTTAACATGCAGCACTGTAACGCGGTTGGATCTCCTCTCCCTGCTGGAGCTAAAGTTCTCCCGACTGGTGATGGACATATTTCTCTTTTCTTTGATAACCACGCGAGCTATAGGCCTGCAATTGGAGCTCTACTCGACATCTCGATCTCCACACGGCCCGATCTTGCGTTTCCTATCTCAGTTCTTGCAAAACCACCTACGCAATTCATGTGAGCGACACTTGTCATTACTCAAACGGATGTTCAGGTACTTGGCTGGAACCATGAAATACGGACTTCATTTCCCCGTAAATTTTCCTGTTTCTCCTGCGTCACTTCGTTTGTACGCTGATGCCGATCGGAAGAAGTGTATTGAGACTCAAAGCTCAACAACCGGGTACGTTATCGTCGTCAAAGACGCACCAGTCATGTGAAAATCGAGGCGACAAACTGACATTGCACTTTCTTCTCCGGAAGCTGAGTACATCGAGCCTTCTACGTTCGCAAAGGATTTGTCTGGGGTAGGAAAGATTTTTTTTGAACTCGCACACATCCAGCCTTGGAGCGAAGATCTATGGTTTGAGGCCACAAAGACTCTAAATGATAGCTCGGCGTCGCTTTCGCTAAGAACGAATCCACAAAGTTTCTGGTTAAAACAGACACATCGATCTTAAAATGCACCACGTTTGAGAACTTCATAAAAAAAAGATTGTTCAGGTGCAACGTTTCCCAAGAAGTCCAATGGTTGCTGAAATACTGGAAAAGAGTAATTCCTTCCTAGATGTGGGGAGAATGGTTGCTTTGATGCATATTGACTTATTTTAAGAAGAAGTGTTGAGAGCTACCATCTACCAGTCCACCTGTTTTCATAAGTTGTTTCTGTGTTGATCCTATTTCTTTGTTGCAGTTTCGTGTTGTGATATAAGGTTTTGTTTTGTAAAGTAATTATACTGACTATGTATGGTTTACAATCTTTCTCTTTTACACCACATAAGTACATGGGTTTTTGTCCTACGGTTTTTGTGCATTGTAATTGGGTTTGGAATTAACTGGTGTAAACATGGACGTCGCTACATCAATTAATGCTGAAGCTGAGTGTGGGATTTTATGATTATTGTTTTTTTTGTTTTTCGCTTTACGTTTGTGAAAGACTGCACCACGATTTCTATCTTGAAAAAATGTGGCGGAGCAGGAGACGTGTTGGTTTAAAAATACTGTGTACCGGCCTGTTCTTTGGCCTGTGAGTTTATGCACTTGTGAATTACTTTGTGCTGTTAGGGCTGAATAGTGCAACCGCTATATTGGTATAGGAAAAATAGTCGCTCTGCCCCAGGTCTGTATTTTTGACTACTTATTTTTCGGGTTTAAAGTCAAATCGTCAAGCATATTTGGCGGTATTCAGTCAAAGTAGTCAAAAAGTAGTCGCTTTTAAGTATTTACGTTTTTTCAAGCGAGCTTTCCTGTGTCACACAATGTATTAGTAGTTTAGGACAATAACGGGGTCTTTTTTAAGCCACATTGACAGTGAACCAATTGCTACAGAATTACTGTTCGAACAAAAATTGTTCTACTCACTATCCGGCTTCCGATTGAATTTTATTGTGTGTAGCTTTGTAAGCAAATTAATCTCTTATGTACACTTTGCCTACTTAAACTGACTACTCAAACGATGAAGTCAGTCAGTCACAGTCATGTGCTTTTTGCATAGTAGTCAGTCAGTCAGAAATACGGGCCTGCTTTGCCTTGAGGGACGGGGTTGACAGCCGTCGGCCTCTTGCAAGGCGAGAGCGCTACACCCAGTGACCGCGATTAGAGGGGGTGTCTAAATAGTGTGGTAACAGATTTAATGTGGCTTACAATAACCCACACTATTTGCGGTATACCCATCATCGAGTGCGGCCTAAATTAGTGTGGGTAAAGGCCATTTCCCTCGCAAAATGGCGGGCTCGTCTAGATTAAAAGTCGCCAAACGTCTTGTCTTTCTTCCAGCTCCAGGCCTCACATCGCAACATGACCGTTCCAACCTCTGGATCGCCAATCATTGCAGCGTTCCAACGCGCTGCCAGCAAACAAACCACAATGGCACAAGACCACACCAACCGCACCAGCCCTCCAGATGCCTCCGCAACAGATTCTTCCGCCACTGAAACTCCATCTCTCACCGAGAAAAAGAAACGAAGCGTGAACAATGTCCTCTCCATTGCCGATCGGGCCAAGATAGTGTCTTGGATGTGGCACCATGCTCAACAAAATGGCCAACGCCATGTTATATCGAAAACAGTGCAGCAATTTCCCGGTTTCTTTCGCAGTAGCCCCAAAGCAAATTTACAAAAGGCAAGTAGGCTCTGGCGGAGCAGAAAGCAGTATGTGGATTCGGAGGGAAACCCGAGCACTCACGGGTCATGCACATCCATTACAAAGAGAACCCATCTTGGTATTAAGCGCATTAACTTGAAAGCTCGCAGTGGTAGAGGACGAAAGACGAGGACTTGGGTCACTGTTCTCCACCTCGATATACTCCAAGAGTTCGACTGACTGCGAAAACTGGGCGTAAAATTCAACTGGAATACCTTGCAGCTCATGGCTAAAACGATGATACATCACTCTGACAAGCAAGAATATCACAAATTTGCCGTTGACAGTGGGACCGGAAAGCTTTTGACATGTTGCATCACACGGAGATGGGTTCAAACCTTTGCAGACCGGTACCGAATTGTAAGCCGCGCACACACGGGAAAGCACTTGCTTTCTCCACAAAAGACAACTTTCATCCACAAAGAGATTGCCTACCATTTAGGGCATGTCTTGCGAATGTTTAGAAAAGGATTGTGGAAAGAAGAAAACGTTGAAAACGCAGACGAAACGCACTTCATGATCAACATGGATAATGGCCGCACGCTTGTTTTCTGTGGAGAAAAAGAGGTTAAGTATGCAGATGTGGTTTTTCCAGGTGAAGAGGGTATGACAATGGTTCTTCGAATTAGCGGGGGTCCTTTGGCAAAGATTGAACCGGTGTTTATGGTTTTTCAGAACCAGAACAGATCCTACCCAATACGGAGAGTGCCAGATGATGTGCCAAATGTTTCTTACCGTGGTGGGCCAAAAGGCTGGGTGAACACGGTTGTTATGCCGCAATGGCTGGGAGAGAAAAAAGTTATCAATCGCTTGCCACACAAAAGGAAGAGGATTTTGTTTGTGGACAATTGAAGTGGACACAATCAAACTATGGAGCTGTTGTCTGCGGCGAATCACATTAACACTGAGATACAATACTTTACATTAAACGAAACGCACCTTGTCCAGCCTGCTGATTCGTTTATTATTCAAAAAATCAAGATCGCATGGAACGGCAGGTGGAAGAACCACAAGATGGAAATGGTTAAAAAGAAAGCTTTGTCTTCGTCTTGGAAGGTTAGGAATCGCGGAAAAGCGTTTTTTCTGCGTTTGGCAGGGTTGGCAGTGATGGATGTTAATCGGGAAAGAGATGTTGACGGTTTGACATATGCCCGCAAAGCAATGATACGAACTGGTCTCTCTCTGAATGTTAATGGGCTGTGGGAAGAGAAGCAGTTATTTCCCAACTTGCAGGAGATCATCGCCAAGCATCAAAATCATTTTGATGGTGAGGCAGTGAAGATTGACAGTGACTTAGTCAATTGACACGGATATGTGTTGGGGTCCATATCAATAATACGGAATGGCACAAAAGTTCGACGAAAGTTATGGCCATTTTCTCTTCAGAACTCGCTTTTCCATGCCAAAACCAAACTTGTAGACCGCACTCTCCCCTTCCATCCAAGCCGAAGTAAACAAGAATTGGTCAAGGTAGACCGAAGTTATCATAAAACTACTGCATTAAGTGCTTTTTTACAGATTAGCTACGCCAATCACTCCCACTAGAGAAGTACTCCGTGCGCTTTTGTTCATCACTTTGATAATAGCGATCTAAAACGTTCTTCACTAGATATCCCTCCCGCGTCTGTTCTTGCACAGATTTGACCTCTGACAAAGGCAAAATAGGCAACTGGAACGAATTATTTTCAAGCAAACATTGGCTTTCTTCCATAATCGTTGTAGACGAGACAGTCGTTTTCAAAAGTCTGTATCTGCACCATTCATTATCACTAGACAGACGCTTGACCATCACACCCTCCTTGAAATCAGCATCAAAACGGAATATATGATACGTTGAAAGCTTGAACGTATTTGGAATCTTGAAAAACTTCTTTAAGAACGCCTTCCAGTCTATCCAATTCACCTCCACGGCCGACACTGCTTTGTTTGTCACAGAACTTTCCTCCAAGACTTTCATCATCTCCTTTGGTCCGAAAACATTTTGCTGCTTTAAACGCCGCTTAACTAATCCAAAGGCTGCATCACATCGGTTCTTAGTGTGTCCGGCGACTAAGAACCGCAAGACTATCCTGCTTTCATACCCCATGACCACACGCCATAGTAAATACCACATCATAAACCTATTTTTGTTTTGCCCACTACAATTATCGGCATGAAGGTCTAAACACTTGTGATGCTCAGTGATAGCCCCAGCAACTCGATGCTCACTAATTGCGTGATGAAGCATAGAGGCCACCTCGCTGCAAGTCTTGTTGTTAGGCCAATGGCCTTCTGGTAACCCATAGACATTGCATACCTTGAACGAGCTACTATATATACCGAATATGTCGAACTTTAGTCCCGTAACGAAATACATTTGGCCCGGTTGCCTCAGTAAGTGCGGAAGTAAGACCTTTTCGGCAAAGTCAAAAACGAGGTGGATGGGTGAGGATGATGGACATGCACTGGCCGACGAAAGAATTGTTTTGTACAGTGTGAATTCCTGCAATGCTTCGCCCCGATGTAACGCTCGTGCCCTTAACATTGTTTCTCTTATGTTTGGAGCCGTCGCGTTGCGTGCCGAGCTCATGAGTGCGGTGCACAAATCACAGAAATCACTTCCTGCTTTGAAGATACGTAAAGTAGGATACTTCTTCCTCCATGTCTTGAGAAATGCGTTCCTGGTCAATGGCTCATCCGGCTCGCTTGCCATGCTCATTAGAGCAGCCGCCGTAATGATCTCATTCCATTGTACTTTGTAGATTTCGTAAACGTCATATCTTCGGGTGCCACTGCTTAACCACTGAACAGGATGTTCTTCATCCGACCCACGTCCGCTTGGACAATACAGTGCATGAAGAGCAGCATGGTGTTGCAAGAATGCAAGCGCAGTGGCAGTTTGCAACGACTCCTTTCCCTTCCTCCCCTTGGATTTCTCGTTTTTCCGTATGCTGAACACTTTCTCCTCCGCAAGTTGTTTTGCGAGACGTTCAATATGGCGAGGGCTTAGCTGAACTATTGCGGCAAACGCAGATAGACAAACGCAAGATCCTCTGATGGCATACCTTGTTGACGTGTTGCACTGGGTTGTAGTTCTCCGACGCTTTGCCTTCCTTCTTTCGGCACGCTCTGCATCCCATTGCACCAGTTGGTTTTGTTTGCCCTTTGGCGCAGTCAAGCAGAGTAACATGCCCCTAACAGTGTTAACTCTTTGGTCTTCATCAAGGGCACCAAACGATAGAGCCAATGGAATGTCGTCGGGTCGTAAACACTTCGCATCACAACTGCAATTCGCAGACATACGATCATAGTGCTGACGGGCACAACGCTCAGAAACTAAAGCGGAAAGCGTGTCATCTTCAGCACCACTGTCCGAGAGATGCGATGATAATTCAAGGTGTTGTTGGTCGGAATCTGCTGGTTCGTATGGCATTGGAAGGAGTTCGGAGTCCAGTTGTTCAAGATCTTGAGAAATGAGTTCTTCGATGTCTACGCTGTTGTCATCGGTGAAAAACGGCATCGCCATCATGGTGGTGATAGGTGGGGTATCAGACGAGCACTATCGCTGTGTCAATGTATTTAAAATGCGTGTTCCTTCGTCTTCAAGGGCTTTTCAGAAAAACAGCGTTCTCGGTTTCACACCATAGAGACCGCAAGATCTCGGGTTTGAGACATCCGTTTTCTACGAGAACCGTCTCATTCGAAAGCTACAGATCTGGGCTCAAAAGGAAGGTAGAAACCTGGAAAAGTTGAAAATGTGCCATTCCGTACTTTTGATATGGAACACGACACATATTGCTAACCCATATTAATTGCGTTGAGAATAAATATTGTGGCCCACATTAATTGAGACTGCTTTTTTATTAGTGTGGTACACTTCATAATGTGGGTCACACTATTTTATGTTTCTTTCTCCTCAGAACTGTTACAGAAAATAGTGTGACCCACTCTAATTGCGGTCACTGGGTGTACATGAACGTCATTCTATGCGCCGTGCCCCAACGCGCTCAAAGCAATTCGGCGGTGGTGTGCACTGGCAATATAAATTGTGCGACCGTTCGGCGCGGCGAAGTGCCCGCCGGCGGTCAAGTGTGGACAGACCCTGTTGCGCCTCCTTGGTTCCGAACAGTGTCGCAGTTTTTTGTGATTTGAACTGTCATTGTTGGAACGTGGACGTTGTTTTGCTTGTTATTAAAACCAACCTGCTAGCAACGCTTTTATCAGCGTTTGGGAAGCAAGCTTTTCTGAAAAAAATTCGCGAAGCTCCTGTTGCGTGCCTCAAGTGGGTTTCAACTTCACAATCTCGAATGTCAATTTATTTCTGAAAATACTTTTCCAGCGCCATCTGGAATGTAGCATTGCATTATGAAGTGCTAAAATTCTTAAAGCAATTCAATGCAATCGTAAATATTTTGATTCCAATTGTAAGGTCTTCCGATCAGCTCCCTTTGAACTCCAACAAACTGCCATCACATTTTGCTATTGTGTAGAAACAGAGCATACAGATTGACCAAATTTGTAGACGTGGCCCTCCCGGTGGGAGTTGTAGATACTCGAAAATACAAAGAGCATTATCGCTGAAAGTACTTAGATTCTCAAAAGCAAAAGTTTTTAAGCTTATTTGAAAAGCGTTTGTTACTTTCTAAAAACCTCTAAAGTAGCCAACGTGTTTTTAATTATTTGAGAGAATAGAGAACCTATAAAGTCAAATCAGATTCACATTTTGACTAAAAGGCCAGAGACTACAAGATCCACTGAGATGTTGAAGTACTTTTTAGAATGATATTTTGCGGTTCTTGTTAATTTTACCTAGAGGTCTAATTGCTCATAGCGTTATGCTGTATTCATAAATATCAAGCATGTTTTTAAGATAGTGAAACAAATAGATAACTAAAGAATTAACTTCACTGTCGTAGTATTTTGTTTGTAATACCAGGCACTTGGAATAAGGCCATTCATGCACACCGAATGAAAGATTATCGCACTGTGGGAGTCCGTTTGTTTCAACCTCTAAAATCTTGATCTCCGACACATTTCGCTTTCTGGGATACCAATTTGTTGTTTTTGAATTGATCCAATTTTAATTAGTGTCCAAAAAAGCAGCGAGATGCACCGTGTAACACGGCGCATATTTTGAAGTGAAAATATTTATTTTTACAACGGTGTTTGAATAGAATTTGTGCATTCTATGTATAAGCGTCACGAAATCGCAATGTACCAACACTGCAGGTAGATCTCCAGAACAGCAGCCAACGCTACTGTAGTAGTTGAATTTGCCCAAATTAGCTTTGCAAGTGGAGCCAATTGCCAGCTTTCCACCCCTATAGGAGCTTTGCGATTTGCGATAATAGTTTTAGTTTTCATAATTTTCAATAATAGTTTTTAGTTTTAGTTTTCAAGAAGTTCGAATTTCCCGCTATTCCCAGAAGAAAGGGCAGGGTTACAGTATCGTGGTCCCAGGAATTCTTTAACCCTTGTCGGGTACCAGGATATTCTGGAATAGGTACCTGGAAGAGCTCTTCCAACTGGAAGTGCATCTCTTCCAGGTACCGAATACATATAGACTTATTCACAAATAAAGGTTTTCATGCACAGAATGTTGCATTGCTGAAATATAAAGAACAAGATCATTGTATAATCGCATTCCGGTGTACAGAACTCTTCGGAAGAAGGCCTTCAAGAGCATGCAGTACGTATTAAATAGCGGTGAAAAGTTCTTCTTTATTTTCTCTAGACTCTATAGAAGTTTGATTAGCTTGCGCCCACAGAAAGCCAGGAAAAAATTCTTTTAAACGATTGTTTAGACTACAAATAAAGCACAAGGAAGGGCTATAGATAAGATGTACACTACTGTTTGTTATGCTTTGGTATCTGTCTTTTGATTACTTTGTTGAATTCGTAGACCTTCTTCAAATATTAAAATATCTACAATTGCATCACTTCTTTGAATTGTCGTCCCAACAAATTCAAAGTAGGAAAAGAGAGACTTTATAGACTCACAAAGATAGCACAAAGAGTGTTCTGTTCTATGGATGGCTTGGTTCTTCTCCGCACATTGATTGCTAAGAAACAGTTCTGGTTGACATAGAAATTAGTCAGGTTTGTAAACGATTTTCTTATATTCTACATCATAATAGGAATAAAAAGACCTATATGTATTTTGCACAATGTGAGCACAATAGTTATGATCATAATCAACACCAATAATTTTAGAGATCCTACTAACACGCTAGTTCGCTAACTGTATCTATGTTTTTCACTTGGTATAGCTATGCAGTTTACAAAGATGTGCCTTACGAGCTTGATAAAGCGTACAGCAATGAATGGCTTGTACCTATATTATGCACCTGGAAGCGGAACTATTCCAATTGGAAGAGAACCTCTTCCAAAAAATTTGACTAAATTCTTGTCCATGAAGCGTTCTAGCTTCCTTTCGAGCGTTCAAGTTCGACCCGCATATCTTAAAATGTATGGGTTCCTATTTTATACTACATATAGTAAATGAAAGAAGAGAGAAAGTCCTCCTCAACTCAATTTATTATATATATTTCTATGCAGTGCGTGCGTAGTTATGTATACATCTAAAATGAGAATTCCGAAAGTTTCACACCTATTCCTGGTCCGCCTGAAAAGGGTTAACGCGCTCTTTTCACAGATCCAAGTTGCCAGCCCATAATGTGAAGAAGCCATCATAATGAATACCTTTCGGAAGACAGTGACTTACGTGTGATCTGCCCTAAGTAATTAATCCGTCCGCGAGTGTTGCGTGTGGTCTGGGCGAGACGCCCTAACCATTGCCCTCATCATCCATCATCAGCAGTGGCTCATACATATGAAAACTGTCCTAACCTTCCAAGTCATGCAACGAATCTGTACTACAGATTCTGTAGCCCACGAAATAAAAACTGGCCCGAAAAAGGTATCGAAAAGGCCTTTTGGATACCTTTCGGAAGACAGTGACTTACGTGTGATCTGCCCTAAGTAATTAATCCGTCCGCGAGTGTTGCGTGTGGTCTGGGCCAGACGCCCTAACCATTGCCCTCATCATCCAAAAAACAAGACCAAAATGTGTTGCAGTCAAAAGTGTGGTGGTTTCGGCGCCTATAAACAAAATGACAGAGTTCAGCGGCCGTCTTCGTATCATTTCGCCAATTCGAAGCGCCCTTTCTCCGACCCAACTACGATCGTTTGAGTCCCATTCTGGTTCTTGTGCTGGGCAAGACATGCTTGTAGCTCAAGCTAGCATGCCAAAATCACCCTCCAAAATCCCGTTTTTGAAACAACACTTTAAAGTTGTTCGTGCAAATAACAAGTTCAACAGTTACTGTTGCAAATCTTATTGAGTGGTTCATTCGACTCGACTCAAAATCTACTAAGGTTTGATACTATCTAGATACGTGGCGCCACATAACACTAAAAAGTTTTTAGTAAAAACATCCCCTAGAATATATCCTATACTCTATAATGCATTATATAAGGGTTATCAACTGGTACGAGAGTGCGATATGAGCCCGAGGGATTGTTATTTTACCGAGGCGGACCGTATTCGAGCCTAGTGACGAGCTGCACATGTCATGCCAGCTCTAGATAGCACCCAGATGAAAGCGAACCACCACACACGCAACACTCGCGGACGGATTAATTACTTAGGGCAGATCACACGTAAGTCACTGTCTTCCGAAAGGTATTCAAAAGGCCTTTTCGATACCTTTTTCGGGCCAGTTTTTATTTCGTGGGCTACAGAATCTGTAGTACAGATTCGTTGCATGACTTGGAAGGTTAGGACAGTTTTCATATGTATGAGCCACTGCTGATGATGGATGATGAGGGCAATGGTTAGGGCGTCTCGCCCAGACCACACGCAACACTCGCGGACGGATTAATTACTTAGGGCAGATCACACGTAAGTCACTGTCTTCCGAAAGGTATCCAAAAGGCCTTTTCGATACCTTTTCGGGCCAGTTTTTATTTCGTGGGCTACAGAATCTGTAGTACAGATTCGTTGCATGACTTGGAAGGTTAGGACAGTTTCAAAGTATCCTGGGCTGTAAATTAGGCTCTCAATGTCGCTCGCACGGGAGATTGAGGAATGATTGGTGCTGTCCGTACTTTGAACAGTCCTCAAGGAATGACGTGATTTTGGATTTGCTGATGTCACGCCACGCATTGTAAGCGCCTGCGTCATATGTATGAGCCACTGCTTCCCGTAAAGCTACGCAATGCTTCACGTTCCTCAATAACATTCCCGACCGTTCGACACCCATATATATAAATATATGTGCGCACTTCCCATTTTCGTTCACTCCTTCCCGATCCATCCGCTCACCCATCAACTCCCGCTCTGTGTTTGAGCCACTCTGCAAACCTCTCCGCCATGACTTCCTTACTGTCGCTCGCCGCTGCCCTCCTGCTCCTGTGTTTGAGCATCTCGTCGGTGCACGCAACGTGTGAGGACTTGCCACTCTCCTTCTCGACAACCAATACGCTGGTTTACTCAAGCAACCGTGTGCCCGCTGGAACGGTCACTGCGGAGTTGGATAACGGTGCGCTAACCGTTTCCTATTCGCTTTTGCCAGGATGTACTCTCACAGATGACATCCATGTCGATTTGGTCTCTTCCTCCAGTACCATCGGCACTTCCACCATTCCTGTCCCTGGTAGTTTCGCTTGCAAGGCACCGGCTTCCGGCTCGTCGCAGACCATCACTTGTCCTATTGAACTGTTCAGTGTAGGAGACTGCTGTGCAGATACTTTCCGTTTGTTCACTCACGCTGTGGTCGTCTGCGGCGACAACGAAGAAACAGCCTTCGCTGGGCCCTCACAATGCGGCACCAGGCGCTGGTGCAACTATGAAGACGTGCCTGTCACCGTTGACTGTCCGGTCTGTCAACAATGTTCCACTGCTGCTTCTGCGTGCGTGGCGGCGTCCACGGACTCCAGGTGCATGGGACGAGAGTGTCTGTCTTCATCGACAGTGGGCGAATTGGGCTGCTCTGGAGGAATGTGTGTCTCTGATCCTGTGGAAACTTGCGTCGAGTGTGAGAGCTGCGCGGAGTCTGGCAGCACGGCGTCATGCGAATTCGACTCCTCCAGCGTGAACCGCGATGTGTGCCCGAATTGCGGAGAAGTGTGCACCACGATGAGTGGCGGGGGTTCTGGATGTGAACAGCAGTGTACCACCGATCAAACATGCACAGGAGGAGATCCGGACAGCTCCTTCCTGTGCATAGATCCTCCCACAACCTGTACCTCCAACGCGGACTGTCCCCCTGGCACCGACTGCATCAGCGGTGAGTGCGTTCCGTCCGGAGATTGTACTTCCTCAAAGGAGGCAATCTGTGACACCCTGTTCCAACAACTCAGTGGCACTAATAGCAACTCGGCCAAATGCTGTCCGGACACGTCCGGATGTGTTGACATCAAATTCAACCTGGATACTAACTCGTTCTGCAGTACTGAATGCGGTGCTGGGTGTGATCCCGCACAAACGGCTGGCTCGACGAACGTCCCTGAAGTGTTCTGCGTGTTCGGAACTTCCACTAGCGCCGAACTGATGGCGGTGGATCCGCCGTTGCCGAGGTGTACTATGTAACTGGCCTCGATATATTTCGTCCCAACTCCTCAATTGTATCGTTTTAAAGGTAATCAGCACAATGTCGAATTCCGCCAGAATCGTCTTCCTGAAATTGAAAATCTTCGATCTGCACCATACTGAAGAAAGAGTTGTGGCGGATTCTTCTGCATTGAAGAACATACTATCTTACATTATGATTTAAGAAACAAAGAAATTCTATGATGGCTTCTTCACATTATGGGCTGGCAACTTGGATCTGTGAAAAGAGCGCGTTAAAAAATTCCTGGAACCACAATACTGTAACCCTGCCCTTTCTTCTGGGTACTAATCATTAAATAGCTAGAGTGTTATCTAGCATTTTATTGAATAAGATTATATGCGCCGGAGCCAACTGTACACT